>VZTM01019456.1:362509-433150 GCA_013400555.1 Jacana jacana
GTTTTTCTTCCTTCAATGGCCGACGTCTGGGGAGGACCCTGTCTGTTCGTCTGCCTTTGATCCTGATCCGGAATCCAGCTCCTGTCGGTCACCGAGTCCAGCCTGGGACGTTTACTGGTGCTGCTGGTGACGTCGTCCTGGGAGCCTGATATGGTTTTGTATAGACTGTATACTTTTTTCTTTATCCTTTCTTTTATATTCTTTTTAATTTTTCTTTTTATTGTTTATTATATTATTGTTATTGATATTTCATTAAAGTAGTTTAGTTTTTATCTAAACTCCTGAATCTCTTAATCCTTTCCTCTCCTCTCTTTTCCTTAGTTGGGGGGGGAGGAGGGGTCATCATCTGTCCGATTGGTCAAAACCACGACAAAGAATTAACCTGAGAGAGGATCCAAGCGTGGAATTCCTACCTGCTAGTTAAGCCTAAAAGAACATGCTTCATTTGTACAAAAGTTAACGGTGTTTTTTCCATAAGGTGCCTGAAGTCCTGCCTGTATTCCCCCGAAACGCTGCATTACGGCAGCTTTAAGTATTAGCAGAAACCCCCTAATAAAGAATGAAATCTTTCCCGGCCTGAGCAAATCCAAGTAGCTAAATTAGCATCCCCCTAACTGCACTGCTGCTAATGACGTGTCTCGTGGCTGATTTTGCGGACTGCAAGTTCAGTGAAGCGTATTACAAATAATTTTTAATTGGCCAGCTTGTTAACGTACGCAGCAAAGCAACGAGGGAGGGGAGGGACCCTCTGACACGGCTGCCCCCCTCATTCCAAGCTAGATGGTCCCTACAGCTAATGGGTGAATCGACTGGCAAGACATCGTGAGGAAAACGGCTCTGACTCCACCTGTCCTTCGGATGATCAGGGGATTATAGCTTTGGGGCTCATCATTACAGATATCAAGGATTCTTTCGTCATGTAAAATAAGGAAAGATGAGAAGCACAGCGCTGGGAAGCTGAGATTTGCTGACTTTGAAGGGAGCCTGGCTTGCAAATGATGGGTGGCTGGGACGGTGGTGTTTGTAGTTCTTGCAGGCTGGTCAGGCTCAGCCCTTCTGCCTTCCTCCGCGTCCGCAATTCATTAGCTAGACTGTTCAAATCTGGAGCAGACACAGAATCCTTCAGACTTCTGAGGTTGCTCTTGCCGCTCCTGTCCTTCACACTTTGGTTTGTCAGGAAAAGCGGTAACAGGAATTTAATGGGGTTTTGAGCAGTTTTGTTCAGGGCCCACAACCTTCCTGCGAGTTTCATCTTTCATCACACAAAGCTCTCGCAAAGAGTTTCTGTCACAGACCACCGTGCTCAACATCTGTCCGGCTGGGAAAGCGTTTCTTGGTGGACTGCCGTATTGCAGTTTTGAAGATCTCTGAAGGAAATGGAAATTGGGCTTAATTCTCTGCAGAGCTACCTGTACACTTCAGTGTGGAAGGGAGCGAACCAGTGGGGAAGGCATGCTAATAAATCAGCTAATGAGGGAAAACCAGCGAACACTTCCCCCTTCTCAGAGAGCCTACGGCACTCCCCCATGCTTACAGCTCATCTAAGCAGAATATTAAAGAGACCAGCAATGTGCTTGATCGTAAAGCTTGCCTGTTTGCTACTATGCTTTGTAGCTCTGGTAATAGACACAGATCAATGTCTGCAGACACCCAGCTCCCTGAATGATGAAACCTGCGCGGCAAAGCTCGTGGCTGGATTTCTGATTGAACAGTTTACTCCTAGTTGCTTGTAAGTCACAAAAAGGCTGCACGCCAAACTGTGAGGCTTTCTTTTAAGTTGCCCCTAGCCAAATAAGCCAACGCTGGCCTCACTCTGTTCCTGCAACAGCACAGTAATTTCTTGGTGTTTTATTTTTCTTTAATCTAGACAAAGTGGGAGAAGGAAAAAGCCTTGGCCGTGAGTCAGTGTGACTCCTTGCATCTCATCGCTTTGCTCCAAAGGATTGAAAAGCACTCAAACTACAGAGGATGTCCCTCCCCATCCAGCATTGCCCCTTTGGGCAGATATGCAGACCTTGCATTTTTGAGCTGCCCTCCTTTCCTCCTGTTCTCAGCTCTGCACCTGCAGTGAGCAGGGAAATGGTCAGTACTGACACCAGAGAACTTGTACTGGTCTGAAAATATTTGGTTCAACCTGTTACAGCCTTTATGGGTCGTCCAGATGGTATAACTCAGCACTACAAATGGGTATGAGGTAAGCAGTACAGAATCACCCACCATTTACCCACTGGGCCTCTGTCGTGCTTTAGGACAAACCAGCCTATTATGGGCAACAGCTGCTCTTCCCCTACTTCTTGCTTCCAGGAGAAGAGGAGGAGAGATAAAGAAATTTATGATTTTAGAAGGAACTAAATTACTTTAATAAAATATTAATAATAAAATTAAAAGGAAATAATGAAAATAATAGAATCATAGAATCATTCTGGTTGGATAAGACCCTTGGGATCATCGAGTCCAACCATTAGCCCCACTCTACAAAGTTCTCCCCTACACCATATCCCTCAACACCATATCTAATCTACTCTGAAACACGGTCAGGGATGAGGACTCCACCACTTCCCTGGGCAGCCAATTCCAGTGCCTGACCACTCTTTCTGTGAAGAATTTTTCCTAATAGCCAGTCTAAACCTATCCTGTGACAGCTTGAAGCCATTCCCTTTTGTTCTATCACTAATTACCTGTGAGAAGAGACCAGCACCAGCCTCTCTACAATGTAAATTCAAGTAGTTGTAGAGAGCGATGAGGTCTCCCTTCAACCTCCTTTTCCTCAAACTAAACAGTCCCAGCTCCTTTCAATTGCTCCTCATAAGATTTATGCTCCAGGCCCTTCACCAGCTTCATTGCCCTCCTCTGCACTCAGTCCAGCACCTCAATGTCTCTTGTATTGAAGTGCCAAATACATATTATTTACACAAAACCCTGTCAAGCTCCCAAGATGATGTCACTGGCATGCATTGGGGAAATCCCAGACTGGACTCAGTGATGGATGGGAACCGGATTCCAGCTCTGGAGTTCGGAACATATGGATTGAAATCAAAGGCAGTTGAACAGACAGGGTCCTCTTCAGATATCAGCCATCAAAGAAAGCAAAGTAACCCTTTGCTCCATCAGCTTTTATACTGGGTGTAGGGCAGATGGGATGGAATGCACCTGTTGGTCAGGTTTGGGTCACCTGTCCTGTCCACTCCTCCCCACAGGTGCAACCCCTCTATTATCTCCACTTCTAACCCTCCAATGGGGCAAATAACAAAATTAGCTGACCTCGGTTGTAAGAATAATAAGTATAAGCAAGACCTTCTCTGCCCATAGTTCCTTGGCATGAGGGACAAACATTGGTCTTATCACACTTAAAGCGAACAGTTTTCTCCACAATATGCTGTTAATTTCAGAGAGTTAGAAGAGCTCAAGCTAAGAAGTAAAATGACTGAATAGAAAGTTGGTTCTGTTTTACCCCAAGCAGGGACAGGCTCTTCTTCTCTCTCCTTGAGCTGCCTATGAGCATATCTGAATCTGTCCCATGGTCTTTGGGTTATTATATGTACCCTTGCACATATGGGAGACAGCTATGTAAAACTAAAATCCATTTCCTGCATCGAAGAATGTGTTCTGATCTTCTATTTTTGCCTGAGTTATGCAAAAAAGAAGAAGAAAAAAAAAAAAAGGATGAATGTACGTGACTATTGAAGACTTCACCAGGAGAGAGTAATGGTTTTCACCCAATTAAAAAGAGAGGAAGTGAGAATATCATGTTTCTTGATATGGATTCATAATAACAATAATAGCTTTGAGACATATGACACGATTCTGAACTGAAGGCCGGTTAATTGCAGAGAGACTTTCTCTTCCCATTAATAAAAGTCAGTGCAGAACCAACAGAAGAAATTGAAGTTAAACCTGGTCTACCTATGTGCTTATATGGCACCAGGAACAGGGAGTCCTGGGCTTGGGACCCACCACTGCTGTGCTGTCCTTTAGCAATGCACATGAAGCAACTTAGGTGCCAAAGTTTCTAATTTGGCATCAGTGATTCCTTAATTGCCTAAACATACAATCTCAATTTGTTTTAATATGTGAAACTGTATTTCGCAGGTGCTGATGATAGGTGAGAGTCTATTTCTGTGGAAGCTGGAAGCAAAATCCCTGCTGGCTTCAGCAGGTCCCAGGTTCTCAGCTGGTGCTTTAAATATTATTTTCTGTGACAGAGCTTGTCTGCTAAAAATATATTGTTTGTCCAATACTCAAAGCGGGTCTCCAATTCAACATTTCTAGCAAGGGGCATTTAGCCTAGCATTTATAGTTAAGTTATGAGGAACATAGCAGCAGTCACCCAGCACTCAGAAAAATTCCATACATCCGGATGATTTGTCCATTTGTCATTGTGAGACCTGCGATGTGCTGAGCCGCGCTTGCTATTGTTTCTGAGGTGGGGTAGACATAAGGGGCAGTACAAAGCAGATGAATTCTGCCTCTGTGTAGGAGGTATCAAAGGCAGAACAGCCTCTATCAGCTTTGCCCTAAAGGTTTAAGCTGGTCCAGAGGCACCTCCCAGGTGTGAACAAATGAACATGAGCAGAGATTTGGGGTTTTTTAATGTGACAAATAAATTAATCTCTCGTGCTCTGTGTCTGGGCTGGGGTAGGGTCAGGGAAACAGGAAGCGAATGAAAGAGATGAGCACGGCCTGAAGGAGGGCTGCTCACTGAGGAAGAGCTGGACAGACAACATACTGAGCACTAGTGATGCCAACATGAAGCAAACAGTGACTGGATGGAAGCTAACGAACTGGAGAGACGTAATCATTACTGAGTCTGAACCTGAACCCTTTTCCATTATACCTACTCAGTCTGAAGACTCAGTAGCTAAAGTATTAAAATGCTACTGTAAATGACCCAAATTCTTCTTCTCCTCCTAAGGCTGAGATACTTTTTCCTTCTCTTCCTCTGGGGAGCTCTTAATTTTTTATTTTATTTTATTTTTTTTAGCGTAGGTTATTCAGGAGGCTTTCAGAGGGCAACAGCCTCATTCACAGTAACTCATTTCTTTATGTCCAGGTTTCCTGGACCCTGCAGCTAATTTTAAGTTGCCAACCCTATCAACAGCAAGGCAAGAGAGGATGCTTCACTTTGCCCCTCCCAGCAGTAACACACCTGTACGCTGGAGTCCTGGACCAGGCAGAGCTGCTCCTGTATCTTCTGAAGCTCCTCCTGCTGCCACCGGATATTGGCCTGCAGGATCCGGGTCCTCTGCTCAAGCTGGTCCTTGATGGTCTGAAACATGCTGAACTGTGCAGAAAACTGAAAAAAAGGGGAAAATCGGTCATTATAATACAAACAGGCTCAACAGAACTTTGTCCTGCAAGAAGTTATTGGTTTCTCGATTGTAAAGCACAACCAAAGGAATAAAAGATGTGTTTGTAATATCCTACCATCTAGACAGAGATAAATTTTGTCTATTTTCTATTTTATGCACATATATTAAATTGCCTCAGTTAGAGTGATGTGCTTACAACTGACCCCATTCTGTTAGGGAATTATCAGAAGGACTGTTTTCGAGAGTACGCTGCTTTCAAATACCAAGAGCATCTTAATTGGATGGCAAATAGGTGGTGCATTATTTTTATTAGCCTGTAGTCTGGAGCCCTTAGTGTGTCATAACTCTACTTTCCAGATGTGTTTTACTAACACTTTCCTTTTTCCATGCAGAAACCTCAACGCTGCAAGGGTTTATTCTGCTGAAGGCTTCCTACGGCATCGGGCGACAGCTGACCACAATAAGCATTTGCTAGGTTTCTACAGCTGAGTAGTAATCAAGCTACAAGAAATACTCCTGAAGTTATTTTTGTGCAGGAATTAAAATGAGTAGCTCAGCTCAGAGGGAGAAAGGCTATTCTAAGTGAGACTATAAAATGGAGATCACTAACCAGGGTAAAGACTCCAGTAGCAGCCGTACTCGGCGCCAAGTAGAACCATTGAATAAGCGTTGCGTTGCGGGGACTAACACCGCAATAAATCCCTGGTTTTACTTGGCATTTTGGGGTATGATTCAAAGTCCATCAAAGTTAATTATTACTTTAAGAAGTTTTGGAAGAGTTGCTTTGCATGAGCTCAACTTCCAAAAAATTCCAGTCTTTGGGAAAAAAAAAAAAACACTTAAAAAAATAGTAAGCTTTTTTGTAATCAAAGCTTCCAAGACCTCTCTGCAAACATGTGGTGCTGTGAGTGTCCAAGCAAAAGAAAAATAATGATTTTTCCTGTTAATTGAAAACAGTGCCCTGTTCCTGTGGTTGTTCCAGTGGCTCTGTGCTAGTGGGTGAACTGATGCACACTGCTGGAGCCTTCCTGATCCGTGGAGGTGCACTTGACTTTTCAATAGGAAAAAATGGTAATTAGAAGGGAATTAAGGAGAGCTCTGGTGCTAGCAACACTCTACAGTTAAATGACATTTCTTTAGGTGAAAAAGGATGAGAAATTCGGAGGGTTTATTTACCGAGTAGAGGGGGGGGGTTCCTGCACAATCCGGAAGGTCACTGCTCCAAGAGTGGTGGCAAGGTTGAGGGAGGAGTTTCATGGCTAACCCTGCTTAGGGGGAAGAAGCGCTGCTAAGGTGGCCTGTGCGGTTGCTGCTGGCAGAGGCCCTCAGAGCCCACTCTGGTGGCAGAGGTATCTGCAAGGGCTTGCAGCTTTCACTATCTGCCCACAGAGGTAATGTGAGCACTGGGCTTCCAGCCCTGTGATCCACAGCCCTTTTGCCTTTAAACAGCAGTGTTTTTGACCACCACTCAGTCCTTCCCCAGAGCAGAAAAATGATGTCAGACCTCTCAAAGGGAAGCTTGTGTTAATTCTAATTGGTGTTACAGGGGAGAAGTCAGAGCGAGGTGTCTCTCCTTTTCTGTTCCATGTATAAAGTATTAACCTGAGGAACAAGGAGTGGAATCCTCTGACGGCTGGGGACAAGGACAAGTGACTCAAAGGAGCGTCCAGTGCTGTTGGTCATAGCCTGAATCTGTATTTCTGAAGAGTCCTGGGTACCCTCATTTTACAAGTGAAATGGCTCTGTGGCTTGTTCAGATGAGATGCAGCCAAGTCCTGCTTCAACCTGGGTCTGTACAGGACTTTTTAAAAAGCCAAGTCTTGCAACCCAGTTCTCTCTCTATGAACTGTTAGTGAGGACTACTCAAGCCTTTAAAAGGGTCCTTATCAGAAGGGAATTAAAAACAATTTTAGTCAAAAGCTTCATTTTAACTGCCTGGCTTGCTGATGGCAGACTTTTCATTAACGTGCAAACTCCTTGAAGACACTTTGGCAAAAGAACTCGATTTCCTTCAATTAAAAAATTTAAAGAATTTCATAACAGATAATTTTATAATTGTTTTATACTTCAAGAAGAAACAAAGTCAACTTCCAGGCCTTAGTTTTGAATTCGAATTTGCTTTGTGAAGTTTCACAGAAAAATATATTGCTGTTGATTTTAGATTATTATTCCTTATTTTTTCTTCCAGAACCTTCTTATATTTAGCATATTGTGTTGTCTTTTTGTTTACTTTTTCATGTGCTTTTTGTATTAATACACTTAGCAATAATTAGCTGGTCTACTAAAGTGGAAGCCATTACAGAAGTAGATAAGGAACTTTCGGTTTGCTTTTTTTCCCTTTCCCACTCTCACCCCCAAATTTGTTGATAACTCCAGCAGTGACCCCTGTGACTACAAAGCTTCTATTGTTTTTGTACAATTAGATACTAACAGCAATTGACCTGCACCAGAGTGTGTTTATCTCAAGATCATTAACTGCTCTACTAATTAAGGGAGAAATAATAAATTAAAAGATCTCAGCTCAGAATGTTCCACAGAAAGCACTGCACAGCTGTAACTCTGCCATTGGCATCAGATGAATTTGCTCTTCATCTCAATTTTAGTTATTTGCAAATTTCTGTAGAATTCTCAGAAATGTTATACTTGTACCAGATTTCCAGGTACAGTCAAACATGGAAGCTGAACCTATGAAAGGATCACTGATTTAGAATCATAGAATCGTTTAGGTTAGAAGAGACCCTTGGGATCATCAAGTCCAACCATCAGCCCTACTCTACAAGTTCTCCCCTCCACCATATCCCTCAACACCACATCTAATCTACCTCGATTTAATTAAGGTTTGTTAACAAAAAAAAAAAACAAACACATCAAAAGAGACAAAAAGCGATGCTTTTGGAATCATGTTGGTGGGTGTTTGAGTAGGGACAAGCTCAGTGGTGCTGATGGTCCAGAGAGTCTGTACAGTCTGGAGAAAGAGACCAGTATTTCTGGGCTGTGACTCCTCACCACCAGCATGGACATCTGAAAGATGGACTGTGCCTGAGCAGAGACAGCTGCCACCTCTCCACCAGGTGCCACCCCAAGGTGCCAGGATTACTTCCTGTCTCTACATGACAGGGGGCTGCAGCCACCCGAAGAGGACTTATGGCCCCTGGGTCTGTCAGGATGGTCCTCAATCTCAGACGTCATGAACAAAAAGATGGACACCTAAAAGACATTCTCTTCCTACAAGTTTCATGACAATAAGTAGCTGGATAAAGAAAAGAGTCCGAATTAATTTTTCAGCTTGGTTTCCTTTGAACCTTTCATTTCTGTCTACCTTCCCACCTTTCATCCTTCTGGCCGATGCTAGAGACACGCAACAGGGTTGTGAGAGTCTCAAAAATACCAGGTTGCTGTAATTTCACGAAAGCTATAGCTGAACAAAGGAGAGAGGGATCCACTCATCCTGTCCTCCTGTGGGAAAGGCTGGGTTGGTGCACCAGCCTTGCAAGGCACAGCCCCTGGGAAACGGAGTTTCATTAGTTTTGCAGCTCACCAAACAACTTGTTCCTCCTTTCTGTCTTCTGAATAACACCTGTGCAATCCCAAACGGATTATTAGTGCTAATTATTATTCAGTCATCAGCATCCGCTGTGTTGTAGGGGATTTTAATTTATTACAATGAGGAAGGCAAACAAACAAATATTCTAATGGGGAGCACTTGGTTTAAAGCAAACCATTTACATTCAGGAGACATCTAGTGCTGTGCTGCTTGTTCATTCCGTCAAGCAAGGCAGAAGCTACAACCACATTTTGGCGGAGACAAAACCGCCGCAGCCTGTGCTCGAAATAAAACTAATCAAAGTTCAAGCAGATGGCACCTGAGGTGGGAGCTGGCTGCTCGCTGCAGATGCAATTGAGGCCACTTAAAATGTCCTTCCCTCTCTGCTGCCACCCTGTAGCTGAATGTTAGCCACAAGGGTGCCCACCAGAGTGCCAGCTAGGGCTCTGGGTGGCCAGGCTCAGCACTCTGCCTTTCAGCCTCTGCCATCGGTCACCTTCAGCTGAGGACGAGCAGCAGAATGGCAGTGGGGAGCAACCTGCCCGGCTCCACCTCATGGACTGGCAGTGGGGCGCCCGACCATGATATGGCGAAAAGCAGTAAGCCTGTGCTCTGCCACTAAACTGCTGCAAAATGGTCAACTAGGAAACCAAGGAGATGGTGGTGGTGGGAAGCACACACACCTGGGTTTTGTCACTCACTTGCGTAGTGCTGCAGGCACCTTGTCTTTTAAATAATGGATTATCTTGCTGTAGGCTGACAAGTTTATTGTTTTAAGGTGGGAAGTACAGAATAGCTTCATAATTTTCATCATATTTTTGTGAAAATCACCCAAGTCTTTGGAGACTTGCTACTTTTCCCAGGAGTATCACCATGGGCTGTGAGCCTTGGTAACCTGAGCTACAATGTCCTGATCCACATCGAGGGAAACTCCAGCTTGAGCTTGACCAGGAGCATGGCTGTGACTTTGCTGCCAGTCAAGAAAAGAGCTATCTGACTTGACAGACTCGAGTCAGCCCTCTTTCTTTCACTGAGATTTAGCCAGCCCCAAAAGACTGAGTGGCACTCTGATTTGGTGGAGAAGAAAGGGAGCTGGCATGCCAGTAAGACTGTTTTACTGGGAAGGAACAAGACAGCAAGGTTCGTGGTAAGCAACTGGTAAAGTGTCTCCTCACAAAAAGCTTTGGTAGAGAAGAAAGGGAGGTAGAAAAAAGTCAAACAAAACATGTGTACATTTATAATAAATACACTAATTGATGTTTGGAAGTGCATTAATGAATAACAGAGAGAAATATCTGTAAAAGAAAATGAATGCTCAAAGCAGATAATTGATATGCTGTTTCTTCACTGCATGCTGGTGTGGAGTCGTGAAAAGAATATTAAACATAGAAGATAAATGAGAATTTGTAATTTTAAAGCAGGGCTCCTCAGGACTTTCTATGTTTTAAATGCTACAAGAAGAAATCCTGGGATCTTGTGAACAAGTACAGGATACCAATGGCAGAAGCAGCCTAGGTCCAGGACTATCCTGTGATTTCTAAATTCAGAGGATGATGGGGACTATCATTACAGCATGACCACAGGAGACAAATGCAATGGGAACATGGTACTCCAGTTTGCTCCTTCAAAATCCACTGCAAATGAAACCCTGGGGTGGCTTTTGGGGTCATCTCCCACTCTTGAGATACAGTTTAATAGATTTCCCTGGAGGAATTTGTCTCTGGTGGTATCCTCTCTCTTACTGGCATGCTCACAAAAAGGGTTATGTTGTACTTGCAGCATCAACTTTCTGCATCAGCATAGCCAAATAGGTGTTTTTAGGAGGACTGGGTTCTTTGTTAGTTTTTGTGTTTAATTCTCATCGTGACCTTGATGTTGATGGGACCTGATTCTGTAGCATCAGGTAGAAACTGTAGGATCAGGTAGAAACTTTGTAGAAGCAAAGTTGAAAACTCTTTTTTCCATCTGTTTTTGGTCTTCCTGTGAAATAGATGTGTGTGTGCACCTGAACCTACGTGTACCTGGGCTTCTGCTCTGAATGCCTGTATGCAGATAGATGTTTAAACATACAAGTGTACAGGTCACAATATTTTCCCCAAATATTTTAAGTGTTTGAGAGCTGGTAAATTTGGGGATTTAAACTACTACAGAGTTAATCCATAAGCGCCAAAAGGAGAAAATATCAGGAGAGAGGCAAGTGACCTATTCTGCTTCCAAATTCCCAACTAACCTGTGCCAGAGGTGCAGGCTGATTTTGTAGGGTTGCTTGAGGCAGCAGCTGCTGCGGGAGAAGCTCACATGAAGGCTGAGAAGGCAAAGAAACCTGGGTTAGAAACAAAACAAAACAAAACTAAACAAAACAAAACTAAACTAAACTAAACTTTATTTTTAAGTTTGGCTCCTTTAAATATCACGTTTCTTCTAATCCCATGGCGTCTGTGTAAGTCATTTTGACCTGCTAAGCTGCATATGTGGCACGTGCTTTATACCGTCTGCCTATTTTGCTGGCTCTATGAAGTTACCTGAAGAGTGGTGGGTTGACCGAGCCTATGCACGGATAAATCCTGCTGCGCGCTTGGAGTCCTTGGCAAGGGTGTGTTTGACTCTGCAGTCAGCTTTGTTGGTGTAGCTGCAAGAAAAGTACCGGTGAGCTCTCACCAGCTGGAAATCACCCCTATTTGAAGTGGGAATTACAGCAAGACCTGGCTAGAAACGATTATGGCCTGGCTGAATTCCAGCAGGAGTCAAGGTTCTTGTTGACTTCAATGGCAGTAAAACAGAAATGATAAGGAGGGCCTGGGCAAAGATAAAAGTAAACGAGACAGATTATGATTCTGTGCTGCAATGAATGGAGCAAAAGGACCCAAGAGCTGTTATAAAACAGCTGGAACTCCCTTCATATGAGCTGAATAGCTATAAATTTAGGTTAGCTCACTGACTTTTCTTCCAGACCAGGGAGCAGAAGATGTGTATAAGGTGTCCCCAGGTCTTGGCTGGAGCATCTTGAATCTTGGCTAGAAGAGAATCACCCACAGGCTGTTAGTACTCATGTAAGTCTAGAGGGGCTTCATTTGCTCACACTGATGCCCTCAAATCCGAAGACAGAACTCCTCATTTTTATAAAAGATTGAAACCACAGGGCTTATGGCTAGTCCCTTTACTCGTTTTCCAGTGTTGAGACAATTGAAATAGAACCTCCCCTCTTGTATGTTACCATTTCAGGTCATGCACTTCATCATCAGTGACAAACAGCGTATCATCGATACCTCATAAATAACTTTTATACTAGCAGCCATGGTGTACAGGCATACAATCTCTAACTTGGCTAAATTAAAAACAGTGCAGTAACCCAGGAATGCCACTCACATGCAGGGTCTGACTTGGGTGTGTGGGAAGATTTTGGTGAGCTCCTGGATGATACTGAGGGTGTCCGACTAGCGCTGAGGATCGAGGCACCAATATCAAGTGCATTAAAGTGCTGTTCAGGATCCAAGCTGGCGCCACTGTCCTAAAACAAACAAACAAAAAAAGGGAGTAGCTATTGCATCTGTCAGGGAGAAAACATTTTGAAATGCATCTAGTAATGGTTGCACACCCAGTTCCTTAGCTGGCCTAAAATGACTTGAGCAGAACTAATCCCAGGTAGACCAGCAGAAGACCTTGCTACAGGTGTCAATGTCCTTTCCAAACGGCATCTAACTAACGTATTTTACAAAGACCTGAACTGGAAATAAATAGCAAGCTACTGCCGAAGTAATTTTGTGCCTTCAGATGTTTTTCTGAATCTTTATTTTGTGTTCAGTTGGATGTGACAGTGACTGTACCCTCTGTGAGACTCTCAGCTGTGCACCTAGGAGAAGCTTTGTTTTCTTCCTTCAGCAGCCACCGAGAAGAGGTCAAGAAGGCCAATTGCCAGAACATGTCCAAATGAATCTTTAAACTGTAGTACCTTGCCAAGGAAAGGTGTAGATGTCTCACACTGCCACTGCCCATGTTCCACATAATTTGTGACTGTTACTGATCTCCAGGTTTATCTTTTCATGAGCTCACCCCATTTACTTTAAAATTATTCAAGTGAGGAATCACTTCTGAGGTTGAGGGAATCCACCCAGAAAGACAATGCAGGAGTATTTGGTGTTTTTAACGTGGGGACAAGTTGTGACTACTACATAGTTTCATGAAAAAATGCTTTTCTCTTTGTACCTTTAGTGCTGAGGACACAACCTCTGAGGACACTTCTTCCAAGCCCATCTCCTGTCTCCTCTCCACCCGAACATCTGCATAGCTGGATGTAAAATATAATTGTATGTATCAACATGGCATTGTTGCATTTCATAAAATGTGCTTTAAGCAAATAGATGAGCAAACATATTGTAACATTTTACAGGTTAAATGAACAGCTGAAAAATCTTGTCAGATGCTACTGAATATCACGGGAGAGACTTCTGATTTTCAGCTTTTACTCTGTTCCTGTCTTCTTGAAGTCAAGAGGTATATTAAAGAAGTATGTAGAAAGGTCAAGCTCACAGCCTACAACCACTTTACAATTTCACTGGAAAGCTTTGACACATCTTTTTAAAAAACACTGTAAGGATTAGAGCTTTATTAGAATAGTGAAGGGATCTGTCTATTCTCTATTTTTGCACAAAATGGAAAAATGCAACAGTTAATCTGCCCCTGAACTAAATGGCAAACCAAGCTGAGGATAAAGTAAGGTTTAGTCTGAACATTTTTCTATAATGAACATATATCCTTCAGAGAGGTCAGTCTTCTTTTTTGTTACATAAAAGACATCATTTTTCTAAGAGAAAATTTTGGCAATCATGAGCACGCCCTTGTCTTACTGTCCTTCATGTCCCCGTCGGTTGATGGGATTTTTCCATACCTTACCACCATGTGCGTGCACACAATGAACTCTGGCTTGGAGTTCCACTGGTGGTAAGTGATATAGTAATGGGTCTGGAGCCAGATCCACTGCTGTCCTTTGGTCAGAAACCGATAGCAGCACGACTTCCCCTTGCCAAACTGCATCACTGTCAGCAGAAAATATACACAGCTTGAAGCACGATATATGATGTGAAAATGACATGAAATGTGAAGAGTGTGACAAAAGTATCATTGATTCCCAAGGGAGACAGGAGTCTAAGCACCTTTCTAGGGAGTGGTCCTGTCACGACAGAGCAAATATCATGAAGATCAGTAACTACCTTTTTCCGATACTTTGAATTGTACATTCCTGCAAAGTACAATTAACCTTAACTTTGGACATTAATGTCTGCTACAACTTAAACATAGATCTTACCCTGGTTTATGTGCTGATCACATACTGCTTAATTAGACATCTGGGATTAATTTCTAAGAGTGATCAGCTTAAGTTCTATAGCAGAAAAGTACAGGACAAAAATGCTTAAAGAGTGGAGTATTGTGTGCAGACGGATTCAGAATGAAGTGAGTGTAGGAGATAACATTGTGCAAAGGAAAAAATCATTTGAAACGGCAAGAAAATGCCCAGACTGACAAGAATTCAAACTGCAGTAAACTGGGGTGCATTAAAGGTATTAGAGATTCACTGACAAAATTAATCTCTGCTTTCCCTCCCAGTGATCTCAAGAGGTTCCCAAACATGCACCTATTTAGCCTTTCTATATTTCAATGTCAACATATAAAAACTGATGTTGACGGGATATTTTCAGGCCACGCAGAGGTGGTAAGACAAGGTGTACCAGCCAGTTCTGCAAGCACATATTTGAATATGGCTTCCTCGTTTTCTTTACTTAGTGAAATAGTTTTTCAGTTAAGTCTTAAAAGACTGTATTTAAATAATCACAGATAATCCCAAATACACGGTGAACAACACTAAGGTAAATAATCCGCCAGAATTTTATAAAATAAGATCTCCTCTGAGATTTCTTGAACTATTCCTGTATATTCTTTACTAATGGAATGGGGGTCCAATCGCTGTATTCTACCCATTCAGTGAATCTTGCTGACTGCTTCTGGGGATATGTAAGATACAATTGTATTTTTCAGAGCTCAGTAAGTCTGGCCCAGACACTGATCAAATGTGATGCCCCCGAGTCTGCTATACATACAGGTGTGAGGCCAGGGTCAAACCTCCCCTTCCAAGCAAGTTTAAACCAATTTTAACTGAAGCTACATTTCCCTGAGGAGGGTTGTCCCAGCGACTCCACAGGAACCTGGGCTATGCGATACTTACAGTGTTCATGGCACCTTGCTAGCAGCTCTAGGTCATCTATATGGTAATAGTCGTAGCCAGAAGTACCCAGCACTTCAAAAGGCAAGTATCCTATAATCGGCGGTGCTCTGCAGTTAGGTACAATGGAAGTGAAGTCATAAGCTATGAAAGAATCTGCAGTTCTACATGTTGACACAGATATGTAAAAAGCCCAGATCTGCTCTTGCTCATTGGTGTACAGTTGTCCACCCTAGGGGACCAGATCCTGACTTTCCCCCAACTTGTGCCTGGGATGCCTGGCTGGGCACAGCACCTTCCCTCCAGGACACAGCCATGAAAACCCCATCTTTCTGTGGGAAACTTGGTTGTGGAAAGTCAATCAGCTTCTTGAGGACCTTCACACAAGAACCTGCTGTAGGGGAACTATTCCTTGGCTGTTCCTTGGTCAGTGTCTCTGCTGCCGCTCACACAGTCCCTGCACAGGGAAAAATGTGTGGCGAGGTGGTAGGAAGCCATTGTCTGCTGGGACTAGAGGGGTTAGGAGGCAAGATCATCTGTGCCTCTTCCTTCTGGGTGCCTGCAGGACTCATCCATGGTGTGCTGAGGCGGTTGCTTTGTACTTTTGCCAGTGCCGTTGCCCTAAGGCCAGCACAGACTTTCCCTCAGTGAGAATTGCACACACACCGTCAATGGCTGGATTTGGAAAGAATGATTTCTGCAGCTGTATAATAATTAGATGGTTTTGCCATGTGACAGACTTTGGTCCATTGATATTTTTAAAGCAAACAAGACCAAGCTCATCACAAATTCGACCTGAGAGACAGTTTTGTTTTAAAACACTGATAAAAAAATAAATGCAGGCTAAAATAGTAAATGTTATCTTTTGTAGGCATTTTAGTGGTTGCCCTCCTGTTTAGACGTGAAATGTAACACTATTTGTGAGAATTGCACTTATGAAAATAGCAGTAGACAAACACTGAACACAACCAGGAGTGCTGTTCTTGTCACCAACCTGTGATCCAGGAATAAAAATTTCCACTCCAGACTGTGTCTGGATGTGAATTCCTCTAGAGGTTCTTCCACGATGCACATCTCCTGTATGGTGAAGAAAACTGACTTACTGAGAGTTGCAGCTTCTTCTCTCAGCTTCATCTAGCTTTTGTTAGCTACAAATACATGGTGCATAAAAGAAAACAGAGGATTCACAGGTTTTCTGGCAATTCCAGAGTGAAATCTATTGTATTTATCAACGCCAACATTTTTGCAGGAACTGGGGAGTAGAACTTGTGATACACATGGACTTAAGAGCCATAACTGTTCCTTGAGGTGCCAAAGTTTTTATGGCTTTGAAGCAGTGTCTGGGATGTGACAGCTGTGCTTCCCACAGCCCTGAGCAGCAATGCCCCTTCCCAACATCCAGCCTGTGCTTGATTCCACCTGGATTTCCCAAGTTTTTCCTCATTCTCATTGTGTTACTGAAGATACCCACTGCTCTCACCCAGCTCTTTTGGATGTCTGTCCTCTGAGCCCTCTTTGGAAAGGGTGACACTCCCAGAATCAAAGAATAATACGGGGTTGGAAGGGATCTCTGGAGATCATCTAGTCCAACTCCCCTGCCAAAGCAGGTCCACCTAGAACAGGTTGCACAGGAATGTGTCCAGGCAGGTTTTAAATGTCTCCAGAGATGGAGACTCTACCACCTCTCTGGGAAGCCTTTTCCAGTGCTCTGCCACCCTCAAAGTGAAGAAGCTGGGGCTGGTTGCATGCGGCACAGCCAGCTCTCCACCTGCTTACAGCTCCCCTCCCCTCCTCTCCTCTCCTGCTGTTTGCAGAGTTTGAAACTCTTTTGGGACCATGTGACAGGCTGAGATGCACTGCCATCAAGCATTTCTTTGATACGTATCAATGCTCCCAAAGGTGATCAGAGTTGCTGGCTGAACAGTGGCAAAAGGCTTCATGCATACCTTAAATGCTTCTCCCCCACCTCTCCAGTTTACACTAAATTCCACGCTGTTGCCAAGAATTTACTCTAAAATTCAAGGTACAACATGCAAACATTGCTGTGTGAAAACAAACTGCTGATTCTGCCTTGCTTAGCCAGTCAGATAAATATTTTTTGCCTTCATTGTAGAGGGGTAAGTCAAGACCAGGGGTTAAATGAGTCACCGAGGTGAACCGAAGAGATCGGTGTGTGTGGTTTCCCAGCAGCTAATGCCTTCTCCAGGTTGTTCAGCAGCTGCATCCCACCCCAGCACTGGGCAGCTCATTGCTACTTGCAGCCCATTTCTTTTCCCTGTTTATTTTCAGACGTTAGCTGTCCCCAAAAACAAGGGAATTTGCTTTCAGGGTTCTCAGAGAACCTTAGCTCCAGCCTCTACTGCTAATATGATTACTGTGGCTAAAATTTATGGGAAGTGTCCTCACTTACCCAGAAGGGACTGTACTTGCCTGCTGGGGCCATGAATCAGTCAAGGGTGCCCTGCAGGACCCTGAGCAGTAGTGAAGCCAGGCCAAGGGAGCAGTGATTTCATACTGGCTGTGGCTTGATTCAATGTTTTAATCTCTTAACCTCTGAGGATGGGACACGTGATACAGCAGCCCACATCTGTTAATTAGGGAACGGCAGTGCCAGGCACAAGGTTGGGTCATCTATCCTTATTTCCACAAGCAGCTATCTTACTGCCAGATTTGCGAGGAGGGAAACTAGTAGCAGTCACCAAGCCACCAAGGGGCTCAAATGAAAGCACTGGTGGCGATCTATATGCTGGCCTGTTGCAGGAATAGAAAGCAGCAACGAAGAACCCAATTTCAAAGTGACTTTGCAATTCCTAATGCAAGGAGGGCTTCCATTTCCCCATGCAAGGGGGGCAGAAGTGACACCGCTTCCACAGATCCTGGCTTGCACTGATAATCTTCTTCACTGGATTTTTATGCATGGAATGTGATATCTGTAATCCATTCAATTAGCAAAATTAAGAACTTTGAGTGTCACCCTGCCTGAAAGTGTTTGGAGAAGTTCTGAAATGAATGGGATCCAGGGTACACACTTACCTTTAAAAACTGAGGCGTTGCCAAACGAACAGTCGCAACGAAGCAGATCTGCTTTCCCGGGGATGTTCTGTAAGCCCTTGGGACAGCCTCCTCAAAGCCATTGCAAGTAGAGTTAGGCACTAGGTAGGGAAAAGAAACAGGACTCGGAGTCATGCCTCATACGAGATTTGCTCTCCCTGAATATTTTGCACACTTGAAGCATACTAATACTGATTTTATTCAGAGAAGTGCTCTAAAAGCTTTTAAAGCTGATATGCATGTATTTAAATCCAAGTCGGTCATGTTAGGCAGAAAGACATCAGAGCTTAACTTCAAGTATGAATCTTATAGGTTAATCCTGCTAAAAATAAGGCCAAACTTACTACAGAGCATAAACCAGCTTTCTGGAAAGAAACCCCACGCATCCAATTGCTCTTTTTCACCACTCACAAGAAAGAAATATATGCTGCAACCTGCCTAGCGCGCCAGCTCCCATGAGGCAGCGAAAAAAAGCCTTGGCAAGGGAGGTAGCTGAAGAGAGTTCGTCAAGTCATCAGTGGCAGAAACACTGGGGCCCACAGCCAGCGAGGCTTCATCGAGCTAGCAAGAGGCTGCTTGTGATTCTCGGCTGCTGAAGTGCATCTTCTCCTTCTGCATCTAAGGAGAACCGTCCCCAGCCTGCTCAAGTTCTCCTCGGCTTAAAGAAGAGCAAAGAGGACCCTGTGTACAGCACTGGCTTCCAGAGCTGGGCATGGCTGGTGAGTGTGCAGGTACTCTGCTGCCTCCTGAAACACTGGACAGAAGGAAAAACTGAATGCAATGCAGTGTATAGGTTTTTATTTGTGTCTTTCATGATCGCATGGCTCTTGCGTTGCATTGAGGGCCCACGAGAACCTCCTGCCATAAGAATGCAATGCCAAAAGAACGTGTTGCCTTAGCCCACAATCCCATGTTAGCATGATTTAATGCAAATTCTTCATCCAAATTCAAGATGTTTGGAGACGTTAATCCCACTCCCATAGCAGTGAAGGAAAACTGTGTGCTAAACTGCAGTGGGAACTGGGCTGGCCCTAAGGGCTCTTGCCTTTGCCCAGCCAACTATCTCCCATGAGGGCAAAGAAGGTGCCACCTAGCAGCCAGAGTTCCCCATGTCAGTTAATCTAATGCTAGTAGGGATCAATCCTAATATGGAACTATCTTGCCATACTATTTGGCCCCTATATTCAACTTTATGAAGCTTCCTAGAGTTTGTCTCTTCCGCACAGGACAAAGCAAGAATAAGCACATCTATTCCTGTAAAAATGAAGAATTTTGTATCTATTCAGGGAGGAGATCACTAACTATTTTTATTCCAGGGTGATTCTGCACTGAGCTTTAGTTCACCAGCATAAATTGTAGGGATGGAAGAATTTTCAGCTTATCACATCTGCTTTTGGAACCCAAACCAACCCATGAAAAGTTGTAGAATATCAATACATAGCTATTGACAGGGATAACGGGGTATGAGACACAAAAGTAAGTACTCTGAGGAGAATTCACACCTGTGATTGCACCTGTGGGCGCAATATATCATGCCAAAAAAGGGGAAGAAAGGTTCCTCATCTGAGAAGCCAACATAGATGTGAACATCCACAGAGACTACAGCCCACTCTTGCAGTCGAGTCTGGAGGGCATGGCTGATGGGATATTAAAGATAAAAAATACAGGCAAAATTCTCCTCCTTTCACCAGCAAAGCACACTTGCTCTGGGGACTTCCTAGGAATACGTATTCCTGTTCTGCTCCTGGGGTTATGTGCATATACGAGGGCTTCTATGGGATTATTAATACAAGAGGTGGAAAAACAGAAGAAAGAGTTAGGAGCTACAGGAAACAGGAGAAGCCTGAATGAGGAGTTACTGGTTCTTCTCTGATTCAATTATTTTCGTAAATCTGTCCATTTCTGAAGTCAGTCCTGTTTAGAAATTAATGGCATTGCTATAAACTCACATTAAGGCCATTGTAAAAAAGTTACTTCCAAGCTTACTACGTAACATGCTGTCACTTTTTAAGTTAATGGGGCTGTTTCTCTCCGTAATAGTCACTTTCAGTAGCAAAGTTTGCAGGCTGGACTCTAAGATAGGAAAGTAAGATAAGCACATTCAGCCTCCAAAGTACAGGTATGATAAACTGACCTGATTAGTGAACTCATGGGCTTGGAAAGGACACCAGTTGCAGAAGAAATGCCCAGTGGTGGCCGAGTCACACCAAAGAGAGTTGATGGCTTTTTTACCTCAGCTATTTGATGTAAACAGCCATGAGCTGGAGACATATTCCCAGAAGAGAGCAAACTACATCCCTGAACATGGCATGTGTAAACAAGATTGTAATTCCAAGAGGTAAATGCAATACTAAAAGGGTAATAGATATCACATAGTACAGCTATGTAGTAATCATTCGATAGTTGGACTTCAATGATCCCAAGGGTCTCTTCCAACCTGAATGATTCTATGAACTTTGGGATTTCATCACAACATTTGGGAATGTTGAAGAAGATGAGATAGAGCTGGCCTGGCTTCAAGGCATCCAGTCTTCGAACAGCTACTGTGCCATCTCCGTGCTCAGCTGCCCTTCTCAAAGCCCAAAGCACTAAAAGCCTTGATGATGCAGGCAGGTAGTCATCGCCTTGAAATGTACATCTGGATTGGAAATAACAACTACAATAACTGAAATTAAAAAATCCCACATTTGTTTCTGAATTACTTTGCCTCCTGACTTACATTATGGGTATCTATTCTTCCCACAGCTCTGTCTGCACAACCTCTTTTGCTCTGTCCTTGCAGCTGGTCAGCAAATTTCAAGGGGTTTTGTTGATAACATTTAAAGTGTAGTTAAAAAAAAAAGCTTATTACATGAATAAAAAGAAAATAAAAATCCTGGCATAAACTTTTAAGCTTGCCCTCTGAAAAATCATACTTTATAATTCTCCAAGTCTCTCTAAAAGGAACACACAACATGAGGGCATGTGTGCTTCACAATTAAATGATCTAGACAAAATATCCTGAGTAGGGCATCAGAAGGTCATGTGAGAAAACTAAATACATAATAAGAATGCTGAAACAGTTGTCTCATTTAGCTGATGCTCCTTAGCATAAATTTTAGTAGGTTTTGCGGTTACCTATCTCTTAGAGCTACTACAAAATTCTTTTGTAGACTTAGTAAATTACCTGCAACTATCATATAAGAAGATAGAAAGAAACTGATTTGCCCATGTGTAGGTTTTTGTGCTGTTGGTTTGTTTTTGTTTGTTTGGTTGGTTGCTTGTTTGTTTTAAAAAAAAGACTAAGAACAAGATGTTAAAAATAAGTAATATACATAAGGAACCAAGCTTTTAAGTACCATAGACAAAAATATTTTCATCCTTAGGGATACAAATCATGCCACATGAAATGAATGAAAACTTGTTTAAAAATGCCCCAGATGCCACATTAGGCAGTTAATAATAGTGCAGCACTCAGTTGCTTGGTCATCTTATTTTAACTTAGCATGTTTAAAACATATTCTTGCTATAACAGCAAGCTTCTCATTTATGCCATTGGAAAGAAGAAATCCCTTCTTCCTATTTTCTCAGTAGATGTTAATATTTAAAGAACCAGCTTTGGTGATTGTCAGGCAAACTGAACAGTGATTTAAAAAAAAACCACTGGCCAAACAGACCAGAATAAAATCAAGACTGTTTATATAAATAAATGCAGACCACAGTTAACCAGAATGTTTGGCTGTTAATATATACAATGAAGAAATCTCAAGTGCTAGTGGCAAGCCAGACTGCACTCAGTGCTTTGGATGAGTAATAGTGACGGTGTCCATACACCACTTGTCTACTTGGATCTACTCTCTCCTTTCCTCCTCCTGTTTCTCCCTTCGCCATCCTGTGTTGATGTGAACCCCAAGTAAATTCTTTGGGACAGGGATGGTGCCTTTTTAGTGAAGTGGCCATACAGAGCCCAGCATAAGCGCTGCGGATTGCTAACTGCAGCTTCTAGGATACTGTTAATAGTAAATAATAATATGTGGCTGTCAGTTCTGATCAAAACACTCATTTCAGTTTGAGCTGTTCTTGTTATCAGATGCTTCTGCATATGCTTATGGAGGCTTAAGATCAATGTATCTTCTGTAAAAATCTGTTTATTTCCTTTAAAAGGGAATTCAGATTGAATTAATTGTTCTGAGAGTGAAAAGATCTTTTTTTTCTCCCCAGCGTAATGATTTTCCTGATGGTTATTCTTATCTCTAAGAGATATATCAGCTAACAGTAGAGTATTAGAGTAGATGCTATTATTAGCATCCAGTAACCAGATACTTCCTGAGTTTCCATGTAATTTGGAACAAAAATGCACAGTTTTAAATTCCACTATAATGTTTAATTATATTACTCGATCAGGAACTCTTTTCACGTAATGGTTATCTCCTCTTTTAAGAGGCAAACTTTAGGCATTTTGGATGAAAGGACAGATCTGCCACTTTAAAGCTGCTGGTGGTCCTTTTTTTCTGTTGCAAAACACTTTGAAAGGCCAATCTCTGCCTTTGTCCCTTTCATGAGATTTTAAGCAAGTATGTCACCTTGGAAATAGGATACCAAAGCCAATATTTGGTTAGATATTTATGTACTGTTTACAAACGTACAAATAATTTTCACAGGAGGGATAAATCCAGCCCACCTTATCTTTTCTTATCAGAGTGAGCTATTAAGCAGCTTTGTAAAATAATTTATTCTCACTTAATTTGACATTTTATACTGGGAGCTAAGCATTTCCTCGGATGTTTTTTTTTGAGGGTTATCTTTTTACTTGCCTCCCTGCTCAGCCCTCGAGCAAAACTGGATGTGAGCCACTGCATTATTCATTGGTGATGCTGAAATGGCTCTGCCCCTTATCAGGTAATACTGGTCAACAGGTACAGTGATGGCACTTGGCTCCCTCAGATGTTTGCATATATTCATCTCTCTTGTTAAAATCTGGACTACAGGACCAGAACCTGAAATACATAAAAACATTGTAAAGTGTTCCTGCTTGCAAATGAAAAAACCAAAACCCCTTATGTTCTGAGAGAAGCGAGAGGGAACTCCACCTTCCTCTTCTGAGTGGCCCATGGGCCACCTCCCCGCCTCTCAAGGGACTACTGAGTCTTCACGTCAGGTTACAGTCCTGCTTTTCTCATTGAAGCTTAATTAATGATGATTATATAATCCTCCCAAATGGAAAATCAAATCTCTTGTATTTGATTTAGCACAGCCAGTGACTCATGCAGTCACTCCGCACAGCTCGCATTGCTGTTTCCCTGGTCGGCTGCTCTTGCTTAGGCACAGCTAATTCGAGGTCGGGGTGGGGGTAGGGGAGGTTCACCCATGTGCAGGCGGCTTGTGTCACATCCCTGGTGTAGATACAGCTGCAGAAATCTCCTTGCAGCAGGGGTTACAGCTTCCTGCACACCATCCCCGGGATCAACCCAAGTGTGGACCCTCCTGCTAATCCTGGCTGTGCAGCTCCTCTAGCCTCCAGCTATCGCTGAGCCCGGGAGCTCTAGGGACAGTGATCTTCCGAAAGACTGAACGCATGCTGTGAGCTATGGGAACTTTCCCAGACAGTTTCTGGGGGCTGCACAAGCATCTCCCTGCCCTTCTGGGATGGGGGAAGACGCCAGCAACTGCTCCTCTTGGGCAGTAGCATGAGTTCGATGTAGGTTGTGCTTGAATCTGGCTCCCTGACAGCAATCCGGGTGACAAGTCACCTTGGTAGATATCAGATATTTGTTCTACTTTAGCAGAAAAAAAAATTCTCTTTGGTATCTCAGTACAATAGCCTTTAAAGCCCCAGAGCTCTCACTGAAGTTAGGGAGAGGAGCTAAGCCCCTAACTGGCTTTCTAAGCCTCAGTCCTTCAAATTAATCCTTTCAAACCTATCCTTATATGATGTTCTCGACCATAAGTCACAATGCAATTAACAGAGAAGGTATGAGGGAGGGGGAAGGGGGGTAAGGTGAAAGACTTGTTAGGCACTGTCCCTGCCACAACCCTACATGAATTAGAATGGAATAGTTAAGTATCCTGATGGGATACAGCCTGCCCAGGGATAAAAGACCTTCCCCGGCCCCAGAGGCTCTGGCATCCCTGTGGCAGAAACGTGCAGGCAGGGCGGACTCAGGGTCCGCTCATCAAACCATTGGAAACAGAAGAAGGGTTTGGCATCGGGTGGGTAAAAAGTACGGCAGAGATTTGTATTTAGAGAGGAACATCCTGTATCAGTCTCCCATGTGTAAAAACATGCTAACACTTCCACTGCTGTGAAAAACTACAGGGAAAAGCATTCTTGAATACATTCATAAGGAACATCTCCTGCTAATTAGGCTTAATTTGCAATTTCTGTCTTTCTCCCTCAGCTAACTCCTTTCTTTAGCTTAGCCTCCTGCCTCCACAAACACCTCCAAGAAGCAGGATTTGCGGCCAGCTGGTCCTATGTACTTAGGATGAGCTCTGTCCTTTGAGTGATACATCTCTCTTTCCCACCCACCCCTATATAATGGGTATTTATTTAATGGGGGTAAGAAGACAGCAGTTATTGGCAGGTCCAGATGACAGCCCTAGGGTGCGTGGGTTGGGGGGACAGTGCCCAATAATGGGGTGCGCTGAGGAATGGGTGGCCAAGCAGAGACGGGAGCCCAGCCCACCACTGAGCACTCATCAGATGTTCAAAAGTGTCCATAACCCAAGTTCCCATGCCAAAGCGGGCTGGAAAGCCGCCCAAGGGGTGGCTGTGTTCATGTAGTGCTGATGTCCCCCGTGCCTTGCTCAGGGTGCTGACGGCTGACACAAGAAGCCTGATGGAGCTAACAACAGCTGCTTTGGATGTTTGCACCCTCCTCCAGCTGCTCTCTCTGTCCTTGGCCCAAGGTTATCAGCTCCCAGTTTGCTGCTGCTACATCGTGAGTCTGGTGCACTCGATTCCACCTTTGCTGGGAGGTGGCTTTGTGGCTTGATTAAGAGACTGGGTGGTGAGGAGGGCATGGGGGTGACCTCCAGCCAAGGGGGAGCAGGGCTGGGGATGCATTGGTGAAGCAAATGTTTCCACCGGGCTCTGCACTGAGCTGGGGAAACTAGTCAGAATGGGCAAGCTGCTGTTCTATGATGGGGAGAGGGAAGGGGGACCAGGAGGCACCATGGCAAGGGCTGAACACTCCCTATCCACCAGAAGATCAGACTGCAGCAGATATGGGAAGAAAGTGGAAGAGACAAAATAAAGCGTAAGATTTAGAAATAGGTGGCACAAATAAAAAAAAAAATAAATTAAAACAATGGAAGCAGAAAGAACATCTCTTATTAGAAAGCTATAAAGCTGGGGTCTTTGGAAAATGATCTGGTGTCTTCTGAAATCAGTGTGTTCCCATTTAGTTTATACGCAGTAAGCTAGGGAAGATATCTGTAATGCAAGTTTTATCTTTCTTCTGAGAAACAGCCACTGATACAAACGCTGGGATATGAAATCCTAATGGGTAAGAGGGCAGTATTAAGGTCACGCCAAAATAAAAGGCTGAAAATCCTTGAAGAAAATGGATCAGAAATTCCCCTGGTAGAAATGTATCCTTATGAGTCAGCACCTGAAATCCGGTTTCTGCTCTAGAAAACAGAACAGCTTGGTGTGCACGTCTGTCAGGCAGCCACATTTCGCTACATTCAAACTAGAAAGCATACAGGCACTCACATTTTTTTTTATACAAATAAAGCCTCAAATCAGATGGCACCAAACAAGAAACACATATCTCCATCCTGCACGTCGGTTTCTATTCTAGTCATGTGGAGCAAGAGCAGAAAGTTAAATGGGGACAGGGACATATATTTTTTTCGCAGTGTGGCACGCGGTTTTTGGAAAGCACGGTGGGGAATTTTTTTTTGCCGAGGATGACCTATTTGGAACAATACCAGCAACTTTGGAAATGCCACTCTGGAGTTCAATCAGGCAAGTAACTAAAGCAAACTTGGGCAGGCAGGAGAAGGGAAAGTAATAAAAGTATATTTCATTTCTGACACTAATGGCCGTGCAGCAATCTGTTTGTTAGGGAATGGGTGAGGTGGAAATCTGCTCTTCATCCCCTGAAAGATGGTTCCCTAGACTGACTGTGGTGCATTAGTGAATTAGTGACAATGCTGACTGTATGTCATTCCTTTTTTTTGGGGGGTGGGTGTTGTTTTTTGGATTGGTTTTTCTTTTATATTTTTCAGAATATTGGGTTCTTCAGTGCTGGAGAGGAATGTAAAAAGACAGCTGGAGAGGGAGGCAGGTCCTCAACCACCCTGATGCCAGTGGTGGTGGACTCCTCATGGCAGTGTTGGGAGGTGGGTGCAGGCATTAATTATGTGATGCTGCTGCCTTTCCCCAAATTTTTGCAGAGAAGGGTGAGAGGGCAGATTTGGCAGATTATCAGTCCTGGCACAGAATTTGTCTTTAATGTAAGCCAGCAGATAAGTTAGCAAGCCTATTATTTAGCTAATAGGTGCGGTCTGAGCACACAGCATTAGTGAGCACAAACAAATTCTCCTCTGAACCTGTCATTATTTCGAACTTACCCAGAGTCCAGGATCACGGCTAACAAGTGAAGGGCGGTAACAAAGCAACTAACACAATTTCACTCTTCACAGGTATTCATCCAGCTTTTCAAATCAGCTGCGAGATCCATGTGAAGCAAAATTTACTCCATAATGTTAAAAATAGTCCTCTCAGTTAAAAGCCTGTCTAGTTCAATGGAGCAATACTTATATTTTATTTTACACAGCTAAAGTAACATTTATACAACAATTAAAGCTTACCATTGCTGTAAGACCGAAAATTTCCTACAAATTTTATGTATTCATATGTTGGAAATTCCTTTGGGTTCAAACTTCCTCTCAGAAGATGACAATAAAACTCTAGTTCATTGTCAGCTGGATTGTTAAAAGAAGAAGAAGAAGAAATAAATATACTATTTAAGCTAAAAACAACCAACGGTGTCTTCCAACCCCAATCTTGCAACTGACGGCAGGAGAGCAGCTTGTCACCACTCAAGAGTCCTGCACAGCAATGTATAGCACAGATGTGCTATACATTAGAGGTCTTTAGCCTCTGCAAGGAAGCACCTCGCAGGGATGCAGGATGCTCAGAGCCACGTGCAGGTCTGCCTGCCGTGAAGGGAGCAGCCTTCGACACTAACTCACCCTCCTCTTACACCACCTTCATCACAGGAGTTACGCTGCCAGAGCATCAGTGTGGCAAAGGAGGGAACCGGATCCTTCATTTCTAGCTGTTTTGCTATTTAGGCTTTTCACGACTCACAGCTGTTCTACATCTTATGTTGGAAAACTATGCCTAATTACCTCAAAATATCTATTAAATTAGCTTTGGCATATTAGCTATCAGCTGCAGATTTTGTACATACAGCAGATTAAGTAGCCGTACATCTTACATGATCCTGTGTTTTCTGCTTTCCTACACCTTACCTCCCAGAGTGAATAAGGGTGAGGCAAGTAAAAGGGTTTTTAAGAACAAATTGAATTTGATAAAGAATGGCAATGATTTTACTTTTCAGCTGTAATGCAAACCAAAGGTATGTGACATTAGCACATCTCTGAACAGCGTCGCACTTGAACAGGCTGAAACATCAATTAAGATGTGATTTGTCTTGGGCAAACTCTCAATTTCCATCGGCTAACCTATTTTCCTTAGCTGTCTCAAAAGATACGATGCTTAATAATTAACAGAACTGCATGTAGTCTTAGCCTAGTAAAATAAAGGCAATGAGTTTCATTTAAAAATAGTACCAAAGGGTCATTTCGGGTGGCAAGATCTTTTTTAAAAGGCTACGAACCTAAGTTTTCTATTGCACATCACATAAAAACCTCTTTCTGAGAGAAAATTTTTATCCTGCCCATGCTTTTTCGTTTACTGGGGAAGATAAAATGTAACTTACTTTTTAGGTAATCCGATGAGGCAGAATCTGTCATAAGCATACAAGAAGATAACATCTTATAAATCTCTGAATGTTCTTGTTCTGGGAGGAAATTTAACAAATTCTGATCCAAGACATCACACTGCAAAGAAAAAGAACCTTTGAGAAAAATAGAAGTATCACCATGAGCAACACTTGCAGAGATGTGCAGCAATGTGGATACGAAGCCTGGGGCAGCTGACAGGAGTTTTTCCAATGATTTCCAGGGACTCCTGACAAAGCCTAAAGAAGGAGGAAACAAACCAAGCAGATGCTTCCCCATGAGGCTGTCCTCAGCTCGATTCTCAGCACTTAGTGATGCTCCTCTAGGGACATCAGGTTTCTCAGGGACCATCAGGGACATCAGGTATGTCTCTACAATTAAATGATGAGACCTGGGACTGAGCTGGAAAATGGGCACCTAGCTCCCTATACTGCTCACCAGCTCCAGGCACAGGTCTGTTGAGGATCACTGTATGGTTGGACTCAGTGATCTCAGAGGTCTTTTCCAACCATGATGATTCTGTGATTCTGTGATTGGAGCTTGCTCTCTGCCTGGAAAACCCCGACTAGTGGGCAAGTGGGGATGGGAGTCACCCTGGGACACTGACCCTGAGATCCAGGCCAGTCCCAGATCCAGTCCCTCCCTGCTGGAAAACATTGGGCTTCTGGGAAGTGCCCTTGAGGTGGCAGCCCTTGCTCCCACTTCCTACATCCTGACAAGTGAGAGCAGGGAGAATGGGACTCCCCAGTTTGGACATCACTTTAAAGCAGCAATCCCCTTCCAGGGAGGGAGACTTCATGGTGCTACTGGCGCAAGCCCTCTAGCTAGCCATGGGCTGGTTACCCGGGTGTCTCCAGCCCCACGGTTAGCTGCCACAAGCTCGAGATTCATCGAAAACCTAGGTACTGAGTTCTGGGGATGGAAAGAGGAGATGTATTTGTGCAAAAGGTATGAGCTTCCCAGGGTGGAGAAGACAGTCTGTCAAAAGGTTGCCAAGAGGAAGGTCTCACTGCATTCAGCACAGTGACTAACCTATATGCTAGAAGAGCATATCTGAAAAGAAATCCTGAGATAGTGACCCTCTAATGGCATTGACTTACATCCATCCCACTTGAGACTACCTCAGGCTGAGCTGGCACACTGGCAGAGCTTCATGTGTCATCAGAGCAGCTGCTACCAGACTGTACAGTCGCGCTGAAAATGTGTTAGCCCTGTATGAGACTGGCGAGTTATTAATCATCATCGTTTATTTATGTATTTACTTAAGACTGTGCTTTGGTTTCCCTCTGCTTTCCACCCATGCCTGCTGTTCTGGGTGGAATTCCTGTTTAGAATAGTGGAATGCATTGATTATATTTTGAAAATAAGAGTGCTATGCTCGATACACTTATCTTGATGCAATAATATATTATTTTTGATTATTCAATTGTAAGTATTAGACATGCTCGTTACTTTGCACGTTCCTTTTGTGATGAATACTTGAAAATTATTTTTGTGACTTTAGTATATACCTCATTAATATGCATCCTACTGATACGGTGTGTAATTCAGCTTATATATATATATAATCACAGAATCATAAAGTCATTTAGGTTGGAAGAGACCCTTGGGATCATTGAGTCCAACCATATGTATGTAAGTATTACATTTATATAGACAAAAAATACGGAACACTTGACAGGAAACTGCAGTGGTGAGTCCAGTTCAAGGCTTATGGTACAACCTCAGAAAAGTAATTTTTCCTTCTCATTCTCTTTCTACATGTAAATGTTAGATAATGATACTTATCCACCAGTTTCACATAAGTTTCATGGGGGTTAATTAGCATCCACTCAGCTGTAGCTGCAGGAGGACTAGATGTGAGCCATCACTGCTCCTCAAACACATTATTGCTTCTTCAGTGACCTGAGGATGTACCACCTTTTGTCTCCATATTGTGACCAAGCTTGGATTCGAAACCTATTGTCAGTTTTTCAGTGTCATTTCCATTTAAAGGGGTAGCTGCAGAGGCCTGAGACTATGTGCATGGTAGGAGTTGCAAGACTTTTGTTCCACACACCCCTCAGACCAACCTCTTGCCCTGAGCACCAGTTAATCATTGATTTGCATGTCTTGGCATTTATATTTTTTGATGCCATCATGTTCCATATCCAGAATGTAAAGTTTGGTTTGCATCTTTTCTGCTAGGGAGTGTCATTTTTAAAAAAAATGATTATGAAAAATGTGATATGGTATCTACTTCTTACTGCATTGCACAACTTTTGCCTCCCACAGAGGTCAGTCACACCTGTAAAGCAGTGCATGAAACAGAATTTCTGAATCTTATACATATCAAGTCTCCAACAATGTCCTCAAATCAATGTGTCAATAAAGAATACATAGACAGGTCAAATAGAGAGAAGGAAGCAAATATTCCAGTCTCACTGGAGCTGTAGGAAATGCCAGTAGAGCTATTCAGAGCCAATTCTGCACCAGACCCAAACAGCAGACATCTGGTGCCATGGCAAAAAGGTGACCAGAAAGATGGACAGAATTTGATGACCACAGACAGAAATGCATCAGTTGGAGAGGACCAGTTTGCAGCCTTCTCTAATTATTCTGCAGTGAGCAGTTCTGCCCCATTGGCAGACACAGCCACAATGCAATGCTGAATGAGACAGGCCAAGCGGATAGAAGAGAAATTACAGTGACTGTGGGTAGAGTGGTTAGATGAACTATGTTAATGCTTCTTTATGCTGCTAAACTTGGAATCTACTCTGTGCCTTGGAAGCTGTGGGCGCCGCTAACAGAAACGTCTGAGTGTTTACCCCTGATAGCTATGGTAGGCAAAGAGCTAACAACTTTGCATACATAGATGTTGGTCCATTCTTAAAACAATACACAGTAAACTCAGCACAGGTTTCAACAAAACAGCTATATTCCAAAATGGAGCTCCTTCCTCACCTTTTCATTGCTCTTTTTGGGTAGTGAGGTGGAAATATGATGAGTTATTCCTGCGGCAGGGAAAAAAAGCAGGGCAGCTGAGCACCATGGTCACTACAGGAATGTGAAGGTGGAGGGCTGCAAATGAGACAGGCTTCTGTCATCAGCCCCCCAAAATTAAGACAGCTCTGCTCTTGTGTGCTGTGGTTTGGCTCCTGTATCAATCTGTATATCCTGAACTGACGCTTGTTGCTACCCTGTAGCATCAATGCATGACTTCTCTGCACTATAAGTGCTATGTCTTGGATTTTTCCACCCTGATGTTTAACCGGAGTGCCCAACATAGCAGAGCAGCTGCCTGAGCTTCACCAGAGAGCCCCTGGGGAGAAAGAGCCCCCCAAGGGGAAGCTCAGCCCTGCCAGGGGCTTCCTGCCTTTGCAGAGCCACCTCCCCACCAACACTCATGGACCATCGCACGGGCAGGTGCCATGTGCGGACCCCTCAGCTGCGGGACTAATGCTGGGTGAGATGGATGCTGCTCTCCTAGATCATGAGCAAGTGCATCACCTTCTGCCTGAGTCTGTAGACAGGCAACATCCATAAAAAAGCTGCATCTCCTCCTGCAGGCTGGAAATAGTCACTCCGCTGCCTGTGTTTAACTGTTTCACTCAGCAAAGCAGGGAAGGGGGACAGGGAGGACCCTGCTCCAGAGACCTGGGGGTCATAGCGTACCATCTGACTGGCAAATGCTATGAGTTGTGACCAGATTTCCAGGAATACACTTCAACTGTAGACAATCTTACCATGTGAGCCAAACCTCTCTTTACATCAACCGACCTCTGGATCTTATAATAACACACTATTTAGAATTACAACAGAGGAACTTTGTGTTTGAAAATACTCCATGGAACTTAGGGAAGCTATATTAAAGAGAATTGGATATATTTGTTCTCAGCATCAGAGTCTTTCATGATTTTAATGAAAGAAAATGCATCAGATTTCTTGATAGGGGCCCTTAGAGAGCCCTGCTCTGTGTTCTGCCCAGTTTTGCTTCCCTTTCAGTGCTCAAAGCAGATTTGCAGAGCATTTTCTCCCCTGCAGCCACAGAGGAGAAAGAATTGGTACTTTGTCCCTCAAACAGTGACTGAATTTATCTTACAAATAGATCCTAGAGGTAAACAAAGTAAAGCACATCATAGATTTTCCAGATAGCACTCTGATCAGTTCTAAAACTTAAGATGACATGTGGAAAAGGCAGCATGAGACTAATATGCCCAATGTGCACCTGACTGCACATTCAGCTGAGGCCCTGCCCATGGTCCCAGCAATTTGATGACCTCAGGCAGGCAGAAGCCTTTATTGCTTGCTCAGTTGTGTCCTCTGTGGTTCACCCAGTCACTCTGCACATGTGGGCTGGTGGGGCAGCTGTTACCACGCCATAGGCTCCAAGAAGGTCTGTGGGAACTCCTGCCTCACCTCCAGGTAGTCCCTGGCTTGGGCTGCTATGTGTTGCTTCTCTGCAAATAATATAAAATAATGATCATCCTTGCCCCAGTTTTGGGCAAAGATTATCATGCAAGGCATGAGTTTGAGAGGGAAAACCAATTTAGTCTCTGCTGGTTCAACTTAGGAATTATGAACTTGAATCCATCTATTTTCAGCCAGGGCTTAAGGCTTTAGGCACAGGGTCTGATATGTGTTTTGTTGAAAAGCAATACTTTCCCACTGCAGATCTACCATCTCCACTAAGAAGCAATATTTGGAAGGGATAGCAATAAACCCCCCAAACCATGAAAGACAAAGAAATTCCATGGAAATTGGTAAGCGTATGAAGACCCATCAGATTGCAAGTATGACAGGGCTTTCTCTGCCTTTGAAGTGAAGGCAAATATCAGAAAATAGGCAAGGACTGGTTTTCTCAACTGTTGAGGATTAAAGAAAACTGATAGAGATAGATTCAGTTCAATTTGTTGTTGCATAGCAATATTCTTGCATTTACCAGAAGCTGCCGCCTTTCATCAAGTTCCTTTCGTCTCAGAAGAAAATAATTTTTGTTCATATTACAGCAAGGTAGTGTGTGTGAAATACATTTGTCTGGGTAGAAAACATAACATGCATTTGGTGAAAAGTAAATGAGAGAAAAAGAATTGTAATTTTCCTAAGAACATGGCAGGGGGGGTGGCCCAATAATTATTTGGCAGCTGTTTTTCTCTCCTGGGCATGTATTTATTTGAGATGAAGCTACTAAAATTGAGTGTAAGAAATAATCCTTAATTATTGTGCTATTTCTCCTGGAGCAGCCTTAGCAACAGGGTTTGGAGCAGAACCTCTCCCCTGCTTCTCCAGCCCAACACAGCGCACCCAGGGATGTCTCCCATAGCAAGACCCAGCAGTCCCAGACAAAACAAGCCCTATGTGCTGGACCCAAGCGCTGAGCATCGGCTCCACCAGCACCTCCTGGGAGCTTTTCTCTGGGGAAAGCACAGCTGAGACATGGGGATAGCTCGGCTGCAGCCACCAGCTAACTCCCACTCCTCTGAATTCACTGGGGCTTTTTGTTCTTTGGCTCCCTGGGAGCAGAATAAAGCCCTGAACAAGCTCCTCGCCGGGCTGCCAGCAGCTCTGGTGCTATTCTCTGCTAGCTTAGAAATCAGAGATGGAAAAGATCAGGCAGGTCACCCTGTCCCTCCCCTGGCCAGAGGATTCCCACAAAGCTTTTTCCATTCTAGCCAAAGTGCCTCATAGCAACAAAAACCTGAAGGATATGAATCAGAGAGAGAAAGAGAAGAGAGCTGATCAACAGCAGCGCCCAGCATAACGCAGGGACAAAGCTCCTCACTGCATTTTCAGGAAAACACCGCCCACTCACCACCCTTTTACATCTGCTTCTAAAAATACGGGGCCCAGTCCTACGATATGTAGTAGAAAAGCCAACACCAGAATAAATTACTCACCGGCAAATGCCCTAGAAGAGGTGTGATGCTGTCAGACACGTAGATGATGCTTCCACCTGTGGTTACTGCTATAATGAAGCCATCCAATGCCTAAGGAAAACAGACAAATGGAGAGTGTTTTAATAGGAATGAGGGGTGTAAAACAGGGCGTCTCATCGTGTGTTGATCAAAACTGTTTGACTTCAGCACCGCATTGTTATCGAGTTGTAGGAACGTTATCTCAAGTTGCAGAACAGTAATTCTCTGATTTCACCGTCTGATTTAACTTTTACAACACTCTTTGTAGTCTAGTAAAACCTACTACTGAAGCAACAAAGGGCTCACAGGAACATTTCATGTCTCAGTTTTTAAATTAATCACACATTTTAATAATGCAAAATGACTAAGACTGGATCCCTTGGAAGTTATTAAAATGAACATTTGAGCTCTGTGTAAATATCAAAGGACGATGAAAGGATGCGGTCCTATCTCAAAATGGTACTTCTCTGCAAACCCCATAAATCTCAGTTTGTATTAATGTAACGTTGTATATTACTGGGCTTTCATGTAAGTAAAAGCAATGCAAATGATCAAATAATCCTTAGCCAGAGTTTTAATTGAGTGATTTATTTTAAAGGTCATGGTATTAGATTACTCATTCCAAGAGAAAGTCACTCTTCTGCAGAATTTCTTCCTTGGTTTGGTCCCACCTTGAAGTATGCCCTTTCACTCCTAGGACTGAAGGGGAATGTCAGCCTTAACCCCATCCTTTTGCCTTCAAAATTAGTTTCTTCTTTAGCCTGAGCTGCATATTTTTGGGCTAAATCTTGTTCAAAGCTCAATCTAGGTAGACTTCCAGATCTAAAGTAACATTTTACCTACTCAGACCTGCCCCCCAAAATGAAGAGTCAACGGTAGATGCCCAGAGACTATATTAAAACCTTCCTGTTATAATATAGAAGTCACTGGTGAAGGTCCTAATGCCTTCAACTGGAGCAGGCCTGGGTCCTCCCTGTCAGTTCACTGGTGATCTGGAGTTGGTGTCACCTGGAGTATTTTAGCAGTACGGCCCAGCAAGCACAACTCAATCAGAGCAGAGGTCGACTCTAGCCCGGAGGCAAGACCTAGTCAGGAGACAGGCGTACTGCAAACAGCCTGAGCGGGGTGCCACGGCTCACCAAACCTCACTGCACACCCAGGTGTGCCTCCAAGCCAGGCCAGCAGTTGATCCTGTGAGCCGCAGCACATCCTTCCCCCCCTACTGAATTCAATAAGGGAAAGAATTCTGAGAGCACTGGCAAGTGCTGATTGTTTCTCAAAAAATAAAAAAAAAAAAAAAAGGAAAGCACAAAGCCTTGAATAAGAATAAAGACACAAACATATGTTCCTTTTTCCAGAGAACGCTGAGCACCCACAACTATTAAAGTCAATGGGAATCTGCTGGTGCTACAATCCTCTGAAAAGCAGGTCAATAACTTATACCCTAGTAGAGGAGTGTGCGTTTAGCATCTCTGAAAACCCTCCAGCTGCTATAGTTAGTTTGATTTTGTTAATCTAAGTGCAGAGAATATGTTTTTCTTTAGTGCAGTACATTCAAGCTGTTTTCTAAAAAAGCAAGATAGTTGTTAACCCATAGAAGAGAGCAGTGATTTTACAAGGCAGCTGGATTGTGCACGTTACTATGGTGAAGGTTGTTGGTTTGGTTGTTTTTTCTTTTTTTTCTCATCAAGTCTTTATTTCATATCCAGTGCAAATTATATGAAGTGACTCACATCAGAATTTGGTGGTAAAATCAAGCTAATGCATGCATACATAGTTCTATTTTTATTTACTTGCAACTGGTCCTTCCAAGAGTGAGATGGAAATCTTCAAAGATTTTACTACTGCAAGAATCCTAGATGGACAAACAGTCCAACACCCACTCCTATGTAATTTGATGACAGTCTTTTCAATAAGGTAAAAAAGGGCCTTTTTTAGGAAAGCTGATGTATTACCACAGTCTATTATGCTCTGATTCTTTTGAATTAGTGCTTGGAAGAAACCCCTTCCCATCTTTTAATAGCAGGATGAGAAAAACTTCAAGCAGTCTTGTCCAAATGTTAATAAAATAAGATTAGTAGAAAGACTAAAAAGAATAGAATGATGAAGAGCTGCCTCAACAGGACATCCCAATACCCAATGTTATCTTGAAGGGCATGGAAAATCACAGTAGCAAGAAGGTGATTTATAAACTGGGAAGCTGAAAGCAATTGTTTTAATCTAAAATTGTGTGGCACCCAAGTAGAGTCAACAAAGGCCCAGCTAGTCAAGACAACTGCCAATTTATTGCTATCCAAGGGAAATATTTCAGTGCAGACTGCAGGAGTTATGTACATTAAGTTCCTATGCCCTGAGTTGGAAATTGAGGGTTGATGGTGCAACATGAGCAAAGCCTCTCTTCACATCGAACCAGGGAAGTCTCATCACAGTGAATTGCAAAGGCTGAGAGGCCACCAGCCCCTGTGGGCCACCAGCACGCCACATCTTCATGCCACCCCTTGGTGGGTCAGGCTGCTCCCCTGGCGTCCCTCCCTACCTACAGCCAAACCCCGGATCATGCCCCGTCTGTAGGAGGAGGAAAAGAACAAGTGTCCTTGTTCTCAAAGGACACTGTGGGGCAATGCAACCTCCATGCATTTTGTATGGAAGAAAATCTTTGCTATAGAAGGTTCTGGCTGTTACTGAGAGAGAAAGATACATTTTAGCAGCTCATTTGCATTTCATCTCAAACCTACATAAATGCCATTGAGTCACCTCCCTTCAAATCCCTGCCAGCATTAAAAGCACCTATGGTATAATTTGAAGGTGATTTAAAAAACTATCACTGCAAAATAACCCTGCTCCTGTTAGAATAAAAAGTGTTCGATAAGGGCCTTGAAAATCATTAGAGTGGCGGTATTAACTGTATCAAACTGCGAGGAGCTGTCAGGTTATATCTGCCTGTACAGCACCTCGCACCGGAGGGAAGCGACACTTGCTTTTCAGGTGCCAGTCGTGCATAGTTATTAAGTAATAATAACACCTTCCCAGAACAGGAGGAAAACGGGAGAAAAACTGCCGCCTGCCCTTTCCCTCACCTCTGTTTGTCAAAATAAAAGGTAGCCCATGATTGCAGTCTCACCCCTGGACTGCTTGTCCTGGGGGGTCCCCCGTGCAGCTCTGCAGGCTGCGGCAGCGCGGAGCAACGGCACCATCGGGAGTGAAAAGCAAGAGGTGGGGGCTCTAATCCCTTGTCCCGCTGGCGGCTCTGCTCGACGCTCAAACACAGCGGTACCCGAAACCCCCGCTTTTGGAACCACAGGTGGCGTTTGGTTCTAGACACAGGGGCATTTCCACAGATGCTAGGCAAGATTAGGAAAGGTATAGAAGCTTGTTCACCTCCAACATCAGCTGGGTGAATTCTTCGTTGCTGAGAAATGAAGGCTTCCAGTCCTGCTGAATTTCAGAAATCTCCGTCTGTGCCGAGACTTCTAGACAAATAAAACATTTCATTTTTTTTTTTACATTCAAAAAACCTTGTATCTTCCAAGCCTATATAGATATGCCTGAAAAAACAGAAATCATCTTTATATTCAAAAATTGCAGTTTTCAAGCATATGGTTTGTTACAGAGACAATAACAACTATCTAAACTGGGCCTGATCCTGCAATATTCTCATTTTTCACTCATCTCAGCTTGAGCTGACTTCAGTGGGAGCCTGTATTCACATATAGCCATTTGCTTCAATCAGCATTACTCACCTATTGATCAAAAGATAAAAACACTTTGCATGAAATTAAAACCAAGGCAAGGATTAGCACGTCTCAATTAGATATTCACAACTTAACGCTTCAAAATTAGGATGCCAGAGAGCTAGGCTTCGGCGTCAAATAGGGAGCAGCAAGAAAACTCCTTTGGAGGAGCCTCAAAGTGCCGTGACCCCAAACAGCAGAGTTATTGCTCTGTTCCCCAGAATAAGCGTTTGCACCAGCCATGCACTGGAGCACTGGCATCTCATCCCAAACACTGCCTGATGAGGAGAGTGTCTTGCCCTGTCAGCCTGTGAGGATGACCCTGCTGTGTAAGACACCGTGGGGGTTTTGCCCCACTGTTGGTCACGCCTGGCCCGGCAGCAGCCTGAGGATGCTCGGTCCCCCAGAGTTTTCCATGCAGGGGTGCAGGCATACTGGGGTAACCAGTCATGGCTTCGCACTGAAACCAGGGCAACTGGATGCACTGTGATGAGCCGTTTCATTGAAAAAACAGCCACCTGTGTTAGTTCTACCCAAATAACCTGTTAATAACCTTGTCAGACAGTGTCGCAGGGGACAGAGCTTAGAATTTAGAGAGACTTGGGTTGGTTTTTGTTCACTGTTCACTCTGCTTGTCCAAGAGTGCTCCTTCGTTCAGCACTAGTAGAGAGGGGATGCTGAGTGCAGCCTGTCTCCTCCTTTCAGCGCCGCCTGCTAATTAATCCTATTGATTAACACTTCCAGAGCATGTAATACCCAACGCTCCCTATTCAGAGCACATAGGCAAACTGGCCAGAGAAATGCAAACAGCTACGTGATGTTAAAGACCATAAATTTATACCAGTGCCCGTGTGTATCGTCACCCATAAGAAATCAAAGCCTCCATTCAGGCTTTATTAGTGCTGAGGCAGCCTTCTGCTTCTACCAGCTCGTTGGACTCGCTTTCAGCAATGCTGGGGGCTGTCACTGATAGCACTGTGGCTCTCCACAGCCCTCATGGTCTTCTACAGAGATTTCAAAAACAGAGTGAGCAAAAGGAGAGATCAGCCCCTGACCGGATTTTTATTATGTAGTCTCAGAATTTAGGCTACTTTCAGCAGATCCAGAGCTTGGAAAAGCTGATATACACGAAACAGCGACTGTTAGAATTACTTGAGCTTTGGGATATTCTCTGGATTATAAAGAAGGAGGCTGTTTATGAAGCAAAAAAAAATCTGAAAAACAACAACCTCCTCTGTTATAACTAAAATCTCAGTTTAGCTTACTAAACAAAAAAGAAATATGATTGAACAAACCAGATCCAAAGTATGCTGAAGATAATCAACATTTTAAAACGCTGATGTTTTCTATTATATTGTGGGACTACTAATCTAGGTTAAAAATAGATAGCGTTTGCTTTTTTTAGCAAGTGTACAAAACCCAGTCACAGTTTGACCCAATTGCTGTGGAAGGATTTGCAACTGTTAGCTTTCTTTTACCCGGTTGTTCTTCCAGAAATGAAGTGCCTTTTGGAGTAAATTATTTGGGCTATCAGCTACACTTCTCTACACTTCTCTACACTTATTCAAATCTCATGTGATTGTTCTTTGCTTGGCTTTATAATTGAGCATATTCACATCCTCCTTTACTCTGCCTTGGGCAGCTAAAAAAGAAAAAAAAAAGATATGTTATTACTGTCATTTTTTAATAGGTATATGCAATTATTAAACTTCGAGATGTCCTAGTCATGCCCTCCTGTAAGAAATCATCTGTCTGTGGCAGAAATTCATTTAAAGAGAAACTAGGCTCCCACAACAGAACCACTATAATTATTTCCTCAATAAGTTTGACATCTGTGACTCCGTTATGTTCGGAGTCATGATACAAGAGTTTTCACAGTCTTTTCCATTTCACCCAGGACTCTCCAGGGAACGAGGCCAGGAGGTGCTAGATGAGGTGAGGCCTGGTAATATGATGGATGCATCAGCCTGCAAGAACCCTTTCTGCTTTATGGGACCAGAGACGTTCCCCACTGTCACCTGCTGAAACCTTCTGTGAGGAAGACCTCACAGAAGCAGAGTGAGGGAGCTCCATTTTAAACCAGTGCCCCTATTTATAAGGGAGAAGCATTTAAATTGCCTGCTGGTGGCAGATGTCCACACGTCAGGAAGCTCACAGTGCACATTCCTCTCACCGACTGGAAACTAGACCAACCAGAGTAGATCAGCAGGGTCAAATACCTCCTCTGCCCTCTCTGAGGGCATATGTCTAAGGGACTTAACTGTCACTGCTGTCTGCATTTTAAAAACTAAACTCCTGGCTTAAACTTTGCTATTGCAGCTGCACTCTGTGTGGATCTGATGTAGCTTCTGCTTGTGCAAGCTGGGTGAAGCACATCAGCTATCTGTGGATGCAATTTGCTGAAACCGACTTCAAAAATTGGGGTCTTTTCTGGTCTGAGTTTTCTGCTCACTGCAGAAAATTGAGTCCTACACAGTCCACTGAGGAGCTGACCAGATCTCTTCCCTGCATTTTTCTGCAGAAAATCTGGGGTGAATGCTTTGTTCTTTTGCTCAGAATACTGCAAATTTCAAGGGAAGGAATCTTCCCTCTGGCCCCAAATCTCTCTTGGTCAAAGCATCTCTCTTAATCACACGTGCTGCAGGGCACTGCTGTCCACCTTCTCTTGATTCCTGATGTTTCCCCCCTTTTCTAGCAGGTTGAGAGTCATCCTCAACTAAGGAGCAGCCAAGGAGATGGATTTGGGCAGCACGGTGCCTGCAAATGATCTTTTTCGATGAGATAGAAAAAACCCCACACCTTATGTTAGCACTTTTAGGCCCCTTGAGCTATCACTGAAGGAAATGGGATATTGTAGCAACCGTCTGGCAAATGCATGAAGATCTGCAGTAAATCTTACCATTGTGTTTCTGCAAAAAGCCAATGACTTTTTCCAGCACAGTAGTTTTGTCCATTTTGCGGGTGTTGCCTGGAAGCATGGAGCTGAGCTCTTTGATGAGAACATTGAACTGATCACGCCTCTTCTTCTCAGACTTGTTACGCGAAGCCCTGTAGACAGGTTAAGAAAACCAAAACAAAGATGAGCAGGCCAAGAGGAAAAATCATCATGTACCTGCTCTTTGCAATGTATACACCTAGTAATAAGCCTACTGTGTGCCTCAGTATGTGAAGACTGACACTGGCCTCCAGCAAAGCTGCAGAGACAGGTAGGAAACAACTGTTCCTACCTCTTGCTCTTGTCTTTGGGCCCCCTTTAGAGTCCATCGGGAAGATGAAGGCTTTGCTAACCCATCTGTACTGCCTCTAGACACTCCAGTCAAGCCTCTCAGGTCAGCGTTATTCCTCTAGGTGAAGGAGCCCTGTCCACCTCTGACAGACGTGCAGGATCTTTCAAGTTTACACAGCCTCTGAGGAGGCCCTCAGAGCAAGAAGAAATAGGAATACTGTGACAACAGTAAAATCATCCATAAAGGAGAAGAGTGGGGACTGGTAAATCTATAGGTCATACCCATCTGTGCAGTCTTAACAGGAGAGAGGGATCCCAATCCTGCAGTTTGACCTCTAGAATGACCTGCCAGGTCAGAGGCATCACAGGTCCTCTGGCTACCTCCATCTAAGCTGGCTTACAGAGAGGAATTGGGCTACTCTTTTCTAGTCATTAAGATCAGACACCTGAGTAGAGGTTGCTGCATCTCCCATCTAGATCACATGCCACCTAATTCAAGTCTCCTTCCCAAGGTGATGAGGGCAAGCAAGGAGGGAGGACATTGGCACGTCCCATACCAACATGGACTGGGTCTGAATTTGGGATGTGTTTCTGAACCTGGGGGCTCAAAAGTGCTAGCAGGCGTTCCCTGCCTGACGCTAATCTCTGTGTGCCACTGGGCAAATCACTTAAGGTCATGGTGCCCCAACTCTTTAAGTGTAAAAGGGGGACTCTGCAGCTTTCTTCACAGATCTTTCCTCCTTAGAGAGAGCCTGTTTCTGCTGATGTGTTTGAAGAGCTTAAAGGAAGAAAGGACCTGATTTCATCTGGGTTATTTTGCCACTACCGTAACACTGTCATTAAGGCTGTTGATAGTATTTTCAGTATGTGCGCTTTATTTTTTTTTTCAATTATATATTAACTTATACATGAGCAAGTGTTTTCTGAATTGTTCTTGTGAATATGACAATTATTCTACCCAAAGGGTATCACCCAGGATTCTGTAGCCATGTGAAAATAGAAATAAATATAACCCAGAAGGTTTGTTTGTTCTTCTGAAAGGTCCGCAAGGAGTCAATACTTGCCTGTTAGTTACGTAAAGATCTAAACACCCGGTTACGTGTAGACAGGAAAGAAAAGCCAAAAGGCCGGTTCTCACTGAGTTTCTCTGTCCCAGCTAACTCTGCTCTACCTTATAAGCAGTTCTGGATGCACACTACTGAAAATCAGAGCAGAATTTAGCCCAGCATCTACATCTCCCCCAAGGACCAGGATGGCAATAAACATATTCAGCAGAGAAATCACTGCAGAGGCTTTTGGATGTTACTACTGACAGAGGGGTAATTTTTGTTTGTCTTGCTCTCAACCCTGAACACACTTGGAGATACGCTGGATAGAAGCCAAGGCTTGATTATTTTACAGCTTTGAACACAAGAGATTGGGTGGATACTGCCTGACTGATTTCAGCCTGTTCTTATTACAGTGCAAAAGGCTGTCAGAACAAGATGTGAAAAGCCCCAGCCTTATCCTATTTCTGTACGGTTCAAGGGGACGTTAAGAACATCAACATTTTGCTTCCTCATAATTCAATCCTCAGTTCATTTTAAGCTCAAAGGGTCTTGATGTCCCTGGAAATAAAATAAATGACCAACAATCTATAGGGAAAGTGTTGCTTTTTCCAGAAAAACAAGGATGCCTTGACGGATATATAAAGTAACTATTTTTAACACTTGACATTTTATTCACAAAGGAAATAGAAAAACTCCTCTAGTGGAAAGATCTGAATCAATGATCACAGCAAAATCTTAAAAAGGACAAAAAATGAGACAAACAACCCCCACAAATTAGGTCACCTAAACTGTCCCTGCACAGTTGTATATGCTTAGTTCAGTCCAGTTGTCATGTCTTAAATAATGCAATTTTCATCACTTCCCTTAGAAGATTTTTCCCTAGCTTTGCTTACTTCACCGCTGGTGGATATCATTTACAGTAAGCCAAACCAGTCTCTGTCTTCATTCCACACTATTCGTCCCAGTTCTCCTCCCTCTTTATGATTCAAAAAAAATATGGCATATCCAAGGGGAAGAAGAAGACGACACAGTATGAATAAGATTCGGATTTTTAGGGAATACAGCTAGAGGCAAAGCAGGACAGCTTGAATTCAGAATGATCAAAAGCACCAGTTTAAAATGTGTTCTAAATAGCCATTTTTATTCTCTTATATATTTGCAACTTGCTGTCTTAAAGACAGACTGATACTTGCTGACTGCTAGCCATTACACCTTGCTGATTTACAATGAATTGTGACTTTGCGCTAAATTTCGTATTTCTTTTTGCTGTTCAGTGGGATACATTATATATGCATCAATGCAAGTAACCATATTGCATACCTTGATTCAGATTCTTAAATTTACTTTTAATTGGAGTGGAAATCAGCAAGTGGCAGTCCTCATTTACTAAGCACTTTCTGATGGTTTACTTCAAGCTGGTTTCGGTTAGAATTTGGAATTCAATTGATTTGCCAAAAAAAAATGTAAAATTTACTGTTAGAGTCAAACCAAAGAAAAGCAGACAGAGAAAAAAGTGCACAAAGCATAAAATTAAGCACTTCATAAAATTATGAAACAAAATAAACCTTGTCTAGCATTAAAGAATTGAAAATAAAATGATGGTTTCTGATCTCCAGAAGACCTCAACGAGGTCTTTGATGCTCCCATATCTGGTGCCATCATGTCCGCATTTTAGTCCTTGGGTCTTTGGAGTGAGGTAGTGCCCTAGGGAATCAGAGGATGTAGAATGGGAGTTAAAACAATCACTGTCAGGAAGGAAGAGCACCTTGGGCAAACATTAAACATGTGTCCCAGGGATGGGAGTGCAGGTGCCTCTCTTTGGGGGAGGATGGATCCTTTTCTTCTGCCTGGATAAATACAAGTTGTATGTGCCTAATAAATTGCAGCAAATGGTGTGCATGTTTCTTCTAACCTGAAGAAACCCATCTCCTGGCTTAAGTCCATTACCAAAGAATTAGATCCAGAAAGATCTAGTCTCATCCACTTTTTACTCAGAAAGTGAAAGAAAAGAACACTTTTCTTGGCTTTTTTTACACCCTCTTGTGTTTCTCAGCACCGAGGGACTTGGTCTTTATACTGAACAGAAGAAAAAGAAAGTGTTTCTCCTGTGAAATGGGACAGATGAGAGTCTTCAGTTTTCAACACACACAGCAAAATGTTCAACCAATGGCTTCTCCCAAGTTTGAGTCTCTTTAAAGACTTTGGAAGGAAAAATGTAGCTTTTAAATGGATCTGAACAGTTTTAGTATACTTTACCTTTAGACCTTCATGAAGCCTCTCATGATTTAAAACTTAATTTCATAGATTTATTTCTAAAAAGCAAAATGTACTTAAATCACAATTTAAAGAAGAAATTTTCTTTTTTCCTTTTCAAAGTTATCAATTTTTCATCCACCTTGACAGAGGCCTGCCCCAGGGTATGACAAAAATTCCCTTCAGGAACAAACGGCATGAAAACCATACCAGATGGTGATGACAATCGCTGATAGCGAGGATACGTGTTATCCTATTTTTGTCTTAGATGAATTCATTTAATGCATTTTTTCTTTTAACAATTAGCACACAAATATTGTGAAGATAATCAGGCTGTAAGGGGGGGGGAAGCAGCGACGCAAGATGGGCTCTCTTCCCCTGCCCCCCTCTTCCCTGATCCTGGGGCTCCAGGGAAGCATGACATCTCCCACTGTGCTATGCCCTCTCCCAAAAGCCAGGTCAGACAAGGACAAGTGTAAGGACTTTTACCTAGGAAAACATAATCCAGGAGTGCAGCACAGGCTGGCATCTACCCGGCTGGGTAGCAGCTCTGTGGAAAGGGGCCTGGGGGCCCTGATGGACAACAAGCTCAATGTGAGTGAACAGTATGCTGCTATGGCAAAGAAAGCCAACAAGATGATGGGTTGCATCAACAAGGGCATCACCAGCAGAGATAAAGCAGTCATTATCCCCCTCTATTCCAAGTTTGTCAGGCCACACCTGATATATGGTGTTCAGTTTTGGTGCCTGCTACACAAAAGAGATGTGGACAGGCTGAACGGGACCCAGAGAAGAGACATAAAGATGCTCAAAGGACTGGGAAACCTACCGTATGGGGAAAGGCTGAGAGAACTGGGTTTGTTCATCCTTGAGAAATGGAAGGCTTATGGGAGAATTTATCATTACATTCCAGTACTTAAAGATGGCTACAAAGAAGATGGAGACTCCCTCTTTACAAGGAGTTGCATGGAAAAGAGGAGGGGTAATGGGTACAAGTTACTTCTGGGAAGATTCCAGTTGTACATAGAAGGAAAATTGTTCACAATGAAAATGATCAACCATTGGAATAAACTCCCCAGGTGAGAGGCAGATTCTCCACAATTGGATTCTTTTAAGATTTAGCTGGACAGGGTTTTGGGCCATCTTGTCTAGACCGTGTTTTTGCCAAGAAAGTTTGGACCAGATGATCCTCGAGGTCCCTTCCAGCCAGGGGAACCATAGAATTCTGTCATTCTGTGATTTTATGATCTTGTTGCAATGCAGCATGGCGGCGGGAGGCATCCCTTCCCTGAATATCCACCTCCTCCCCTGAGCCAAGGTGCCTGGCTGGTTAACTGACGGTTGGGTAGAGCCCACACAGAGATGCACCCCATATTATAGAATCATGGAATCATAGAATCATTTAGGTTGGAAGAGACCCTTGGGATCATTGAGTCCAACCATCTGCCCTACTCTACAAAGTTCTCTCCTATGCCATATCCCTCAACACCACATCTAATTGACTCTTGAACACAGTCAGGGATGGTGACTCCACCACCTCCCTGGGCAGCTGATTCCACTGACTGACCACTCTCTCTGTGAAGAATTTTCTTCCTAATGTCCAGCCTAAACCTACCCTGCTGCAGCTTGCAGCCATGTTGTCCCTCTCCTGCTCGTGAAGCCTCACATGAAGAGGGGCAGCAGTGGGTTTCTGGGGGCAGGCACACACCCTGGCCGCAGCGGATCAGAGGCAGGGAGTCAGAGGGGAGGCAGTCAGCCTAGTGCTTTCCTCCCAGTAGCAAAGGAAAGCCTTCTGCTGCCTGAGCATGTGTGTGTGAAGAAGATGGAGCAAAGGGGAATGGTTGAGCTCGGCTGCAGCCTGCGCTGACCTATATTGGTGAGTAAAAGCTGCGGGGAGGAAAGAAGCAGAGAAGGAATCAAAAGAGATGAAACTGGATCAACTAGTTGTGCCTGGACTGGAAATACTCTCATTAGAGGGAACCAAGGGGAAAAATGCAGGCAACCCATGGCTCCCTCTAAAGCAATTAAGCCGTGGATTGATACCGCATCCAGAAAAAAGCCCCTCAAATGCTTCCAAACAGCGTTTCTGCAGATGCCAGTCAGAGCTGACAGTGATTAAGAGTTTTATTGCCCTGGGTCTTCTGCCTTGAAACGCACCCTTCCCTCCCCACAAAACGTTCACAACAATTTCCCGCCAACCGGGACTCAATGATGGAATGCAGAATGTGTTTGAATAAAGGTTTGTGCCAGTTTAAGGCTAACACAGCACTTTTTGCTGTCTTTCTCTGCTCTGAATGTAACTTCTGGGTGGTTTTATTACCTTGAGATAGACTTTGCTGAATAAATGACCATCATAATCGGTCATTTAGGTCATCATAGGGAAAACTCCCCACTTTTAAAGTTCTTTTACTTTTGCAAACTGTTTTTGTAAAAAGCCCCCATTTCTATACACTCGGGATGCTTGGATGATGTATTAGAGTTGCAGGAGTACGTTGTTGGTTCTTCAGTTCTTGTGTTCTGCAGTAATGTGAGGAAAACGATCAATGCCTGAGCTTTTTTGACATTTTCCACAGGAAACATTGCTCTGTTATTTTCTTCTTACAGGGTAGCCAAGAATAGGAATCTGTGTAATGGCAGTTTTTCAAGATTTGCTTGGCTGTATTTTACTCTCTCTCTCTTTGATTAATTGATTATGGATAAAACAGCTTCTGCAGCAACAAACAGAATCAAGCTCGTCACAAGTTAAACAGAGAGTTAGAAAAGAAAAAGTTCTCACCTCTTTGCCCTGTCTTTCTCATCTTCATCCATTAGATTGTCTAAGCAGTTTTTTCTGTTGAAGGAATGTGAGAATCATTATGAATTGTCATTTCGTTAGCTCTACTTGTAGGTTAATCTCAGAGTTGCTCTTTTTCATTTTAATAACAGAGTGATGATATCCAGGTCATATAAATGTGTCAGCAGTGTTTTATGCCACAGTCCTCAATTTTAGGAAATATCCGTTGTGGATAATGTTATTCCTGAACATCACGTTAGCTTTAGGGGCTCCAGCCAGGGATCAAGGCTCCCAGACACAACACAGTCCACCAGCACAGTACAAAACCAGCCACTCCTTGGGGTATTTTTTGGTGTGGACATTACTCTTTGCAAACTTGCAGGCTGGATAAACCCTGGGGTCTGCCTAAGTTGAAAAAGTGTTTTCAGCTCCCCCACGTTCCCCCCAAAAGCATCCCTAGTGCAAGAGCCAGCATCACTGATGCCTCTGACTCCTCAGGTGTGGCATCATACCGTGCATCTGCTCATCCATCCCTGTGGGCCCTGACCCAAAGTCCAAAGAGATTGTTCATAACTATACTGAATTACACCCCAATTCAGTGTCCTCAGAAATCCCGCTGCTTAAGCCACTGTGGAAACACCTTCCCATAACTCAGACAGAGTGCCTGCCTGGCAGCGCTGACACTGAGCGTGGGGACCGTGCCATCCCCATCACTCTTTTTGCTCATCTCCATCGAAATATGGTGACCTGCCGTCAGGTTTGTAATCCAATTGCTACAGCAGTTTGAGTTGTGAGGAGAAAGTACTCTAAGCACAAGACTTGTTGATAAAGCCACAGTGTAAATGGGGGTAAATCACATACATTTGTGTAAAGGTGGCAGAAAAAATACAAGAGCAGCCCTGCTGAAGGCTGAGATCCTCAGAAACTCTTGTTGCCAGCTCACTGCCCACCCTCCCTTGCTCCATGGCTTTACGAGGAAGTGATGCTTCAGCCGTAAACGCTTCGGCCCAAGGAAGATGCCCTGTGCTGCTACAGCCTCTCACGGCACCTCGCCCCCATGTCAGAGCACACAGAGCACGTGCTGCTGCGCCCCACGCAAATATTTCCCAAACCAGCAGCACAGTGCCACTACGAACTCCGGATATTGTCAGAATGTCATTTTCAAAGTGGTGGTGTAATGACAGGCAATGATAACGCTCGTTTTCAGAAATCAATGTTTCTCATTTATAATGAGACATGTAAGACATGAGGAAAATTGGAAGGGGGGAGGGAGGAGGAGAGAAGTTAGTTGCTAGGCATTATTTAAGTCCATGGTATTCTCCACGTATGAGTCACACGTAGATTTGTCTCTTTAAAGAACATTTTATGAAATAGCAGGAGCAAAAACTTACTGATAATAAGAACAGTGGATAAACTCAGTCCTTCTGCTACTAGTTCTCTTACAGCAATATTCCACCTGCTCCTTACTCAATGAGCTAAGAACATGAAACTACTCTGTAATTTTTTATCCAGTAGGAGAGTAATGAGGAATTAAAGCCACAGATCACTGACTGGAGGGTAAATGTACTACTTCATGGCATGCAGCTCTTTGATGGAGAGGCATAGATAGGAAATATGAAGGCTGATTGGCTTTTTTAGTCATAACTGGCAAATTTAAGTTGCTGAATTCTATTATGCAGAACAAAATAACAAATAATGCCATGTAGTTTTTAGATGTTTTCTCAGCTATTTATTTGGCATTGGAAAACAGCCAACTCAGCCATATTAGACTAGAAATTAGCTATTAGACATTAGACTAGAAATATTTATAGAACCATTTACAATTTACCAGTCTTTCACAAATACTTTAGGTGGTTATTTGCCCAGTGCCAGATTCAGACCACTAGCCCAACCACTGTGTTTTGAAATAATTCAGGTTGAAATATAGGAACAAAATTCAGTGGGTTTTGTTGCAAAGAAAATGTTCACCTATGTTATTAAAGAATAAAGAAGGCATCAGTAATATGGGAATAGGTTTTTGCTATCTGTCTTTGCTAGACTTTTGCCCAAAATGCACTATTGCATGCATCCTTGTTGAATCTAGGATATGACAAGCGAAATGGGGCAGTTTCAGCAGAAGAAGTTGCTCTCTATAAATCCCTAAAGCTCTTCCTCTGCTGCGCCAAAGCCTCCCCTGGTTGTAACGGATTCCCATTAGGAAGCAGGAATATGGGGACGAGAGCTCTGGGTGGCTCTGAGGAAGGATGGGGGTGGATGGAGCAGTCAGCAACAGTACTGCTCAGCCCTGGCTGTTTTGGAGAGGCACGATGTACCTAATGGAAAGGGGCTTCCTACAACCGTACCTATAAACCGTCAAGGAATTACAGTGCCAGGAAGCCTCTACACTTACAAGAGAGCAACAGGTCTAACTGGTCTGTTCTGCCAAGGATTTGGCTAGATCTGTAAAGCAATTCATGGCCAGCTTCCAGTAAACAAGGTTTCTCACTGAGTGACATGAATTTCTGGACCTGCTGTGCTGTTGCTAGTGTTAGACAATATCTAATTGTCATTTTGCTTCTGTTTGTTCACACAGCAAAATCTCCAGAGCATCGTAAGCATTGCTAACAGTGTTTGCCAGTACATATGCACCATATGAAATTAAAACTGTTCTCATTAAAATAGATACAGCAGAGTATACAACTGATGTGTACCTGTACTGCCATCCCTCTCCTGAGCCACACCAGATGCTGGTTTACACCTGGAGGAGAAACCCATAGCATGGACCTTAGGTATGTACTCAGTGCAACCTGCTTGCTTTATGCTACCCTCCCAGTCCCTGAGCTGGGAGTGTCTCAGAGAGCAAACTGGAAAACTACTCTTTCATCCCTGTCAAGGCCCGGTTGAGGAGGCAATTCTGGCTTGTTGCAAAGATGAAGGCAGGCAGTGAATGGCATGGTTCTGTGCCACAGTTCCCTTGCAAAGAGGTGATTAAAAAGTGGCACAAGTATTTCTCAAAATTTGAACAATCCTTTTATATAACACAAAGAATTTGCAAAGCTATAGGTAACAACATCACATGATGTTAACTCCCACAAATGGAGTATTTGATAGTGACAGTTACATTTGGAGCTTCATTAATGTAATCATTATCGACAAGGAGTGAAGGTGCCATCACTCAAAATGATGGGAACCACCTGGAATAAGGAGGAAAAAAGCTCCCGTGCTACCGCCAGGGCGGTACACAGTCAGACACCCACCCACAAGTGGGAAGAGTGTCACTTCACTTCATAAGACTGGCTAAAAGAGTTAACGGTGTATGCCTGCCTTACTTATCAGATGGAGAAGGATAGTACAAACATCCCCCACCCCCCCATTCGTTCATACAATGAATAGTTGCTTGGGAAAGAAGTAACTCAGGCAGAGTTCCAGCTCGCTCCAGGGACCCTCCAGAAGAAAGAAAGGTTGCACATGTTTATTTTGATACAGTCTTTTTGCAGTGGACACAGAGCTTGCACTATAAAATTCATCTGGTACTGATCACCTTATCCTGTGCTAAAAACATGTTTTTTAGCAAGTTAAACCACTCCTGTTCTGTGTGAGTGAGGATGGTTTCTCTCCTTCCTGTCCTCATAAGGATATGCTGTAAAATGACTGACACTCAAATGTAAGGAATCAGCTGTTGATTTCCCACTAAATTGCCACATGGCCAGCTAATCACAATCCCTACAAATCAGCTTGACATTTAACAAGATTTTTTAATCGTATACATTTAACTCAGCTGAATTAAATCAGAGATGTAAATTTCTTTTGGAGGTCCTGGGATATGCCTGGGGAAGCTTAGTAGGAAATCACAGTGCTTGTGATTCCCTAGCCCTGCGTTGGGTAGCTGGGGGGAAAGACTGGGATTTTCTTCTCCTTCCCTTTCTAACTCTGTGGAGTGTCTGCCTCCATCACCCCACAGGCCTGCTTGGGGTATTCAGCCACTTGTCCTGTACAGGGCATGTTCAGCCTTATTGTTGCTTCCCATCCATCGCAGATATACCTGAGCCCTCCCTCAGGCCTCACTCTCGGACCACTTAAGGGTGCTGGTACAATACATCCTAAGTAAGATAATGATATTGCACTTGGAGAACAATCCCCTCACAGACAGGGGATGGGCAAGGGTTGTATGGAAAACTGGGACGCTGTGAAGAAACATCTTGAACTACCTTCTGGCATCTGGGCAGACCCTCCTGAACAACTGTTATCTTTGTGAGGAGGAAAGAAAAAGACCAACAGGGTGGAAAGTAAACATGCCCCTGTGCCTGCCAGACACATCGCTCAGCCTCCAGTGCCCATCTCTGCTTAGCGTTACTTCTGCATGATGCTGAGCGCTGCCTCAACAGGGAGTTACTTTCTGGTTCCCTCTTCGAAGGGGAGAAAAGAGGCTGGTAGCCAAGAGCTTATTATAAAGGAGGCATGTGGTTATGTTTGGTGGTTCAGGACTGAGGTTGTTGAGGGATATGGTGTAGGGGAGAACTTGTAGAGTAGGGCTGATGGTTGGACTTGATGATCCCAAGGGTTTCTTCCAACCAAAATAATTCTATGATTCTATGACTTAAAGACCACCACTCATTCATGACATGCTGTGCATACTGTGTAGGATCCATGACATGAGAAGAGGGTACCGAAGGGGAGTACAGGCTCTGGGCATGAGCCAAAAGAGCAGTTTCTGGCCACCTACTAACACAGGGGACAGTGTGGCAGGGTTGCTGTGCTGGCACTGCCAGGTACCCTGCCTGAGGATGGGCACTGTGGTCGGACAATAGTGTTGTCCCACGGATGCTCCAACCACAGTGTGGGTCAGATGGGCACTTGCCCAGACTGAGGAGCACCATGGTGGCTTGGCACTACATCCTTCTCAGCTAAGGCAGAGCTCTGAAATGAAGTAAACCACACTAACAAGTAAAGTATTTCCAAGCCTTGCCGGGGGAAAAGAGAAAGATTAGCAAATGGGATGTGGCAGGAAAGGTTGCAAGGTTACAGGCAAGAAGTGACCATCTGACCATTTTAAATGCCTTGTTCCATATTTCTCTGACATGGATGAAGCATTCAGATATCCCACTATGAGGGCTATGTCATGAACGCACATGAGGATTTGCATACACGTAAATTGAAATAAATCAACAGATTCACAGCTGCAGCAAACTGAACTGCACCCCTCCATCCTTGTTTTTCAGAGGTAAACCTATGAACTGTTATGAGGACACGCTGGAGTCCTTCACTAAATACAGCACAATCCCACCCATAGCAATCAAAATTGATTTATCAAAATGTTAACAGAGTAGCCTTAAGAAAACTTAAGGAAAGGTAGTAAAAAACCCACTTTCCTGACGGCATACGCTGTTATTTGAGAAGGGACTGTGACTTTTCAGGGGAAGAACGGCAGTCTGCAGTTACCACAGGTCATGTAATGCTGCAATTTTTATGGGAATTACTGTTTTTACGAGTAAAGGAAACAATCCCAGTAGCATGGTAAGTGTCCAGCTTCAGTTATGACTATTTCTGCCTGACAGTGCGCAGTTTAGTCTTCCTGCATTCAGTAGATTACTACATTTTGTTTATAATAGAGAAGAGGTTGTTCAGAGGTTTCCAAAAAAGAAAAGAAGAAAACAGTTTGAGGGAAAATTGGACTTCATGAACCTCATAGGTTTTTATATGTTTCATACATACGTGTACAGTGAATTTTCAGATGGTAGCAGACTTAAAGCAAAACAGACATAATCAGGATGTGGACAATGAAAATGATGGAATTTGACATAAACTAATGCTCCTCTCTTCTGAATCGGGGATGGCAGGGAGATGTTCACAGGTAATGCAGCTGAGTATTATGAGATTATGATGAAGAGATGTGAAGGCTCAGGGCATATTCTGGGATTATTCCTTGCATTATTCCCATTTAGTGGGAAGAAGTATTCTGTTCTGAAGGTCAGAACAGAAGTGTTGCTCCTATTGCTGTGTGCTATTTTACATCTTCCGCCCCCTCTAGCTCGGTGCTGGCTGAATTTTAGGGTGAGAGGCCTGTGAACCCCCTATGGATGTGGTATGATTCGCAGCAGTTTAAGTCAGGAGTGAGACGGCTGATGTCAGCAGCGCCGTGCTGGAGCCTGGCCAGGCTAAGTGAGAGGCGTCCTTTATCTCTAGCTTGTGAGCAACGCATGAAGTTTGTGCGGCGCTTGGGATCTCTGATGGAGATCAGTACATGCATGCTCCTTATCTTCCTTATTATTATTGTTATTATTATTACTGAATGACTAAAGCCATTCAGACTTCAGTGAACAGGCTAAGTGAATCCCTGGGTTCCAACTGCTGCTCCGCTCTCCCCTCCCACGGCTGGAAACAGAAAGGCAAACAAATTAAACTAACATTAATCAGCAAAGACTGCCATCTGTATAACTCGGAGCACTTCTCCGTGTGCCCGTCCCCTTCCAGCAATGCTAAACAGGATTAGCCTTCCGTGGGCGGACGGGGAAAGTAGGTCAGTTTGGTAACATCGCTGCGTGTGATGAACGGAGGAGGATGTGACTGCACTGTTTTTCGGGCAGCCCTCTTGCTTTCTGAATGAGCCACAGAGATGAAGCACCTGGGCTTGCCGTGGGGCACATTAGGGGCCTCAAACCACTGTGTCCCTGCAGAACAACATCTGCCATTTGGTAGAATGGCAAAAATGGGGCATAACTCTAAAGCTGGACACTTACCATGCTACTGGATTTTTTCCTTCACTTGTTAAACAAGTAATTCCCATATCTGTTGCAGTGTTGCATGACCTGTGGTAACTGCAGGCTGCCCTTCTCCCATGGAAAAGTTATTTCAAATAACAATGTGTGCCACCAGGCAAGTGATGGTTGCACAGGGGTTTTGCAAAGCATGACTGGTGCACTGGAGTTAATGGGTGCATTTCAACACGGAAACTGAGGCATGGGGCAGCTAAAGGCTTAGTTACTACCTACTTGCACACAGCCAAATGTTTGTCAAAGGTTATGCATGAGCAAAATGGCAAGGGACAGTAAGCCAACTGGTGGAGGTAGGTCTTTCTCTGTATTGGATGAGTAGGGATGGTGGCAGGAAAGTCAAATCTTTCCTAGGGCTGACACTCGCAGGCCACGTCAAGGAACAAGAGCTTCCACTGCTACATCAGCAGTAAAATGTTGAACAAGGAAAGTGTGGGACCACTGCAGTATTGGGGGTTGGTAGGGAGGAGAATTAGTGACAGCAAATGGGTAGGGCTGAGGTACTGATGCTGCCTTTGCTGAAGTCTTCATCAGCAAGGTCTCCCAGGTCTCTGTGCTGGGGGTAGGGTCAGGAAGAAGCAGAAAGACCAGCATCAGGTGAGGGAACTTGAAGGAGCTTGAGGGAAGTTGACCCATACAAGTCAATGGGATCCGAGCACCTCTCTCCGTGGGTGCTGGGAGAGTTGGCAGTGTCCTTATTAGGCTGATCTCTCTCATCTTTGAGAGGTCATGGAGATGGGGGAGGTCCCCGATGGCTGGAAAAAGGCAAATGTTGCCCTCAAAAAAGGGTAGAAGGGTGATCCAGGGAGCAACAGGCCAGTCAGTCTCATTTCAGCCCCTGGGAAATCATGGAGTGAGTCTTGTTGGAGCCCATCTCTGGGCACTTGAAGGAGACTGTGATCAGAAACAGTCAGCATAGATTTACCAATAGTGACGTGATTGCCTGCTGCAATGAAATGACAGTATCTGTAGATGGGGAGAGAACAGTGGCTGTCTTCTCTGTCAGCTTCTCAGCTTCACACTCAAAGGCAGGACTTTTGTCGTGGCAGGGACCCAGAGAGGCTGGAGGAAAGGGCTGACAGGAACCTCATGAAATTAAATGGGGACAACTGCCAAGTCCTGCACCTGGAAATGGAGAGCCTGGGGCTCTGATACAGGCTGGGGATGGACTGACATAGGGAGCAGCTCTGTAGAAAAGGCCCTAGGAGTCCTGGCAGGGTGCAGGCAGCATGCTGTGTGTGAGCTGGTGGTATGCCTTGGTGACAAGGATGGCTGGCCAACAGCACCCTGGGCTGCATGGATTGCTCAGCCTGATCAAGGGAAGGGACTATCCCATTTGATCCAGCACTTGTTAGATCCTATCTAGGGTAGTGTGATCAGTTTTGGCTCCCCCAGCACAGAAAAGAGATAACATTAACCGGAGGGAGCTCAGCAGAGACCCACCAAGGCAGTAGGGGCTGGAACACTTGTTCCCATGAGGAAGTGCTGACTGAGCTGGGCTGGTTTGGTCTAGACAAGAGACAGCTTTGTGGCACCTTATAGTCCCCCAATACCTGTAAAGAATCAAGGAGGAGCCAGAGCTAGAGTTGTCATGGTGGTGCAGGATGAGAGAGTGAGATATAATAGGCATAAGCAGAAAGAGAGGAACACCCTTTCTCTATGAGGACAGTCAGGCAATGAAGAGGGCTCCCCAGAGAGGTTGTGACAACCCCATACTTGAAGGTTTTCAACACCTGATTGGACAAAGTCCTGAGCAGCCTGGTCTGACCTCAAGGCTGGTCCCGCTTTGTGCAGGAGGTCGGACTGGAGTCTTCCTGAGGTACCTTCCTACCTGAATTGTCCTGTAATTATGGGCTACTGCACTGCCTACCACCAGAAACATCCTAAGCATATCAGTCACCCTGAATTAGTTCCTATACCATATATGTTCCTGAAATCTGTCTTATTATGCTTTTACTCTTCTGTGCTACAAATAGCTTGTGCACTGTCTCCCCTATACTGACATTCCTCCTGCTTTATAAACCTGCCATCTAGGAGAAAAGAATGCAAGATACACGTCTTAACATTGTATATCTGTATATCAGGTGCCTGTCATGTCACTTTCAGATGATTTAAAAAAATATTCACTTTATGGTAGAATTAGCAAAAAAAAAGAAGAAAAAGTACCTCTCACGAGAATGGCCCTTGACTGTTATTCTTCTCTCTCTGCTTCTCATGTTCTTAATCTGTTTTAGGTATTTATAAAACTTTAATCCTAACAGTATCAGAAGTCCCAAATGTACAAAGACTTTAACATGTACTTAACTCTATACTGCTATAAGAAGTCCCTCATGTACGTGTATCTTTACAAAGTCCAGTCCTAAATGTGGAGGTAAAACTGCACAGATTATTTTGTAATTATTAGCTCTGAAATCTCCCCTTGAAAATGGTCTCAGTTATAAAGTATTCTCAGTTCTAAAAATCTGTTAAAGTTTATTTGCTTCGGCAAATATTTAAATAAGTAGAATAATATAACAACTGACCTGTGATCTTCCCGTGGTCAAGTGCTCAGCCAGTACAAGCAAACTGGCAGAGTATGCAAATATAACACTATAAAGATTTATTTGTCAAAAACTCAAGGATTGTTGTTTGGTTTGGCACAAACTACCTGGGAAACACCAACACAAGCAGAAAATCAGTCTTTTTTGATGGGACTGCTGTCACAGTCCCTCTCTTTTTTTTTCTGGCAGCAATAGCCTTGACAAGATCCTTTTGATCCTTTTAATCCTTTCCATCCAATTAAACAGGCTACAGTGGCACCAGAGTATAAAGCAGGATGCCCAAGAGCTGACATAGGTTGGTCTCATTCCCTTCACTCTTTTGTTTGTTTGTTTGTTAACCATTTATGGATGGCTCTCAATGCACCTAATTACTCTTCTTTTAAAAACTCTGGGCCTGGGAATAATTTTGCTAACAGCAGAGAAATTTAATCCAGAAGGGAATTCAGAATTTTTGACAGTGCTGTCAAATTAATCATCATGATTTACACCAGCTGTGATGGTGTCCCCTCCTTACATAAGATGTTGAAGTAAAAGTCCACACATTTCTGTGGAGATTTCAGCAGGAAAGCAGAAACTAAACATGAATCCAAACTTCCTTCTAGTTTTAGGTACCTAACCTGATGTGGCAGCTCCCTCTTCATCGGGCAGGACCTGGGGTGAAGGACTGTCCTCTCTCAGTGGTCTTTGTCTTCTCCCTGCCCCGGTGGGACCTTGCTTGCTTCTTCAACCAGCTTAGAAACTGTGGGCCCAGCTCCAAGGAGTGAACTGGGACTTAAGCCAGGCAATGAGTGCTCTCCTTGGCCTTCCGCATCCTCAGAATCATAGAATCATTTAGGTTGGAAGAGACCCTTGGGATCATCGAGTCCAACCATCTGCCCTACTCTACAAAGTTCTCACCTGTCTCATGGTGACACTCATGGGGACTCAGCTGCTCTGATCATAGATGGTGGCCAGAGGAGTGGGGTAAACACAATTAGAGCCTGCAAGAAGCAGCAACTTCCCTGCCCTGTGCAAGAGCCAAAGCTGTGTCCTAAATCTGCTGCTGTACAGGGAAAAAAAATCCCTATACAATAGAAAGAAATAAATACAGATATCAACACCAATAATCCCATCACTTTTGTGTTAACAGCTTGATAACATATCTGCTTATAACTCACACACTGCACTAAATTTTCTGCTCTATAGTAACTATCACGTCCCTGTCAGCAGAACTAAATATTTAATCATCTGGGGAGATGAATCATGAAAAGCTGTTTTGGGGAGATATTTTTAAATGGGCAATTTGTTGTCATTTAATTTTGAGAACTTGCTGTCTCTCTCTCCTCTCAGGAGGGACCCTGCAAACCTGTGACCGTACAGACTATTGCTCTGTATGGCTTACTGTCTCCCTTGTAGGTGAACCGTGTAACCTATGGGGTTTTAGGGTAATTTCTGATAAGACCAAGGCAGGAGGGTGCAGTCCACTCCGGGTTTGGCTGTGCACCACTAAGTCTAAAGACATAGGGAGGCCAGAGACACACGATCTGCCTGGTATCGAGGCAGCTTATGGCTGGATGTTCTCTGGTTGCGCTCCCCTAGTTCTGTGTCTGACTCCCTAAACCTGCAGAGTGTTCAGAGACAGCATCGGACCAAGGCTGCACGGCATCTTGCACGGCCTTGAATGTTTATGGCCTTGAGTCCCTCCTGTCTCGGGCTGAGCCATGCTCTGGCTGTGGTGCCACCACATCCCCACCGATGTGTGAAGTGCCGCTGTTCTCAGCCCTCTTCGTGCTACCAGTGGTTCCCATTTTTACAACAATAAAGTTTCTCCAGTGTGATGTAAAATTCAAATCAGGTTTTACAAAATGAATCTCTAAGGAAAAAGGATAATTATTAAAGAGCTTCATTAGTGCTTTGCAATCTTAATTATGATAATTATATTTTTGTAGCTAATAGAACTGAACTCCTGCTTTTAAATCCCATTAATGAGCATTTTTAATCCCTCTCCTACTGGGCCAACAAAATCTTAAATGTTGAACCTTATATTTATACAGGCCACTATTTTTAATAAAAATGATGCAGTTTACTTAGGATTTCCATTCCCTTTTATCTGCCCTTTGAAGGCGCATCTTCTCCCAAGACACGAGACATAAAGAAGAACAAAGATGAATTCAGCAACTTGGGTTCAATTTCCCTTACTGGCACCAAGAGGGCACAGTCCCTGGTCCCTACACCAGGATGGCAGCTGCCTATGGGCATTGGCTGCTGTTCCCTTGGAAGCAGAGATTTAAATCCCTTTTCTGCAACAGCCCAAGGGCTGAGCTTCACCAGCTCCGAGTCCCTATGTGGACTTTCAACATGACCATGCACACCGTGTGAATAGGCACAGGATATGACCCGCTGCATGAAGGAGAGATTTGGCAGGTTGAGGAGATCAGGTAGTTGCCACAGGACTGCATTGCCACATCAGAGCGGTCCCACGGGCAAGTAGGACTGAGCAGGGTTGCAGGAATCATGCACAGTAACCAACACTAATCAATGGTCAGGGTCAAGGGAAAGGGTGGCAGCTGAGGGGAAAGGTCAAAAAAATCTCAATGAAAAAGAGACACCTAAGTTCACAAGCTGTTCATCTAGTGCGTGAATGGGAAAAAGTTCCCCAGCCAGCTACTGGAAATGTTGAAAAGTGCCAGCAAGTGACACCAGTATAAATAGTCTTTTTGGAATACAGTGTATAATCTCTGATAGAGTAGAAATTGCTGCTGTGTCCTTACCTCATAAGCCACCCACCACCACCTAGATCCAACGGACTAGTGGAATTCTTTTATGAGTCTGTTTGCAGCCAAATATGTTACAGTTACTAATATGGAGAGACAGTGAAAGATCAAAGAGGGAAGAGCCTACAAATTCAGATATCTCAATAAAGAAATGAAAACAATAAAGCATATATTGAATATTATCTGCCCATTAATCTCTGGAGTAAATTCAGAAAACTAATTAAAAGCTTCTACACAGATAACTGATAAGCTTCTTTATTCAATGAGCTCAACATATGAACAAACAGAGGTTTGTGTTGATATCATCGTTATTAGCAATTGCATTAAAGCAAATGATTTTTAGTGGGCTACTGGGAATACAGCGATTTGAAAAACAAAATGTTAGGAGATGAAAAATTCAAACCTTTACTGTACTGAGCATATCGTATTTCCTGTTCTTTTTTCATTTATTTCAGGTGTTGATAACTCTTATGGGTCAGCATGACAAAAAAAAACAAGACAGGAAGAGAAAAGAAAGCTAAAGCCAATACAGAAGCAGGAAAAAATCTTTGCATAATCACTTTCCATTGGAAATCCAGCTTTAAAAGGGGATACCACTTTCCTGTCTAGGAATTGCTCTAATTCATCACTGCTTCCTGCACCTTGTGTCCCTTTTTCTGCTATTGGCTTCAACACTCACAGGGGATTTTTTCTGAATTTTATAGGGAGGTTTTGCCTCCTCAACCGTAATTGATAGATGTTCTATTTTTGTGGTGCAGCAACGCTGTCTTGCGTGACGTGGCGTGGCAGCGCTGCGTGGGGAGCTTGCAAGGCAGCCAGCCTTCCTCTCCTTTGGTGCTCCAGGAATGGCCCCCATCCCAGGCCTCCCGTTAGACGGGTGCGACTTGGAAAAGGGGGATCCTGAAGAGCCCTTAAAACAACAAATTTTACAGCTTAAGCTGTGTGTTCAGTTTTAGTGCAGAGCCTGAAATAACTAATTCCAACATATAGTCGGTCCTGAATCTGATTATTTAGGATCAATTAAAACCGATCTGGCGTCAGGATTCAGCTGTGCTCCTAGGGGGTCTTACGCAAGGAAATAACTTGAAAGACTTTTTTTTTATCCATAGTGTATACCAGTGACCCAAGCCTGATTAGCATAAAAATAGCTTTTAACTGATGAAATGGGGGAATGAGAGAGCACTGTAACTGCTTTTGTTTATCTTTTTTATTCATACACCAGCATCTTCCTACTTCATATTGTACATTAAACTCTCCCTATTGACCAAAATGAAACAGATTTCAAAAAGTCTCAGGCTAATGTCCTCTTGAACATGGGCTAAATGCAGGATATAGTCCACAGAGTGTAAAGTGCACTTAAATTTTAGCATATTCACTCAACTGCGGCATTTCAGAAACAGAGGAGTCATTAAAAGCCCCATAGCGAAATACCAAATTATGCCTCTGCCAGATATTAACTTTGAAAAGAAAGAATAGAGACACTCTGAAAACCACAGTGAAATACTGATGTGCTGATTCACTTCATGCTTATGTACCGCGTGAGTTAGAATTGCTAAATAATATATCTCTTCTCTGCCAAGTGATATTGGTAGGAAAGCATCTTTGGCTATGATGGGTGCTGCTTTCCATTCTAAATGTGCATTTTCCCTTTCCACTTGCAAGAAAATTTGCTGTCAGAATGTCAAGCTGAGTCGCTATTTTATTTGCCATCTGTGTCAAATATTCATACAGACACACTAAGTACGTGTCTGTGTCCCAAAAGGTCTCAGTTGTTGCACAGTTACCTATCTTTCATAATCACCAGGGTGAAAACTAGGAGGGGAAAAATCTGACATAGCTTTAGATCTCTACTCATGTTGAATCACATTTTATTTCAAACGGAGTGCCATGGCCATTACTGGAGCAACACATATGGAAAAGTAGGGCTTGAACCCTCAATGCACCACGAATTTTGCAGGTAACCTAAAAAAATCCAGATTAACTGTCTGGCAGAAAGTAAGGTACCTTACACCCCACCTGTTCTGTAGCCAGTCCTGTGACTACAGCTCTTGTAGGCATATCTGACTGGCTTTAAACAAGTAACAAAGCATCAGTGCAGGTCAGTGTAGGTCTGCTAGTTTATGTATTTACCCAGTGTCACTTAAAAAGGGTTGTTTAGAGCAGATAGATTTCGGGGGTGGGGGCGAAAGGGAAAAGGAGAAAGAAGAGGAAAGAAAGAGAAGCAGTTGGCAGGGAGCTGAGGTTGGGGTCGGGTCAGGTCCTCTGGCTCACAGCCACGTGTGAAGCAGCTGACAGAGGTAAATTGGAGGGCTATGGGCTGCAATGGGGAGAGAAGGGGAAGTCCCATGTCCTGCTTCCAACCCACCCCCCCTCAAAAAAACCCCAAAAAACAAAAAGGAGATCCTGAAGGCAGTTTTTGGCACTTCAGGAAAAAAGCCATTGGCATAGGATGGATTGGGATGCTTGGTTGCAGAGATGCTATTCCTGCTCCTTGTCTGATGGGTTTAAAGCAGTCTCAAGGGTGGCTATAGAAACTGCAGCAACTTTAGTGTCTGCAGAAAAGACATTAATTTATAGAAACTGTGCCAAAGGTAGCATAAAATTTGATATCACAGCACTTCACTTTAAACGACTTATACTTCATCCTACTGCCACACCATTTTGGGGGTATTTGGGTCTGGGGATTTTTGCTTTTAAACGGAAAAATATTTGGCTCCCTGTGGGTGTTTTTCCCCGCCTCAAACTCCTTCAAAAGGCAAGCTCCTGAGAAAACTTTTCTGCTGGTTCCTATTGTTTCCTATTTCAAGTGAAAAAAAAAGTACATGATGTTAAATCTGAACACCAAGACTTTGTGAATGTGTAAACTTCAGAACTCTAAGCCTTTCAGCCCATGCCAATGTAAACTACCTAAAGCACAGATAATGAAGTGCACTTTATCGTGTCTGACCATGATTGAACATGTTCCAGTCCTCCTAAAATCTGCAGCAGGGAGTCTCTCAAACCTCCTAAGCGGGGATGGGGGAATGGGGGGGGGTTTCAAACAGGCATGAGAAAATGAGGGCAATCCTCATCCAGATCTCAGTCTCGGCCCTTTAGCTCTCCCCTTTGAAAATTTTCGCTTTGCTCTTTCAAACCACCTGACTCAAGGACATGGGGCAAGAAAATGCAAACCCTACATTCGCTAAGTGAAATGCTCCTTATTCCCTAAATTCCTAGGAAAATTGCACAGAAATTTTACCAGGCACTTCTGCAGCGCACGTTGAGTTCTGTATATGCCACGCACCCTTTTTGATGTTGCTCCATTAATGTTAAACTGACCTGTTTTCTAGAAAAATAGGTCCAACCCCTGGAAGCCAAAAGGGCTAAGATGTGCATTTTGGGAACGCAGCTTTGGGCTTTCTGTCCCTCAGGCAGGGCAGCCTCTCTCTGCCCTGTTTCCCGCTCTGCACATGACACCCCAGACCAGCACCCTCTACCCTGAAGAGAACTGCTCCCCTGGGGCCATGGCACCACGCTGCCTTCCTCCTGCTTAAGCACACATCATTCCTGCTCCCCTTCATTTTACTGGATCCATTGCCCAGGTTGGAGGCTCTGCATAGCTTTAAATAATGTCTTGTGTGTTGGAGTTGGATATCTGGGAGCGCATGGGTGCTGCTACTCCAGCCAAAGCCTGATGTACATCTTGGCCACAAAGAACTGGAGTGTGGCTGCCGCTGCTTGGGTGGCCAAAAGTGTTTAAGCTGGCATTGGTCAAGGGAAGCTGGAACAGAAAGCCACTAAAGGCTGGCATTCCTTAGATTTGCTCTTATCTCTTTTATCATTTGGAAATATTTTAGTGGAATAAAGCACAACACAGTTGCAGCTGTGCTTCAGTGGGTCCGCTGTCTAGTTCTAGGCTATTTTAAAATGGACATTTTCCTGAGAAATAATGAGGAGTCTTAAACTATACTGTGAAGCACACAGTAAATTTTTAGTTGGCTAAAGAGCGAGGAGTGAAATGTGAGAGAATGTTTTCCCTGATATATTTTCCCTCCCTCTCTTTCTCTTCATGGAAATATTGATGTGAAGGACAGTAATACTGCTACTGAATTCTGACCCGCGTGGCTATAAAGACACATTACTTGCATCAGTCCAGGAGACAGTTCTCTCAATCTTGCTTCCTCTGCAAATGCAGTTATCTCGCTCTGACACTTTGCAAAATCCTCTAAATTACTATTAAATTAAATACTTTTAATTTATGGGGTATTTCAGCTGAACTCATATTTCTGTGCCATTAATTACCAAATATTTTACTGACTCTGGGAAAAACATTAATAAATCAATTTAAATGAACTCCCACCTTCCCCCCTGAACTGGGGATGAGTGTCATCAGTCACACTTTAACCTGAGAAGGTTATATTTCCCTTGGATTCATCATTAATCTCATCTCAAATGGTGTATTTCTGAGTGGGCTTAGGGCAACATTTTCAAACCCTGAGTTTTTAAGCTAGTGACAGCAGTACGTTTAGCTGCCTGAATAGGTGAATGGATTTTCAGAGTCTTTTCTGAGTTGAAACCATTCCCCTTTTGCAATGTTAAGGTTGGTAATTCACTGGTTATCTTTCAGATAAAATATGATTTCCAGTGTATCCCTAGACACAGTGGAGCTCTGGGGAACTATCGGTGGAAACACAGGTAGTGAGAAACCACTGGAACTGAAGGACTTGTGGGTGCTTGGAAGGGTCCTTAGTGAGATGAGAAAATATGGATTTAAGTGCTGACATTCAAAATTGAAAATATTGACCTTGATATGCAGTGCTGGTCTTTAGTGTGCCTCCCCATGGCAAAAGGATCTGCAGGGGTCCAATTCAGCTAAGTCATGTTCCAAAGAACAGTCTAAAGAGGACTGTAGTAGTAGAGTAGGCAGGTGAGATATTTTGGATGCTGATGCTACCGGGGTATTCTTATTACCACCTCCAAACAGCGATACCCCAGAGTGGAAAAACAAGTTTATTACTTCACAGACCAGTCAACAAAAGTGGATGTTCCCATTTGATCACTTCTTCCTTCTCTGTTTGCCAAACCCGACACAAATCTTGGCAAAGGCAGGTATTTCATGAAGTTATGTGGACCGACCTAATGTATTAATCTTCACAGTGACACAGATTATTAGAAACTCAATGATATGTGGAATGTTTTATGATGTACTTTCATGCTGATAAATAGCTAATAACCATATATTTGTAGCAACAGAGCATTAGAGGGAGCAGTATATGTAGTCTGAAAAATACCATCCGTCCTTTTACGCCCTCTGCATAATGCCCTATCATCTGCAGTGCTTAACTTTGCAATCTTGCTTTCAAAAAGACCAAAAAAAAATTTCATTATGATATCCTAACATTTGTCAAAGCCTCCTTTCTGGTCTGTTGTGCTGTTGTTTTTTTTCAGTAAAAGTGCATTACATGCCATTCAACAGCTGGTAATTGTATGTGTATTGAATTAAAGCATTGATTTTAATTTTCAAAGTCAACCTCACTCTCTTTTAGCTGAATGAATTACTTTTTCATGAGAAAAAACACTGATACTGGACTTCAGATACAGGATCAGAGCTTATGCAGCCTGTCCTCAGGGGTATTTTCTGCTGCTTTCTTTTTGAAATATCGAAAGGTTCTAACTTGCCCATTACCCAGGAAAAGAAAAAAAAAAAAGAAACATAATAAATCTCCTACCGGCTAGCACAGCTCCTGAATTCATAGCTAGCTCTCAGCTATTTTGTGTTGAATTCCAATTCCCTGGATGCTAGGATGATTCTCAATCGTACAGATAAGCAATAACAGTCTGGGCAAAGCTTGGACGAGAAACCTTGAAAGAAAATCCAGGTACTGCAAGGAATTACACTGATTATGCCATGGATTGCAATCTGTCTTTGAGTCAATGGTGAGGTACATTAAGAAGGCTCCCTGGGAAACAGAGGCTCTCTGACCCTTTCCCCTGTATTATCCTTTTCACAGATGCAGACACTTTTCCTTCTCTAGTCTACTCCTGAGGAACTAAACTGCAGACCAAAGCAGTCTCTCTCATGTGGAAACCATAGGAAGGAAAAAGAAGAAGAAGAAAAAAAGGATCATAGGTTGTCATCCCAAAGAGATGTTCAAAAAAAGACTGAAGCTCTGTGCCAAGTTTCAGAAGACAGGCTTCTTCTCCTTCTCTCTCAAAACCTTATCACCACGAGCCAAGTCTCTGACCTGTTGCTGTCATCGTGCATTCAAAGACATCTGCTGTTTCCTTATTCTTAAGATATCAAACCAATTATCTTGGGCTCAGTCTGGATTTTATACCTCTCTGGAGTGCATGAAGCTGTTCAACCTGCCCTCTCTACTGCTCACATCTCTGTGAGAACTGCCGCCTCCCGCGGCATCACTCCTTCCAGGTGTGGTACTGGGGGAATACCAGTCCATCTACCAGCATCATCCTGCTAAAGCAGCATCCATGCTCATAAATATCTAAAGGGTGGTTGTCAAGAGGATGGGGTCAGACTCTAGTCAGTGGTGCCCTGTGACAGGACAAAGGGCAATAGGCACAAGCTGGAATGCAGGAAATTCCATCTCAACACATGGAAAAACCCCAGTGGAGTTCTCTGGAACAGGCTGTCCAGAGAGGTTGTGGAGTCTCCTTCTCTGGAAAACTTCAAAACCCACCTGGATGTGTTCCTGTCCAACCTACACTAGGTGATCCTGCTTTGGCAGGGGGACTTGACTAGATGATCTCTGAAGGTCCCTTCCAACCTCTGCCATTGATTCTGTGACTCTGTCATTCTGTGATCCTCCATCCAGCACTTCAGCAGGGACACAGAAATGAGGCCAGCCCCTGTTCTCACACACATCAGTGAAGAACGACAGTAAGTCCTTTGAAATGAGTGGAGTTAAAGCTCTGTATAACTGACCTGGAAATGCAACCTAGCACTATACGCTGAGCTGCTAAAGTGGAGCTGGAACAAGTGAGAGTAGCAGCTGCTTCACTTGTTTAAAGAGGCTTCCTACTAACGTGGAGTCATGATTTGGACAAGGAGTCTGCCCAGCTCCAGCCACGCTGCCTGCTGTAGGTGTGATAGAGTCAGAATTTGGGTGAGGATTTTTTTTGTCATGCTGTGTCATATTTTTTCCATAGTTAGCTGCAGAGAGTTTAAGAATTTATTTTAATATTGTGTCTTGACTCTGTAGGCATGCCATAGCTTTCCCTTGTTTTTCTATCTAGCGATTCAGTGCCTCCCAGACAGGCATTAGTAAAAAATCCAGCATTAGGACTTAATTCAATCAAAATTTACCAGTTTCTATGACAGAAAATGCTAGCCCACACCAGTTGCTTCCTGACTTTTTTTACTCTAAGCCCTGTGTTTCTTTTTTGCAGCTGTGCATTAAAATGAGTTTTCTCTGAGGTGTAATAAAAATATCACAGCAGAGACATACATCATCTTTTGGACGCCATGTTATGTGCTGCAATTTTTCATGGTACACTTAGTTTGCATTTGTCCAAAGTAACTGAAATTGAGAATGTGCACTGAGCTGCTCCAGAGCAATAGTGTTAGCCACCAAAAATGCAGAAGATCACATGCATCAATTTGACTCTGTGCAGCACAGTGTTTATTATTTCTGCAATAAACTATAGAAGGGGGGGTTAAGGGGAGAGGAGGGGGGGGGAAGAGCATTTTGTTCATGTTTGGCTGCCCTATTGCCATGGTATTAATTGGAGAAGTAAATACAGGGACATATGCACAGGGCTTTTCTCTGTCTGGCCATGAAGTCTGCATTACTGACCACTTTCTGGTTTTGATTCTTATTTTAGTCACACTCTCTACAGCTTTTACAAGTGGAGTATGTTGATTTCTCACTGCTTCTTCCAGGCTTAGACTAGCTACTGTTACACTGCTTCCATTCCAATGGGATAGAGTGAAATATTGGTTTGGGGTCTTGATAGATATTTGAGGGTTATCTGCTTTTCTACAAAGGAAGAGAACAACTGATGCAGTATCTGCACTGTATACCTTTTGTCAGTAATAAATTTATTCCTGCAAAAACTGAGGGTGGGTGGAGGCAAGAGGATTGTGCGTACATTTATAGATTCTTTGATATACTAGAAACAATAAGGTGATGGCAGATCTTCATGTGGGGCAGAAAGAATCATAATTACTGGCCTCTATCCAAGGACAATCATGAAGAATTTGGGGAATTAGCACCCTCTTCAAGGAAAAACATCACTGGCTGCCCCGGGATGATGTGGATTTTATGTATGGTTCTTTTGTTACTAAGATTACACAAGCTTTCCAGCCCTGTCTTTGCAAAAATATTAAAAGATTTTAAATGGGCTTTACCCTAGAGAGATGGGATCCAAAATGCTGTTACACAAATAAAGTGATGAATGTGATGCCTATATATCGTTTATTTCCTCTTGGAATTGGTGACCTTCCATCAATAAATAGTTTCCTTCACACTCCCTCACTTGTGAATTATAAGTTAATCAAGAGTACAATGGAAACAATGCATCCATAGCCTGCTCCCTGAATTCATCTCTCTCCTCAGGGTGGATTACGGATGTTAAAGTTGTAATGAGCTTTCTTTTAGTCCAGTTTTGACCTCAATTCTGACTTTACCAGCAAAAATTGCTCAAGTGAGTTTACGCAAGATGTATTTGGAAAATGCACTGGTATCTGGAAAAGAGGGTTTTGAAGCAGCAGTCTGAAAAGGTAACAGTACCTCCTTGCTTTTAACTGCTCTATTTTAAGGGAGAAGTGTACATGGAAAATAATTTAGACTTAGAATATTTAAATTTGTTTCTTTTACTTAGCCTCAAAGGGATCAGTGTCTAACTATTTCTAAAAGGTTAATTTCTTCTAGTGATCCTTGATCTCGGAATTTACAAACCCAATATGATGGCCACGTGTAGCCGGTGTGACAAAAGGAGCAGTTACGGGAAAGACAAGTCTCTTGCACTGTCCTGACATGCTGCCTCCTAAAATCTGAGCCTGGTTTTGCCACACGGAATGACTTGGATGCCATTTCACTGACTTTGATGGTCTCTCACACTTACCAGTGCAGAGGAACAAGTATTTTAGCATATTGCTCTGTTTTATTGCCTAGTCTATGGGACTTCCCCTCAAAGGGGATGCAAAGCACCCATTGAAAGTATTTATTTTCAAAACATACAGATGCACAATAGCAATGAATGGAACACCAGGAAAAATTATTCTCTCCCAGCTGATAATACTAGTGGTAACAATGAAGGAATTATTCTCATTATAAAGAAGAGTTGATCTGAAAGGTAAAGAGAGGTGGTAATTAATTTCCTTTAATAGTCACACTGGGATCTCCTGTAGTGTGCGGTCTGATGTTAATAATATATTTTCCCCCCTATAATTAATGTTCATGTTCTATTCCTGGGGGACTCTTCTCCGCTATCCTCAGCATTGTCATTAGTTAAGCATGCACAAGCAACTTTAGCACCCTGGTCGGTGCAATAACTAATCCAAGCACTGCTTCCCTTGTCTATATCTTCTCTCCTGCCAGGTGGGTAGCAAATGCCATCACTGGAACATGCAACCTCAGGAGAGCTGGGAAATAATAAGGCATTTTGTACCACTTTGGAGGATTGCAAAGTTTTCAAGAAAACTATAAGGTAGTCCAGGGAGTGAGTAAACCCCCTCCACCTATCCTGCTTTCTAAGGCTTGTGACTCCCTGACAGGGAGGTGAAGACTGACTCCTCCAGGACCTTACAAAGATGTTGGACCTACTTTCCAGCACAAGGCTGTGCCACAGCAGAGTAATCAGGGAAGCCCTTGGATTTCAGAGTGGCCTATGGCTCTTGTGCCAGGCACTGAGGGCAAGAGCAGAGAACAAAGGAGCCTGTTTGAAATAGCTGTCCTACACACCAGAGACCAATCAACATCTGAATTACTCTTAAGACCCTCTGACTAAACCAAGCCGGATGCTCCTTAGGTACAAATATAGATGTGACTCTTCTCAGAAAAAAACAAATCTGAGAGATTGTTTGTTCCTTAACCGAAAGAGGGGAAGAGCAAAAAGCTCAAGAAGGCCTAGGAAGCTAAGTGCTCTGACATTGTACCACTTCCCCCTGGAGCTTTGTATTTTTTTCAAATTTAGGGTCCCTGGAGGACAAAGCTGCCACAAAAGCAATTCTTTTTCCTTTACCCTTAAATTTCCTTTAGCCGGCAATGCTAAGGTGCATTAGTCACGCTTTAGAAGATCATGGAGAATGACTCTCAACAGACAAGTCAGAAAAGAGCTCAAACACATACATTCTTTTTCTGTAGGACAGCAGAGATACACACTTAGGAGAACACTATCATATTAAGATCTAACTCTAAGTCTAGATCTAGCTCTACCATCTATGGCTGCCACCACTGCCCAGTCCAAATGAGCACTCCCACCCCAGCATGTCCAGTTTTCCAGCCCTTCACATGTTCAACGAGCAGGTTGGCCTTTGCTCTGATTTGGAAACTTTCATTCAGCATTACTGAAAGGGGCCGGTTCTATCACAGCAGCAACAGCACACACCTCTGACAGCACCTTTCAGGGCTGAGAAATGACCCTGGGTGACTGGTGGTCTGGCTTTTTGCTTTAGTATATGCTCTTTGGATGGCAAAGGCTTATTTCCAGAGCAGCAGAGAAAACTAAAGAAACCCTGAGACTTGCTTGCTCCATCCCCTCCCTCTGACCTTTCTTACTTTCATTTTTTTTCTGTTCTCAGCCTGAGGAAGAGTGAACGAGTGAAAGACAGAAGTGACACTATGTTCATGAAATTTTTTCCCTAATTCCACGCTTACTTTACACCTGCGGTTCTCAGTCAAGGATATTTCACTATCTGACTTCTGTTAAAAAAGTGTGGCCTAACCAGAGATTTAAATTTTCTGGAAATGTCCGTACATATAAAATGTAACGGATTTTTCTGGGCTTTTCTCCCCTTTTATGGGAAAGCTGACATATCTGCAGCTTTCACTTTAGATCTAGTCTTTATTTACTTCTTTATGAATAAGGACTCTGTTCTGCCCGATTTTCTTAGCACATATAGACTTCTGCCAGATACATCTCTGAGAAAAAGGAAAAACACCATCAAAACCGCCCAATGTTGAGGACAGAGTTGTAATGCACACAAAGTACTTCTTGACATTTCTTGCGGGTTGACATATCTCTCAAGCAGTAAAATGACTAAGTAAATAACGAGAAAGATGGAAATAGAGACTACCACCATTACTGATCCATTAACAAGAGGGTTCCATAAGATTCAGAAATACGATGTAAGCAGATCTAAGGCCATAATGCACAAAGCCACACAGCACATTCCTAGAAGAAATGTTGGGAAAATAAACATCCATATGCATGATACAGCTAACACAGCATAGTTACTTCATAGTAAGCTAAGTGGAAATACCTCATTGCGTGGAAAATATTTTGCAGGGTGAAATTTCAGCATTTATTTTAAATATTGGACTGCTCATTCTGACAAAAAGCATTTCTCAAATATGCTCCATTCAGTCTTTTCCCAAATTTTCCAATTTTGTATTTCCTATTTTCAATTAGAAAGGAAAAAAAAAAAAAAAAAAAAGA
>VZTM01019456.1:433185-461214 GCA_013400555.1 Jacana jacana
GGAAGGGAATGGAGTGTAGAAATGATGAATTTTTTTTTAAAGATTTCAGTACCTGTCCCAAATCTTCACATCTCTAGGCCTTGCATATTTAAATAAAGGCTAGTGGGAAATGTTATTTATGAAATAGGAATTAAGGAGAAAACTGCCAAACAGGTGATACTGTTTTGTGCCTGAAAAAACAGTCAATTTTGATTAGAAAACAACAACAACAGAGACACTGTGTATTTTTCAAAGAAATCTTAGGGACACTGGTTTTATGGAAAACTGGAATGTATCTTCTTTTTACTGGAGTAATTAAGATATACTGACTTTTTCAATAAAAACTAACTATCAGGAAAATAAATAAATATTCCAGAATTTCATATTGGAAATGTCTCATTTGCTCATAACTCATAAGCTACTTGCAGGTAGTGTCCACTCGTGTAGATGCTTCCCAGGTTTCCAATTCTGGGACACCAGCAAGGGATGGTGGTCTTCTGAGACATGGCTCATGACTTTCAATCATAAAGTTTTTGTGGGCCTTCTTCCCCCAAGTGGTAGGAGATGCTGAGGTGCCAATCAGACCCATAATTTCCAGTAAGAGAGCCATAGTAAAGCTATAGATCATTACTTCCCTGGTATGACTAGAGACCTGGTAGTACTGTGCCTGTGGTTTTCAAGCAAGAAAATGGTTCTGCCTAGTGGGGGCAGCAAGGCAGCTCTGAATACTGCTCTTAAACAAAAGAGAATAAGACCTTTACATTTCCACTTCATAGAATCATAGAATTATTTAGGTTGGAAGAGATCCTTGGGATCATCAAGCCCAACCATCAACCCCACTCTACAAAGTTCTCCTCTACTGTATCCTCCAACACCTCATCTAAATGATNGAGAATAAGACCTTTACATTTCCACTTCATAGAATCATAGAATTATTTAGGTTGGAAGAGATCATCTTGGGCTCATCGAGCCCAACCATCAACCCCACTCTACAAAGTTCTCCTCTACTGTATCCTCCAACACCTCATCTAAATGATTCTTAAACACATTCAGGGATGGTGACTCAACTACCTCCTTTGGCAGCCTATTCCAATGTCTGGCCACTCTTTCTGTGGAAAATTCTTTCCTAATGTTCTGCCTAAATCTACCCTGTTGCATCTTGAAACCATTCCTTCTCGTTCTATCGCTAATTACCTGTGAGAAGAGACCAGCACCAACCTCTCTACAATGTCCTTTCAAGTAGTTGTAGAGAGCGATGAGGTCTCCCCTCAGCCTCTTCTTCCTCACACTAAGAACGCAGCCCTTTCTCTAAAAAAACTGATGTCATGGTGCTGTTTGAAATATGCAGTGGCAACACAGCATGCAGCTGCATAGCGATGTGGTTCTTCCATTCGCATGAGAGCCCGTGGCTTGGGATACACACACTCTGCTCTTATCGAAGGTTTTCTTCTAATTAGGGAGTAACTGAGGCCCTTTTTAACACCTGTATTGTATGGATTTAATATGCTAATGTGTAAACCTGTCTCAAATATCTAATCCTAAAAATGTTTTACTTCCTCTTTCGATACTCTTAAGTAGTTAGTCCTGCTAATTTAACTCCATCAGGCTGAAAGGCATTAAGTGAAATGCCTGGAAGGAATTAATTTAAGTGCCTATCAAAGACTGGTAATATCAGTTTCCAGTGTTAAGTAAAATGAATGTATGTGAACTGGAATCAGATACATTGATTCAGGCCTATTGTGAAAACATAGCTTGGAGATAAATAGTACCACAATTATTGGTTCAGGAAAATGTGCATCATACTAATGGAACTGCTCTAATGACCTTGACTAAACCAACTGCACTCCCACTTTCTCAAAAGCAGTGCCAAAATTCCAACAATAGCATGACATATATGCCTGTTTTCTGAGGTGTCCATTTTACAAGGAGGCATTAAGAAAAACAATCTTTATCCCAGAAACGCTTCCTGACTCATATGCAGAGTTACTGCTGTACTTCTACATAAAGAAAACTAGAAAATAGTACATGACAATTATTGTTCGGAGCCTGTTCTTGGGCTATAGTTAAAAGGCAAACAAAAATGCACCTTGCCCATGCTTTACTGGCATTTTCAAAGGAGAAGCCCGGTACCATAAACAAAGCCCGTGCCTACTGCTGAGCTGCTTCCCAGAGCATCGTTCTGTGTTAGGTGTTCACAGCCTAAAGACAGCACAGGCTGTCCAGCATGGCCACTCTGATGCAAGCTTACAAATGGCATTGGCTGGTGTCTGGGTTTGGACAATCTGGAACTGAAGAGCTCTGGATGGTTCCTCCAGACCATAAGGCTGTGATTCAGTCTAGGTTGGTATTTAATAATTCTGGAGGACTGAGTTCCTCAAGTCTCTTAATGGTATGGCTGGAGCTGAGGTTGGGGATAAGGACTGATGGGGATAAAAAGCAAGTGTTATTGCTGTGAAGAACAAAGCTTCTAAAGCTCAGAAGAGCACAAGAGTAGTAAAGCATGACCAGCTGTAGGGCTGTATAATGTCCTTTAGGTTATGTTAATCTGGGGTTTAATGGCTTGCGGTAGAACTAGAGTTTGGACCCAAAGAGCTGAGTTAATTACTGGGTCTCGCAGGATTTAAATGATATTCCAATCACAGACAATGGCAAAACCTTGCTGCAGGCCTCCCTACACAGATGCAAGGCTGTGCCTGGGCCAACATGTAGGCTTCCTCATCACTCACCCTTGTGTAGCATAAACTCTTAAATTCGATTTTCAGCTGTCGAGAGTCTTTCTGCTGATACGTAGGATTTTTCAGGGGCTATTATTAGCTTACTGAAATGAAACTGCTGTTGATACAGAAAGCTTTGATACAAAACCAGGACAAAGTGACCTGAAAACAAGTACAGTTTCATGGTCTTGCCAAATATACATGTTCTGTCAAGGCCTATCATGCACTGGCTGTGTGTGTGTAGAACCTAACGAGGCTTCACATGCAGCCATTTTAGGAATAACATTATTAGAGGCAGTAGGCCTACATTAAGAAAGCAGAAAGAGGAACAATTTTTTGAGATCATGTCCCTGCTGCTGAAGAGAACAGTGTCTGGTCAGTGACTTGATCCCTCTGATGAGAGGAATCAAGCAGCTTAGAGCTTTTTATGTTTTGTTATCTTTGTATGTGATGTATGTTTTATGGATGTGATGCTAAAATATCAGCAAATATTTTTGGGCTTCTTGCCTGTCTTCTGCCATTGTCTCAGTCCCACAACAGCTCTGGCTGGAACATCACAGGTACTGAGACAAATGCTTTCTTGCCTTGTGACCTGCACAAATGTCCATGTTAGGGTGGGAATGACTGTGACCATCGTTGGAAAGCCTTGTAGGCCCACTGAGCTGGACTGAGCACAAATGCTAGCTGTGAATAACCCATCTACTCGATACAGGCTGCTAGAGTACAGCAAGGATGAGGGTTAGTGTTAAAGGCAGAGTTAAAGGATGGGGTAGTGGGCAGCAGTGTCTTCAGGAGTGTTAAATGGTTCAGCAGTTAACTGCAAGCTCAGCAGGGCTGGATGATGGCAGGTGGTATTGGGGATGAAGATCTGGTAGTTATTTGTACCATGAGGAAGGGCATGTGAACTTCTTTTGGTGTGCAAGTTAGGTTTAGAGATACAACCAAGACAGGATTCTCATATCCATCTGGATCTGTAGGGCTGGGACAAGGCCTGGGGCAGAATGAGCCAATAACTGTGGATTAATTGTGGCTGTAAATCTGGGTTACTTCAGTTTCTGCAGTCCCCCACAAACCTCAAATGAAAAGTAATCTTCTCTAAGTGCCCTGAGAGAACGTGCTACCATCCTACCACCCCAGGCCTTAAACAATCTAAAAATTAATTAAACTCTTCAGGTCCTCTTTCCCTAACTCAAACTAAAATGAAGGCAGTAAAACTTAGTAAAACAGCTACTTCTTAGTATAGGTCCCTAGCCCCCACTGAAGCCCAGTAGGCCCTGCTGGCTGCACCAGCAGATTGACCACCTCAGTCCTGCCTAATTTGAACCATAACCACTGTCCTAAGCCTAATCCTATCTTTAATTAACACTTTCTAATAGTTAAAAAAGCAACTGTATACTGTTTGACTCTTCCCTTGCCTGTCTATCCCTCTACAGATGTTGTAAGATCCAGCAGCAAACTGAATTGCCTATCCCTGGAGTTCTTATCACTCAGCCCCACTCCATGTGTACCCTCAGACTTCCTTACCTGTCCTGCAGCAACCCTAATGAGCCCAAAATTCAGGTTAGAGCATTTAGTCCTGTTAACTCTCCATTCATACCAGCCTTCTGGCCTTGTGCAATCCAGGAATATTTCTCCTCCTTCAGTATTTCCACATCTAAAATTTAACCATATCTCTTATCACAAACACTGTGTAAAAGTTGCCCGATATCTTCTCCTTTCCTCCGCAGCTGGCTGTCAGCCTCTGCACCTACACCTCCAAAAACTAGGTTTCAATTGGCAATAAATATAGGTTTTCCTCTCACCATCTAGTATTAAAGTATATCCCAGTGATCTCCTGTAGGAATAAACAGAATTCTCCTGCCCCTGTGATTGCTAGCAATAACCTGAATGTTAATCCTACTTTTAGTTTTCTCTACCCCAAGCAGAAGAACTTGGTCTTTGTGGAGTTAAGGTCTGAGAGCAGCTCAAAGCCTGGCCTTATTGACTTGGGGCCATCTTATTTCTACCATTTGAATCCAGAGGGTTATGTTCACTGATGGGTACTATAAGATGTGGATGTGAGGCTATTACAGCCTCAACTGGGTAGGGGCCTTGTAGCTCTGGGTAGGATTTGTGGTCAGAACTAGGAAGAGCAGGGACTGAAGAGCTAAATCTACGACTACATCCTGCAAGTTCTGATCCAGGATGATATACTCTTGTCTGGTTATGGCTATGTGAGGAGTATAGAAGACATTTTCAACTTTTTTTATACTGCTCCTTTCTCTTCCTTCTCAACAAAAATATCAAATAAATGTTACTCAGTTTTTGACTTATTGGAGAATTCCTTTGAAAAAGCCCCAGCTCGTATGTTTCATGGAGAGGTGGTTGCCTGGTGCTGTCTGACTGCACTGATAAAAAGCAGTCCTGCTCTGCTTCAGGAGGCTCCTATGGAGGTTTACTGTCAGTCCCATGCCAACATTCCCCGCTCCTCCTCAGCCTCTCAAGATAAAGTAGGTGTTATAACCAAAGTCTGAGGGCCTGAATAGCCACCTTTATAATTTGCTCGAGCCCCATCTGCCACATTAACTAGCTTCCTGCCAGTGAGCTGGGTACTTCTAGAAGCATAGAGATGGGAAAACACAAAGGCAATCTTTCTGCTTCAGGGCTGTGCAGAAATTTCCCGTCTGGGATGTCCCACATGGAGAGCAGCCTACCCACGGGTCAGTGAAACATTCACTGTTTTAACTGCCGTATTGCACATTTGACTGAAGTTTTTGGTTCTGAAGAAGCTGTATTTTTCTGGCACGTTTCTAAGAAAGTAGATTCTCAGTTTGCTGCCAGGTAGGAACGAAGAGATTTTAAGAGCACTGAGTGGCATATTAGCAAGTGTAAATGCTTCCAAAAAATGAAAGAGGACTATATTTCTGCTTCTGATGCGCTGTTCTGTGCCAAATAACACTTTCTCAGTCACCTTTTCTTCCTCAAAGAGAACAGGTTGCGACAGATTGAAGTCTTCTCCCCTGCTATGTCAGAAGCCTTTATGTGACAATTACAACATCATTTTTGTTTTACGATCAGCTGAAGTCAGTTCAAAACAGCACGTCACCTCACACATGAAATAGTGTGGCTTTATGTGACAGGGACTGGAATTTGGCAGGAGCGTTTCCTCATTTGCAGTCTGCTTTTTTCTGTCTCAACGTTTTACACTCGCTGCAGAGTAACTTGAGTTTTGAAGTCAGTCAGGCTTATCTGGAGGAGTGACTCATCTAGGGCAAGCGGAGTAGCCAGCTCCTGTGTGCTCTGAAGGGAACCAAAATGTTAGGCAGTGGAGGAGGAGAAAAATTACAAATCCGTGACGGGGAAGACCTCAGACCTCCAAGATAAAACCTGTGATATTTATGGGCGGCTCTGTGAGCAGCAGGCTTGGAGCTCAGCGGGCAGGTTCTTTATCTCCTCGCTGTCCATGATGATTGCTGTTCTCTCCTCTTGCATCCAGCCCACATGCCACTGACAAGGCTGGCCTCAGAAGCCAGCTAGCTGTCTGCAGGTCCCCAGATCAGTGGATCCTGCTGATGTAATCAACAGCACCATGTTTCTAGCTTTTTTTTGGGGGGGTATGTCTCTAGAATAGCAATTAGCCAAGAGCAGGTCTAAATGGTGCGGTGTTCCTAGTGATTTTAGCTTCCCCTGATCATTCACTTTTTCACATCATCTATTAAACCTATGAAAATAATACCACATTTCCCATTAGTAATGTCTTCCACTTGTGATTTCTTTTTTTGTGGCCAGAGGAGATGAAGTGTGCAGTCATTGCACAAAAACCTTTCCAGAGTAACCACTACTATTATACTTCATCTGCCAAAGCTGCTACCACCAAGAATTCAAGAAATCTGGCCCTAAACCCATCTATCTTTACCAATTTCTGAATGGTTCCTGCTTATTTTCTTTCCTGGTGTTGCTTTTTTCTTTTTAAAATGTTTATCTTTTAAAACCAAATGCACAAAATTGTGGTGTTCTTAGGCATGACAGGACCCATGTCAAGGATGGCTGCAGGCAGAGACCATAAGCAAGCACTAGCTGCAAGCAGCTCCATGTCACTACTCCTAAATCTTTCACTAAGAGCAATGTTACAGGTGTGGAACAACACCCTTTAGATGTGAGCCACTTAATCCTCCTCCAAATCCAGATCCAAAAGGAAGCATTTGCAGATAATGAATGAAGTTTTGGGAGCAGCAAAACTAGTATTGGCTGATGGCTTACTGGTTCCCAGCAGAATGGTCTTGTATAGGTTCTTTGCTGTCTGCAGGGACAGGCATCTGTTGTCACAAAACTTGAAGAAACTTGGTAGTTTCAAGACCTTTACATTTTTCTCAAATTTAACAGCTTGGCCAGCAGGTTCAAAAGACAGCGAGATGGGCATGCACAAAATGCAAGCAGCCAACCTCACACACTAAACATGACCAAGTGATCCTGATTTCCTCAGGAAAAATCATTGTTGTTATCTCAATAGCCAGCCCAGGCAGGTTGCAAGGACTGGATCCTGTAAAGATTAACAAACCCGTAAGTTAGAGGTTAGAATGTCTAACTTTTATACATCTGGGTTGTGATTTATCTCACCTAACTACGCATCTACGCGGTGCAGGTTCTGGCAGCAGAGGTAACTGCCAAAACTGCTGCTGTAGTCAACGGAAACAGGAACTCTTAGGGCATGTGTAACCCAATTTTAAGAAAGTTATCAAAACCGATCTAATGCTTCATGCTAGAGAGGTGCCAGCTGATGGTAAAGGACCACGCACAGGTTGACCCCCTTCTCTGTCTCTAGTTCCCCAGGATCTCAGGAAACCCCATTACTTCCTTTATACATGCATGCTTCCTCTCCTTCCTAAACAAATCAAACTCCACTTCCTTCCTCTTTCAGGCCCCATCCTCTTCACCTAGGGTAGCAAGTCTTTTCTTCCCCTCCATATATATACAAGGACAGTCATCTGAAGGAAAAGACATTTTTTGTCTTTTTTTTTTTAACCCAAACAAACAACACCTTTATTTTGTTTATATGATGACCCTTTGTTTTATTGCTCCTTAATACCCATGGCCTGGTATTTCGCTTCCCCTCTGAGGGGGAGTCTATCAGAAGCAGAGATTAATAAAAAAAAAAAAAAAAAAGAAGTGTTAAATGCCCAGAAACAGAATTGCAAAAGCACATGATGGGGATCCAGGAGCAAGGGGAGACTCTGAAATCACTTCTATTTCATTCTTAAAAAACCACCAGGCTGTCCAGCTGGGTATGTCCCTTTGACTTCAGATTTCTCGAGTTTCAAAAACCTAACCAAAGAGCATTAGCATTCTGCTGCTGCATCTCTACAGGATAAATTACAAATGAGAACAGTGAGTGCATCTCGGAAATGATGGTTTTTCCTTTGGATGCTTGATATTCTGTACAGCTAAGTGCTGTGTTAAGACTGATGGAAAACTTCTTCTCTATGCTTGATTTATAGTCTATTTGGAGGTAAGAAAAAATTGCATTTAAACCTTTTATTTCCTTGTTTTTCGCATATCCAGGCTGCTGTCCAGGAAAAATGCAAGTTTTACGGATACATTTATTGACCCTTGCATTGTGATTTAGTAATATACATCATCTGGTACTTACTTGCACATCCTAAAAACACGGTAAGGGAAGATGTTGAGCACATGCTCTAAAGCAAGTATATGTTTTAAACATGCCATTAAACTGTAGTACTTGTTTTTCTTCATTTTCTAGACTTTTCCACTTCCTTTCCTAGAATTTTAATTCCTTTGGGGCATATCATAAAGCCCTTACTCGGGCAAAACTACTTTTCCATTTACTTTAGGTTGAAAACTGCACGAGACAGTAATATCAGCAAGATAAATACTTTCTTATCATTTAGGTTTGCAAAGTTGCTGGGGTTTTTGGGTTTTGTTGTTGTTGTTGTTTTTGACACAGTAACTATTGAGTAAAATAATATTAAGGTCAGCAATCCTCTTCTGGCAGGCATTTTCTTAAACAAAACAGGAAAGGCTCCAGATCACATTCATAGTGTTCATACAGGTCTTAATGCATGACGGCTCACATGCACTCATTTTTTGTACTGCTTGTGTTTAAAAAACACAATCAAAACTGTCCTAATCCTGCTTGGAGACCACCTTTGTAGTTTCCACACTCATCTGCTCAGGCAATCAAGCACTTTGGAAGTTAAATTCTCCTTTGTTACTCTCTGTTTTCGTTTTGCACTTTTTCCTTTTAATTTTTTTTCTTGTGTTTGCCTCTCCCTCCATATTTATGCCTTTATTTCAGACTGTTGGGCAATGGGCTGTGGGTCAGATGCAGTGTCCAGGAAATAAGTTAGGAGAGCACTCAGCATTTGATCATCACCATGTTGTGTGACATTTTGCATCTTTTTTCTAAGTGCAATTTCAACGGTCCCTTCAATACTGATCAAATTTATAACATGCCAGGAGGGGTCTCTTGGATTAAGCTGTTTTCTTGTGTATTAAAGAGCTGTCATGGAACATTAGGCGCGAGACATCAACTAAATGGATTGAGACTTTAACACAAGGTTGGTGACCTAAAGGTGGAATTCAGTACCCTTTCTCCCAGGAGGGCTACTTTATGACTCTGCAAGTAGTTTCAGTTCATTCACCAGGACTACTTGTAAGATGCAGTCTCTGTGATTAAAGTGGCCAGAATCTGTCCCTGCTGACAAAAGATTATTTTAACACTTAAGATTTCCTTTGTGCAGCTTTTGCTTTGACTAGTGAGCACTTCATCAGGTGAGTCATCCCATTTCACCAGGACTAAAGCCTGCACAGCTTGATCCATCAAGATTTATGGGCTTGCATGCATAGACCCCATTAAGCTACACCACTGAAGTGAAGGACACAGCTTTGGAATAATAAGATATTCACTGGGAGCAAGCTATATTAGACTGGGGATAGAAACACATTGTGAGCATGTTGGCAAAGGAGGCGATTCCTCTGAAAAGGGTCTCAGCCGGGGAATATTCTGTGCAGGCAGGCCTAATATTCAAGCAGCATTTCCTGCAGTAAAAATCATAAGCGTGAGCCATGTATCCCATGTAGTTTAACAGGGAAAGCAGGCCACCTTGGAGCAGGATTCACAATCCAGAGGGAAAGAGTTGTTGCCTGAATGCGGAAAGGATTGGGGCTTTGTATTCCTACCTTACAGATGGCCCTAACCACAGCCCCCAGTAAGGCACCGAAGTAGCAGGGTAAGGTGGGTTTTCAAAACACCTTCACCTGCCTGGTGAGCAAGCAGTTCTGCATCTTGAGTGCTCAAGGCCACAAACAGGCCATTTGGGCCAGCTCACGGCCACGAACCAGAGATGTTTCTGCTCTCCCGCTCTGCTCATCCTTACTGGTCCCCTCTTCTCCTGTGAACTGGTTCGATTCCCTAACTTACCCCCAAAATAGCCATCTTTTCTTTTTTTTTTTTTTTTTCTCTTTTATTTCCTAATGTAGAGAGCTGAAAGAACTTCTGCAGAAACCTCGCTAGGTCAGATAGCAGAAGGCAACTGGTGGAAATGCACAGCTGGGAGCCCGGAACAAGGGATGTTAAGCTGGCGTTTGCCAGTCTAGGGGTGCAAATGGGACAGGCCATCCACCGTTCAAGTGCTCTTGGTGATAGAGGGGGCTTAAATAAGCCATAGCCTGTTGTGAAATCTCATCTTTCATCCCTCCCTGCCTGTGAATCCTCCCAGTTGCTCAGAGCTGCTTCCCCTCATGGCTTCGCAAGGGACCCAGTTGTGTCAATTCTGTCCCCAAAAATTAGAAACTGATCCGGGAAGGAAAACCACCACCTTTCCCAGGCAACAATGAGAGCATTATTCTGTGTACTAAGAATATCAGAACAACTATACAAAATTCCATAATTAAATTGAAATTGTTTCATTTTAAATTAAAATTCATAACATCTTTCTGGAAGGTTGTAAAATCAACTTAAACTAAATGCTTATCAATTCTATGTTATTTCTTGTCAAGCCTTCCTTTCATCTCACACTAGGAACCACAGAAATGCTGGAGTTTTTTTCCTCAGACTTTGATCATTTCATTACCATGACAACAATGTATTTACTGTAGCTATAATAGATGGACTTCAGATGTTAACCGGGTCCCTCAAAAGTCCACAGGGGAGCTTTTGGTCTCCAGACACCAGGATAAATGAAAGAATGACTCTCTCTACTGAAGAGCTATCTACCAGGTAACTTCTATTTGCTTTTCATTTCTGCCTGCTCTTGTAGCAAAGTCCACTGCCTTCCACCAGTTATGCTACTATTTTAATTATATGGAAAAATAGGTCAAACTTTTATTTAGCAACTTATTTTCTTTGTTGCTGACTGAAACCCATAATCCAGCAAGTTAATGCATCAATCTGACAGGATGTGACGTATGGACACTGCGAAGGCTTCTATTCTTACTGTTTGGATTATTCTTTTTTTCAGAGCCTTCCAGCCTTGCACAGCAGAAGGGAAATGCATAAAGCCTTATTCTTAAACAGCTTACAACTAAAGGATGATATTTTGCATACATATAGGCTCAGAGCATAAAAATATATGTTAGAAACAAGACCTATTCCTCTCCTGAAGACAATGATGCATGAGAGTAATCAAGTCACTTCAACAATAAAAATCACTTCAAACTTAAGCTCAAGTTTTAATACCTTGTTGAATTACAGATAATACAAACCAGCACATGCAACTCCAGCTCAGCAAGCAAGAAGTAACATCGTTACAGCAAGATTCTTCAAGTTTGCGTATTTCTTAGGTTAGTAGCATATGAATAAACAATAGAATGCCTTTTGCACAAGGTTTTGTAGAGAGCACATTACAAATATACATAAAAAGTTTCATTAATGCCTGTCAATCTGCTTCTAAAAGATGTAATTAGAAGATCAGAAAACTAATTACAAAGTCTGTTTGATCTTAAGAGTTTAGTTACATACCGACAATCTTGAAATAATTCATATCAAAAAGAAGAACTGTTGAAGTTTTATACAGTTCTGAACATGCACAACTGACATTTTGTAAAGTATATGTCATGCATATCGTTCTTTAAAATGAAAATTATATCACTAAGGTAGTTATGAAAATGACTTTAGCTATTAGTAAGACAAATTCTTTATTTGTTTATTTAAACCAGTTAGAATTTTTAATTTAAAATCTTGACAGGCTGTTTTAACCATATCGAAACAGATATTATTGCAGCAGAAACACCTGAAAACAAACAAGAAAGTAGCACTGTGGGCTCTATGTCTATTGTTTCTAAATTATGTACATTTCAAAATACAAATAACAAATTCTATGTCAAATTTAATCTTTTAAACTAGGTTATGAGCTGTATAACCTATTAGAAGCAAAGTTTCCAGGGAAAGACCTTGCAATTAAACACAATCCCTATCTCAAGCTTCCCGAACCACAAAGTGCCCCTTTTAAAAACACATTAAAAAAGCAAAGGAATGAGTCAAAGGAACAGAAAGTGGTGAACAGAACAGGGTGCAGCAGAAAACAGCACCTAATGGCCTCAGTGCAACCCCAAACCTCTGGGTCATAAAGGCAAACTTTTGGTCACATCACTGAAGTTCAAAGGAGTCAGAATCTCTTCCTAAATGTGCTTGTCACCACTTGCCTGGTGCTCAGTAGATGTGAATCCAGTAGCCAGGCCTTAGGAATGGCCTGGTGTGGAAAGCTCAGCCACCACGCACGGCCTGCTGCGGCATGAAGGGTATAAGGAAACTGGCCATGACTCAGAAATATCTTTGTGTTGTGCTCATCCTTTTTGTTCTTCCAAATTATCTTTTGGGGCTGTTAGCAGCTAAATTAATTGAATGAGGCGGTGCTGTTAGCAGTGGCAACCACTGATCATGTCCACTTCCTAATGCAGTGGGTACTCTGACGCTGCCCTAGATGATCTGGCTGTGTTGAACATTAAATCCCACTTCTTAGCCCTGTTTTTATACACAAACACCTGTAGCCAGTACAGCTGCAAATGAGCTTAATTCTTCCATTTTTCCTCTGAACCCAAAATTAAAGAAATGATAATTTGAAGAGAAAAGGGAGGAGTTCCTCTAAGAAAAGCTTTGCTCAGTAAACACACCTACAGCTTCACAGAATGATCAAGGAGAAAGTCTGAAATCTTCAGGGACTTATTAAGATTCATGTATTTGGTTGCAGAAAATATGAATTTTATTCAAGGCTAGCCTCATGGTACCTTCCTCACCTCTTGCCTTTTCTAGGGAGCAGTTTGGTGAAAGTGCCTTCCAGGAAGCCTTGCCTGGTTCTTCCACCTCCGAGAACCTTTCTCAGTTACACAGAACGCTTCCATCACCAATCCCCCTGGGTTGAAAGTATGCAGTTTGGTGTCTACCTTGGGATTATAATTATTCCTGATTTCAGCCAAAAGAGTAAAGAAGTAGAGATGATACGTTCTTGAGAAAAGTTAGTCTTTGCTTTGCAGGTGTGTGGGCTCCTTGAAGCAATGATATCCCCACTTACAAACCTGCTTGGAGTTGCCAACGCTTAATAAAACCGAAGTCGTTACTCTGCTACACAGAGATTAATGTTGTCATTTCAGACTTGGTTCAGGCCAGGCTAACCTAGCATTGCTGGCACAAAAAGGTGCTCGTACCCTTCTGCCCCCCACCCACTCCCAGCTTTTGCCAGGAGTTGTGCAGCGACCCAGTGAACTGATTGGGAACTGCCAGCGAATTAACCCCAACTTGAAATGACCGGCAACAACAAAACGAAAAAATTACTTGATCATAGTGTGATCATTAAATCATTAAGTACTGAATCATAATGAATATGCAGGAAGTGAATAAATTAAAATTACACAGGCAGATTTAATTACACTATTTCCTAATTTTTGAGTGCTCGACTTCGCATCCATAGTGGTTACATGTAATGCATTTTCTGTGAGCCTGAGACTTACTAGGTCTTTCAAAAAGCGAAAAACCTCATTACTCGGTATTGTTGTGACATTTCCAAAATATCAGCAGCCTCCCTGTCCCTTCAGCTAACAAGCTGTGGGCAGCTGGAGCAACCGTAGGGTCCCACTGTAAGTAGGAACAAAGAGAAGCAGCAAGAGGCAGGGATGAGAGCTCTCCCCTGGGCTTTGAGGCAGGAGAGGAGCACTAAGTTTGCCAGCACCGAGCTCACCTCCCATCTGCCCACATGAGCAAGCAGCCCCTCCCTGTCTCCCCGACCTCCAGCCTGATGCCTCCTTTTGTACCTCAGACCCCTCACTGCAGCCCCACACTTTAGGATGAGCAGGGACTCATCTTAATTTCTGGCTTTCCAATTTTCACATACTTCCCAAGCAACTCTGAGCATCACTCCATGCTTTCCAGCCTCACTTTCAGTCTTCACTCAGCCCGAAGACCTCCTTTGGCTTCTCCTCCAACCTTTCCTCCCCAGTGTGCTTTACTCACGTTCCTGCCTTGGACTTCCTCTCCCAGGCTCAGCTCCATGCTTGCTCTCTTTCCCACACTGTGGACACAGTTGTCCACAACACATCCTTCTTGCCCAAGCTTGTAAGGGGCTCTTTCTCAATCCCCCCTCTATTCTTTCTCCCCACTGCCATGTATTGCAGCTCAAATTTTCTTGCTCCTTGTCCACTGTCCATGTTCTTTCTTCTGCTGGTCATAATTTTCTGCTCCATCCACTCTCTCTGTGTTCCCTCTACTGTTGGTCCATTTTTCTCCCTAGCTCACTCTTTCCTTGCCTCAGACAGTCTCAGCCCTGCCTCCATTTCTTCACTCGCCAGCTTTCTTCAGGACAAACCCCATCCCCAGTTCTCTTCTCCTCCAGGACACTGGCATGGAAAATGTTCAGCAGACACTGGAAAGTGGCTTAAACCCACATCGGCTCCAAAGGAAATCCTGCTTTTCTCCTTTGACTGTGCCACCACCATTGATGTGGCTGCAAAGTGAACCAGCTTAGGAAAACACAACAGCTAAAAATTAACCCATCCACACAAAGAAAAAGTTAAATTTCAGCAAGATCAACTTCCTGCTCTGGCCCACTCCTGTGGGCCATCAGAAATGAGTGTCCAGAACTGGGAGTAAAACAGGATCACCCTTTCCAGCAGGAGCAGAGATACAAATGAAATAAAGCAGTCTGGCAACTATGGCTTTAGCAAAAATGGGTAAGATTTAATAAAGCAATGGAAAACCATTCTTAAATGGAAGAATATGCTATGGGGGCAGTGCCACCTGAGTTCATGCCAGAAATATCTCACGGCTCCCCAGTTATTGCTTTGTTCTTCAAGAAAATTGTCTTGCAAGAAGTGTCACATTCTGGCAGGGTCAAACAAACTTCTCCAAAAGAAACCTGTAGACTAGCTGGGAAACAAAACTATGAAAAAGCATCCAAAATTTTATTAACTTCAGATTAAAATACAGAAAAAAAGGCTGGCCTGAAGTGTGCTACTTTCTACCTCATAATCCTTGAAAAATATGCAACCTCCACTGTAGCTATGCTCCTGGTTAAATTGCAAGAAGAAATACAACAATTTAAGGCTATTCATCAGACAATGCTCTAGAACCCGTTATCCGTGTTATATTTAGCTGTAGTCTATTTCAAATTTTGGGTGGCATTGTCAGTAAGGAAAGTGGAAAAAACCTTCAAGGAACCCCATGTTAGGAACAGCTTTGTGCCAACGGTACTGTACTCCCCTGACACGTCGTTTTGCTGGGATAGCTCATTCTGTTTGGGGAAATAATTTAGGTTTACCAGTAAAGTAACTGCATATAATACATATCTGCTAGAAAAAGTTACCACTGTGCCCTTACATGCATTATTGTCAGTAAAGACCTTTAACAGGAGACCAGACCTGCCTTGCCAAAATGCCCTTCCTGCAGAAGCACTTCTGAGCTCACTCTGCTGTGCCTTTCTCTTTTCCTCTCTGTGTTGCAAAACATTATCCTAGGTTCATAATTCAGATCCTCAAAAGAAGCAAAAAAAAGGTTACATCAGTGCCGGAATCTATTTAAGTTTTGCCGGCAAAACTGTGAACCAATATTTTTCATTAATAACGTAGCTAGAAAGAGCTAAAAGGTTTGGGTATGTGTTCACTGCTGACTAATACTTAGCAATTTTCGGAAACCTTTCTGGACTGATGCAGCCTGAGTAATCCTCAGAGGATTTAGCATACAGCACTGCCTTCACACACAGTTCACCCAAAGTTTTCTGCAAAAGAACACCATTCTCTTTTTGGGATGCTGGATGGGTAAATCTTAAAACTGCCAAACACAAGGATGCAGAACAGCCAAAATAATTTTCTTTATAAACCTATTTCAGATCATCCAAGCCTTACGCAGAGTAATTCAAAATGAAGAGAAACAGGAGAACGAATGGGCAGATGAAAGTTAAAGGTTCAGGTCTGCTCCTCTTCTTGAGGCCACATCCAGACAAAAAGCTACCTCCTAAGAAGAACAAGGCCCCTTTGTAGTGTGCTCCTTTTCAGATGGTGCGTCCCATTTCTCTGCACTACCGTGGTGACTGCTCTCTTTCCATCCAACCCATCTTCACTGCGCTGTACGTGAGTCAGACCGGGGACCTAGTCAGCCCTTAAATATGTGCTTAAGTCTTTCCATATTCAGGAGAAGAGCTCAGATGAAATTCTGAGCAAATGTGTAATGAAAAGCATGTGCCTAAGTGTTTACCTGATAAAGCTGCTTTGCTGAATCTGTGCTAAAATGTCAAGCACACGTCAGGCACGCTCAGGATCTTCCACAGCACTCTCAGTCGCGGAGCCTCTGCCATGAAAGATGCTGCGTCCCCAAGGGGGAAAACTTTTTTCCTGGAGAGCAGCCCAGAATGAAAGGAGCCACCAGATCAAAGTCTTACCTCCCCCACTACCCCCCTCACTTCCCCAAACAGCAGATCGAAGCGGAGGAGGTATAGAAAAAAGGTGGGGGGGAAAAAAGATATTTTCTTCTATCTGAGAAATAAGAAGTTCTCCCATCTCCCTCTTGGTTTCTCCAGGAGTTCTCTAGGAGCTTGGAAGCTCCTAGACAGTGAGATGGGAACTCACGGAGTGCAGGATTCAAGTTATTTATTGACATCTCCTGCCCCCAAGCCGCTTCACAGCTTGGCAGTGGCAGGAGGGTTTTCAGGCTGACCACAGCGGGCTGACCTTTTCTCCTCCACAGGCAGAATGGTCTCCAGCCCCTGCAATGCAAGAAGCCATGGATACTTTTGTTCGTTGGCCATTATTCATTAGATTTGGGAGACCGAGCTGTTTAAGCTGAAACTTCTTAGGGTGAAGAAAAAAATGTTGCACATTTTACATTATCTCTTGCAAATATGAAAGCTTGCTGCAATCTTCAGATACAATATTTATGATTTGGTCTTTCAGCCAAATCCTCTTTTGCATAAGGATACACAGCTGCCGGTACCCAAAAGTATGATACTTCCCAAATATATCTTTGCCATTTTTAAAATAATTCTAGAGGCTTGAAAATAATATTTCTTTCATTGGAAGTGAAAGCTCTAGTTCTGATGTTTCAAAGACAGTCTGAAATTAGCTGGGTTTTGTTTGTGTTTGTTTGTTTGTGCACAAGAATAATTGATTAAATCAGCACAAGCGTAACTGATTATACACTCTAGGAAAAGTACTGAGCAATTCAGTTGCAAAACTAGCAGCATTGTGACGAGCCATACCCGATTTTTATGCTTACATCTCCTAGATGGAATCCCCTCTTAATTATACAGTAGCAAACTTGAAATGTGTCATCACCTCCCACCACGGGGTATCTAGATTTTTGAATGAATGTAACCTGCATTTCTCAACACTTCTAAGGATTTTATTTTAAGAGGTCTCTTTAAACTTTTTTTTTTCATAAAAAGGCAAAATTTCCAGAGAAGAATATTTACTCATGACTTACAGTGACTGTCAGCCCTCTTTCATTAACCAGCATAATGACCCCCAGAAGTTTCACGCTGAGAAAAAATCTGCAGAGAAATATGCCAAGTCTCACACCAGTTAGGACTTTGAAAATATATGCATTATAGGCTGGGAAACGAAATGTGATGTTCAGAGTTAAAAATTTAAGTTATTTCCTTAGGTTCTCTGAAAAATAATCTATTTTTAATGGAAATCAAAAAGCTATCTTTATCAAATTTCACATTCAGTCTACAACAATAAATCTATTGTTCAGATGTGGCTTAAATTGTTCTTTGGAAGAAAAGGGTTTTGAGAAAATCAAATAAAAATTGCATTAAAGAAGAAGAAATTACTTTTTAACTGGAATGACTCTCTCTATATATAGCCTGTAGTTTTTGATACATTTTAGGTTTGCCAGAGTCACAGGCAATTGGACACCGTGAAAAATTCTTTGTAACCATTACAATAGAAGAAAATGTGTTTGCTTACTTAAGGGAGAATAAGCAAGTTTAGCGTTATGCCTTTTACTTTAAGAAATATGTCTGCAGGGATCCAGATGCTAAGAACCAGTAAGCTGATGACATTAGTTTGAAACGCTACGCTATACATTAAGAAGCCATACACCTATTATTTATTTCACAAGCATGAATTAGGTCTTCTGGAAAAGAACTTGAATTTCAGTCAAACTTGCAAGGAAATAACAATACTTGGCACTTTCAAAATGCTTTCCATCTGAAAAACCCAAAAAATGAAGAGGTAGCAGGGGGTCACTGAGACACTGTGCAGGTCACCAATGGAGTTGGGACATCCAGGGAAAGCTCTAAGGCCAGCAGGTATTGCTCAGCTGGAAGCAAAGTTCCTGCAGAGCACAAGGTACTGCCTGATATATCCTAACCACTGAGATGGATCAACAACCCAAAAAAGCCTTTGCTGTAGCTCCTCCTTCTGCCAATGATATATTTAGTGCCTCAGAGCCCCCTGCTTTGTGTCCCCCTGAAATACCTGGCTATGAGCGGCACCTAGAATTGATCATAGCCAACAATACTCTGTAAAGCCTGCCCTAGTTTATGGATTAGAGAAGTGATGCACAAAGGCATTATATATATATACTAAGCTTGTAACATTGCACCGTAGAAGAATAATGAACAAAATCCATTTCATTTGAGATTTCCAGTTTCATCGCCCTCAACAAAACCCCTTTTACACAGACTTCAAAATCCTTAGGTATTTTTTTTTCTGACTTCTATACTATGCCAAATATTTATCTTATCGGTCCAAAACTCAATTTACTGCTGAAACCCCGCATGAATACTTCAGAGAAACTTCTAAGATCCTGCCCAGAAGAGGAGAAAATGTTACAGAGATGAGTATTGTGCAAGTAAATCTATGTCTGCATCACCAATCTTACAAACTACTTCTTCGCCCTAAGGCAAGTTCCTGAGTTTAAGCACCTGGACGTAGAAGGGGTTTAAACAAGCTAAATAAAATACCTGTAGACATGCATGACGTAAATCAACTTTTTACAGTGCTGTAGTCACTGGAGGTGAGGATAGCAGAAGGAAAACAAAAAAAGAGAGAGCAAGATAGTAAGAGGAGAGAAGAAAGGAGGGGAGGGGAAGGTGGGAAGTAGAAGGTCCCAAGGCCAGACAGTAAAAATAAAAAAGTTCCTAGTGAAGGAGCTAAAGATGCAAAAATATGCAAATAAAAGAAAGAGAGTGAATAGTTAATATGCATGGTAAGATAAAAAGTAAAGTAAAATAAAATAAAATAAATTTTAAAACCCCGTAACACAACCTCCCCCCAAAAAACCCTGAAAACGAAGAGGCGGCAGAGGAAGTTTAGACCTTTCAGAAGCTCAAGGCAGAAATTCTTCATCAAGCCAAACTCTCCTTGATTTCAGTGGGAGTTTTGCCTCAATGAGGACAGCAGGATAGGCAGCAAATGCAGCTTTATTTCTTATACTTGAATAAAAGCAAGATACAGCAAGATATTCTGTTTTTGAAAAAGATGATGCCTTTCTGAGAAATACGGATATAAGGGGCTGCATAAGTGTATATTTTACATGTGTACAAATGCAGTTGCTACAACCACTGAGTTACATCAGTGTGCAGCAGCTGATAATAAGGTCCTTTGGGCTGGCAAGAAAGATAAAGCATCAAAATCTAACTTGTGCCACCTTGCAAACAAACAAATTAAAGGTCCAGAAAAGTTTCCACTGATGTCAGTGATGGCTCAGGAAACAAGCAAGATCCTTCAGTCCTGCTTATCAAAAAATATAAATTCACAATTTCACAAGAGTGAATAAAAGCGACCTATTTATTTTTTATTACTACTGCTCTTGCTGAAATTGTTGGAAATGCAGCCATCTGTTTCACAGAACTATTGTTTGATTAGGTTGTTTGTGTGAAAGTATCTTTCCCAAATTTTGTATTAATATACTAAAAAGGAAGCATAAGCCACATAGATTGGAGAATAAAATATTCTTCTCCGCTTGGTAACCAAAGATAAAGCAAATTCTAAAATCACCATGCTCATCTGATGAAAAGGATGACGATTCTGCCTAAGTAGTGGCCTTAATGGTCCATGTAGAAATCATATACCCAGCCATTTTCCTCTTTATAAATCATAAATTAAAGGAACTCTCACTGGAAGTGTAATTGGAATGTGGGTATGTCTAATGCAAAGCCTCCCATTTAAAACCTTTTGCTGATTTAGATGTCAAAACCAGGAGCAGACAAAATACCACAAGGAAAATCTCCAGAATTACCAAGGCAGGTACTCTGTATGAGAACTAGGAATAGCAGAAAAATATCCCGTCTCCAGCTGCTCACATCACACACTAGCAACATTTATTACCAGCACGATTTTGCATGCACACCATTCTTATCCATAATACCGGAAATATCGTGTCAGTTCTCCATGAGGTATTAATGAGAGGTGTCCCACCCAAACCAATAAGCTTAGGACATGCTCAAAGTTGAAGTCATTCAGCCGCTGACCAAATCAGATAACCGGTAATTCTCAGGTTCCTCACGGTTACATCTACCCGTGTTGCAGAGATTACAGGTGGGAGCTGCCTTACTAAAATTGCTCTCCAGCTTAAAAATCTGCCACACCTAACAGAGGGAATGAAGAGAAAAGCAGTCGGCTCTGCTCATCAATGACAAAATGATGATAAATAATCAAACACAATTATTATTGTTTGCAAGGCTAAAATTACGCTTAAAGAAATTAATTGCCATCTGTAAGCTTGTTAAAGTTGATTATGATTTTCTTGTGCTGGTTTTCTTCCCAGTGATTGAACAGTATTGTCTATTTTTAAAGAAAAAAAAACAAATAAAGCTGCTTGAATAATAAATTGTTTTTCCCAGGATAGAACAAACCATAGCGATGAACTTTAAGAATGGTTACTAAATTAGAACTCAGAATGAAAAACAAGTATTTTCCTGTTCAAGGTTTTGCTTTTAATGTGTTCTTATTTTTAACTGGATTGAGTGCTGATTACAGAAAATTCAAGGCTACCCAGAAATCAGTCTGCTCAATTGACTGAAAAGTTTGATGACTTCTCTAAACAGTGAGGTCTGTGCCTGAAATTACACCAGCATCGCCACTCCAAGATAACTTGAGAGGGTGGGGGGAGGGGTGAGACATAGAGGTTAATATCACTCATTAAACAATATTAAATGAGATCAAACAAGACGTGCAGGATTCAGGAGGGCTCTTGAAGCTCAGGCTGTTTCCCCAGGCTGCTTATGCAACCTCAGCCACGCAAGCGGTGTGAGGGCCTGATGTTTTATTATATAAGGTAGCCCGAAAAATGTACAGCCAGGCAGTCGTGACCTCCACTAAGGGCTGCATTGGAGTTTCTGTATCAGCTAGCACCTAGAAATTTGAAGAAATTGCCAGAAGGACGTAGACATTGCTGAGTTTGGGATTGTTGCTCATGTTTTAATAGCAATAGAGCTCCTCTAAAAGCTAGGAAATACCATCAGCGTGAGCTGCATTTGAATACATTATGCTTTGACTGTTGCTTAAGAGAACAGCAAAACACAGTCTTTGGTTTAGCACAGTAAGAGTGATCCAGGGGTTTAAAATCTGCCTTTCAGATGATTAAGCAAATTGTCTGGTTTAGCAAACAGCAGTCAACACAACATCACTGTTTTAACCAGTGCTTAAGTGCAGTGGATAGCCAAAGAAAACATCCTCTCTTTCGCAGTTCAGAATTTCAAAGCCTGGTCTTGCACAGACAAATAAACCTGTAACTACAGCAACATTGGGTCAAGCAAAATGACCACCTTGCCCTGCATCCTCTCCCTGACACTGGGCAACCACAAAGGCTGGGGAAACTCATGCAAGCAGGGCAGGCGTGTAGCAATATTACAGTCTCCCAGCGGAGACTTCTTCAGCCCGGCATTGTATCTTGGTATTCAATGCCTCTTGGTAGGATTGCTTCCGTGAATGTAATTGCTTTCTGAACCTACTTGAACCCAGGCAGATAACACTGTCTATCCTTGCCATGCCTGCACAGCTCAGTAATAGGACACCAGGGAGCGAGCTTGATCATCGTACCCTGCTTTTTTTGCAGCGCTGCTGGTTTTAGCTCATGCCCTGGCTCTGCTTCAGAGTGCTTCAACCAGCTTCTTCAAGCTAGCTCTTTCCACAGGAGATGTGCTGTAACAGGGCCAGCCCTGAGCAGTGATGGTGCAAACCACCAGAAGCCTCTTGGCCTCGGGAGCCCAAGCAGGCCGGACATCGGCCCACTACATTTTGTAGAGCAGACACAAACAGGAGGACCACCTGGCTCGGCACTCCCATGGCCAAACATGGGTGCTGATGGACAAGTACAAGAACAAGGAAAACCAATGCTGATGTTTCCTCAGGATACGCACCAAGCTTCCAAGAATTTGCAGCTCAAAACTTCCTAAGCCAGAGGCAGTGGTTTTGTATTTAATGGCCTTTGATGGATTTCTCTTCCATGAACTCATCCAGTCCCCTCATTAGCTGATGTAACCTCTCAGCATCCACATCCTGTGGTGAGGAGCTCAGCAGCCTAGCCATGCCACGTGAAGAGCCACCTCCTTTTGTTTCCATCCCTGCAACTGCCTGTTTCACCTGATGCCCTCTGCTGCTGTCACTGTGAACAGTCATTCCCAGGACACCTTCTCCACATTTTGCATAATTTTGCAGATTTCTGTTGTGTTGCTTTATCAGTTTTGTCAGTCCTCAGGCAGGAGCTGCTCTGTTCCTCTGATCACCCTTGCTGCCTCTCTCTAAATATCCTCCATTTCAGACCTTCAAGGCCTTCGAGGTGGGGGGATCAACAACATATGATACTGAAGATGTGGGTACTTCATAGGTTTTCAGTGAAATAATGGGATTATATTTCATTAGTTTCCATTCTTTTCTTAATAATCCCTGATGCTCTACTTGTTTGTTTGGTTTGTTTTTTCTTTTTTAACTCATATCTGAGCATTGCATTGGTATTTTTTCTGAGTTGTCTATAGAAGATTTCACCTAATTTTCTGTATCTTCAGTAACTTATAGCAATGAATTTCTATGATTTTTCTTTGGGTCACTTAAACTTTCTTCTATTAGCTTTCAGCCTGACATACATATTATATTCATCTGACATGAAGACACTAAAAGAGAAAAGGTGGTTGAAATGCCCCAGTAGATGATGCTCTATAATGCTGGCACTTCTTTTATATTTTGAAATTACAAAGGTTTCATGCCCAAACTGCCAAATTTCCATTCTGATTTCAAATGAGCATACACATCCCTTGAGATTTTTCTCCCATATAATAATTTCATTTGGCCTGAAATCTTCTATTTTAGGCACAGATCCCTAAGAACAATTGTAAAACAGCTGAAAAACCCCTTCTGTCACAATCAGGACAGCAGAAGACCGGCTGTTTTACACACACTTGTGCCCAAGCAGAAGAAGGAGTGATAACCTCCTTGTTCCCATCATTTACATGGTGACTTTTAGAGTATCTTGAGCCTCTGGGCATGCTACCTGCATGGAAGGTACCTCTGGGCATAGAAGAAAGGGATGGTGTTGCCTCAAAGAGCTTGGAAGCAAAGGAGAGGACAAGGAACACCAGGTACTGACAGAGTAGGGGACAAAGCATGTGGCAATACTATTTCCTAGTAACAAAAGTCCAAGCTCATCAGTGACCTAACTTTTCTGAGGGTTTTACTTTTCTGAAGCCACAGTTGAATTTTTAGACTGAAGGACGATTAAAACTAGCGTTGGGAGTACATAAGACTATTCCTGCCAAACATGGCAGGCAGCATGCAAGAAACACTGATCTTTGCCATGGTCCTTGGATAAAGGAATAGCAATGTCTACCAAAGTGTAATTAAACACAGCGTTCTGGTTGGACTGAGTTGTGCTTCATGGTTTGCCTCTAGGGAGAAGAGGTATGGGAATAGAAGCATACAAAGTAATACTTACCCCTCTGTTCCCAAAACGTACATCATATTTATTTGTAGAAGACCAAGAAAGCCATGCACCCAAATCCCTCAGCCTAATATGTAACATCCCTGAGCCACCACAAGATAAATGCCAGGAGCGGAGCGCGGACTGTGTCTGCAGTTTCTCACATGTTTAGTCCGTGCACAAGCCTAGAGGACCACATCCCTGCTCACCTGCTCGCCTTTCATGCCCTGCAACTCTTACATTTCTGAATTCAGCTGGCAATGTATTGGTATATATCTTCTGTGGTCCATAGCAGGCCACAACAGAGAGTAATGGCTTTAGTTCCCTCCCCAAAATAGAAATATTTTCATGGTCTCAACCTAGTGTTTTAAGTACAAGTTTTAATAAGATCAAGGATGAACAGAAAGATAAGCCAAATCTAGGATTTATTATTATTTTATTTTTTTACAGATAATGCCCTCTACAAAATCTGCAGCTGCAGATAAGTGCATCTGCCCTAAGAGCCTGAAAGCAAAGTTATAAGGACAAATGGAAGTTACTCACATTCAGCTTAGAAAGAAGGAGGAGCAACTAAATACACACAAAATACATATTTTACTGTAATCTTCAACAGTATGATATTTGCCAATCATGGATTATATAGTGATGTAAGCAATCTGATTGCTCTAAACTTACAGCTGAACACAGGCAATTATTACCTAAATCATTACATTTGCTGTGCAAAAAGTCCTATCCTTAAAGAGCGCTAGCGCTACAAATCAAAACCGTCAGATGTTGATCTCAATTTTCCTACCTTAAATGAATGTATTATGATGCAACATCAGTTTCATGATTACATGCTATTGTTTTGCATGGGGTTTCACTATTTTGATGTATTGTTAATATACTGAGCTATAAATACTTCCTCCAGTTTCAAAAGTGGAAAACCCACCCTAGTCCACTGTAGCAGTCAGTGAGTCATTCAGGATGAGTCCTTTAGGTCCACAACATGAAAATTTAATGTGAGACTTCACTGGGGCATACAAAATTACTATCCTGTCTGTGGCAAACCTAGTTCTAGAAGAAGGTGGGCAGATGCCATGGTGGAGACTTGAGACTGGTCCTGGTGTCAGGTCCTGCTCCTTGTGCTTCTGACTGATGGTAGGGTATAAGGAGAACACACACATGGGCTCAGCACAACTCCAGAGTGATGGGGTACAGTATAAGTATTATACAGTATAATACACACATGGACTCAGTATGATTCCAGAGCCTGAGCTCCATAATGGAGATAGCTCCTCTCAAAGTTTAAGGTCCAGGACTGGAGTAACAACAGTTGCTTCTCATGGCAAGAAGACAGAAACAATTTCATGAGGAGACCACAGAATGAGCAAAGAAGCAGTGTCAGGGGCTGAAGAACACAGTAGGCAGTGTGAGGAGGAAGATGAGAAGGATGAAAAAGTAGTAGTAGTATGACCCAATCATTGAAAGACTGGAAATCACTGCTTTGGCAGGCTCAAATCTCTTACTCCTGTCCATTACAAGTCTCTCACCTCCTTTTTGATTCTCTTTTCCTTTCCTTTACTTGTGTGGTCTGAGTTTTCCATCACTATCTACAGTTCCAGCTTTTTCCCTGCACCTTGTTGCCAAGCTTTGTCATCTATGATGAGCCCATCAAGTCCTCTGACTAAATCTGGCATCGCCACTGTTCAGTTTCCCCGTGTCCCCATCACCAATGCTTCTGTCTCTCCATTCTAGTCCCACCACTTCTTGTCACTATGCATGAGAATTTAGCAGTTTCCTCCACCTTGCCTCCACATCAGCAGGCACACCCTGACACCGATGACATTGAAACATTCGGATGAGATGGTCTTCATGCTCCCTCCTTGTGCTGCTCACCGGAGCAGTAACATCTGGGGAGAGTAACTGTGGGGAAAAGTCCACTGAGACCTTCAGCCACCATCTGGAATGCTCTCATTCTTCCCAGGAAGATGAGAAGTTTCTCAGCATGTAATAATCCGCTCATGTTCAATGAACTCTGTGCTGAGAGTGTCTTCAGCAAGTGTAACGGCCAAGCCCTTAGCTTCCCTCCATTGAGAACACGTGACAAAATGATAACTGAGACAAATTCTGGAAGCTTTTCATAGGTTCAACATAAGGCACACAAGATTGACCCCAAGCCAAGTATCTTTTTCCTGCTCCAAAACACAAAGCCACAAGAATTCATCAGTCTCAATGAAAGTGTTTCTCAACTTAGCCAAAATCCACAGATTCACAGAGAAAGGAAGAGCAAGGTCTCCTGAAGCAGGATGATGTATACCTAAACCATCTTCATCAAATGCATGGCCAAAGAATCCATTTTCCTCTATCCATGTTCTCAGAAATAGCTGAACTATTTCAGCTGAAACTTCCCAAGGAGACCCTGTCTTTAGCAAACACTCAACCTGGAAAATGTCAGCCTGGTCTTAGGTTTAGCAAACGCAGAAGCACCTGAAAGCAGTGTGTTGTACTGGAAAGCAATTAGATAATTTCAGCTGTGGACAACATTGCTGCCTGTGATAAAATAAGAACTCCTTCCAGTGCTTTCGCATGCTCTAGGCTAGAAAAACGGGGCAATAGCCCTAAGTCTGCCAAGTCTAGTCTGTGGGTTCAACCCTGCACACACAGGGTGGCACCTTTTATTTGGGAAAGAAAACAATTTTAGGCAAGCTGGGCTCTGGAGCAGGGCACAGAAGTGCTGCCAGTTTGGGGAATCACCGTGATTTCGGATACCTGGCTCTGGAAAACCTTCTTTTTCACGTCCTCAGGGGAGACACCGCACAGCCTGGCAACTGTATTCTCTGAATACTCCTGTTGCAGACCAGCTCGGTCAATATTCACCGACAGAAACGTATGCAGGATTGGGCCCTCTGGCAGCTGACAGCTCTCAGAGGCAGATCAGAGGATGAGCTGGCTAAGTCTGGAAACTGTGAACACTAATTATTTAGTATCACCGACCAAACTAAACCCACGGTGGGATACAAATTAACATTTCACACCCGAGTAAGAGGGAGAATTTTCCAGTTCAAGAGGCGGCCACTTGTTGAGCTCAAGGCTCAGGTTTAGCCGTCCCCGTCCAAAGAAACCCTACAGCCCTTCTGGAGATTTATCACTGTGAAACAAATTAAAGTTCCTCTGCCGGCTGTAATACTTATAACCGCTAATTATTTCTGAGTCACTTGAGTGAAAGTAAACTGCCATCCTGCAGACAGTTAAGGAGTATTGAGGAAAGTTTCTGGATGAGCGTGCTTGTTAATTGACAAATCAGACCAGTGACCAGAGAGGAAAACGCCACCGCACAACTCTTGGTGAAAAGAGTCCCGTCCTGCCCCTCAGCCACGGATTTATCGTTTCCCCCCTTTCTGCACCCTGAGAGGAAACCACCGGCAGCCCCGCGCAGGGCCGTAGCAGCATCAGGGCTCTCCTGGCGCACCACACGAGCTCTGCTCCCACCGGCAGCCTTCACCCATTCCAAAATCCCACTGGTCTTACTGGAAGTTTTCCTTGACCAAACACTGCCCGGTTAAAGCGCAAGACCCTGTTCCAGTCCAGCCGAAATGAACCCTCAACGCCGGGAAACTGCCAAGCACTCTATAATGAGATGGGGAGGGGGATAAGCTGGGGGGCAACTTGTTTGTCCGAGGGGCCAGCCCGGCCGGACCCCACCTCAGCCTGGCCGGAACAAAACACGCCGCACAGGGGCAAGCACCCCACGGAAACTTTCCGGCGGCAGACGCGATGCCACCCCGCACCGCCGGTCACCTCCGCCACCCCCGCGGTGCATGGGATGGAGGGGAGCTGGCCCCGATCACCGCCGCGCGGGAGGGGGATATACGCGTGGGCGGGCATCCCGCGTACATGCCGCGGGTGAGCTCCCCCCTCTCCCATCCCGCACGGGTGTCGCGGGTGGGCACCCCGCGGGGCGGAGAGGGAGGGCCGGGGCCGCCGGGCCGCGCGTTACCTGGGGTGCCGGTGCTG
>VZTM01019456.1:462499-530107 GCA_013400555.1 Jacana jacana
TCATTCTTTTTATTCCCCACTTTGCGCTTGTTTTTTTTTTTTGCCTAATACTCCTCCTGCAAAGTGGCCAGTGAGAGGTAAGGAAGTGAGCTGGAGCCAGGGAGGAGCTGTTGATTCGGAGCCTTACTTTCTCCTTGCCCGGCATTCCTGCCGACTTCGGACGGCGGCAGGGAGCGGGTCTGGGCTTGTCCTTCTGCCCCAAGGAGGGCAGAAATGTCCGGGGAGCCGGGCACGGTTTGGGCGCAGCCAGCCGGTATCCCCGCCGCTTCCCCAATCCCGCTCCACCAGCCAGCGGCAACGCCGGGCCCTGCCGCCCTGCCTGCTTCCTCCGGACCCCGCCGGTTATTGCCCCCCACCCGCTATTGCCTTCGGACCGCCTCTGCAGCCGGGGCTTGCTGGCACTGATGTGTCAGCCCGGCCAAATACCCCTCTCCCCACTGCCGTGCCAAAGAAACACCCGGAGTAGGCACTTTTTCCACCCGCAGAAGGATTCTCCCCCGGGGTACAGTATTTGCTTGTTAGGATAGTTGCATTTTTGGTTCAGAGGAGGGATTTCCTGGGGAAGGAGAAGCCCCTCTCACTGGTGAGAGCCCTTTTCCCACCAGAAGGGCCTGGCTGCACTGCTATACCTGTGCCAGCAGTTGGTGTGGTGGGCTGGGGGCTGTTTCCCCATCTCCCCCCAGTCTGTTCTGCCTCCCTTTTAAAGACACGTTAAATCCTTGCAAAATACCAACCAGCAGAGACCTCTCTGCCCACATGGGGTGTGCGTGCGTGGGCGCATCGTGTGGGCTGCAGGTTGCTGCAGCTACCTGGCTCCAGCGAGGAGCTGTGCTGCTTCTCCCACTCCCACCCAGCTCACCCAGTTACCCCGTTGTGATGCCTGGCTCCCCCCCCCACCACCACCACACACTGCACACCACATCCATCCAGTTATTCAATACAATTCAATCCCAAATGCAAATGTTAATAATTACAAAGTATGGAAAAACCTTGCACTCTTTTGCTGAGCACTTTCTACACCATACTTTCTACAACAGGCATGACTAATGTTGAAAGGGTAAAGTTGTTTACTTTTAACCAAGATTAAATACAAAACTTAGAAAAGCTCCTCCCTTCCTTTGGATGAAACCCAGCATTTTTTCCCATTTGGAAATTGTCAAACAGTGGTTAAACAATCCTTTGGCAAACAAGTAGTGCCTGAGGGAATAAAGCATCAGATACATGGGGAGTGGAATAAAAGACATTTCAGTTCCTGAGGTATTTTTCTTGTGTTGCACAATGAAGTATAACATAAAATCTTCAAGCCTTGTAAGGTTAGAGAAAATGACCTTCTCATGATTATATACACCACATGATTTGATATTCCAGTCCTTTTGAAAACCTACCAAAAGCCTGCCCCCAAACCAACTCTGTGCTTTCACAACTTGGGAAACCAAGTACCTTAAGGAAAATACCAGGTTGAGGAAGGCAACCAGAGTGACACAGGGGCATAGGGTGCAAAATTACATCTCTATGGTGTTTTAACCTTTCCCTGTGAATTTCTAAGGACTCCATTGCACAAGTGAAGAGGCGAGACTGGTTAAGATTCGTTTCTTAATTCATTCCCTAGGCTACCAATGTAAACTTTAATTAGGGCAACAGCAGACTGGCTGAGGGTGAGGCAGGCTTCTCCCAGTGCATACCTGAGTCCCGTTGTGAAACACCAGCCATTCAAAACATGCCACCTTACTTTCTGTCTGGTAACACATGGAAATTAACCCAATACTATCAGTACTGCGTTTAGTTTGGCAATTAACCAAAGGGTTACACTAGATGCCACACATAATAACTTTAGGGCAGGAGCCCAGCGTTCAATTTTTAAAAATTAAATCACTTTACATCCATGAAATATCAGTTAGCAACTTTTCAGGCACCAGGAGCCTGTGATCCAAAGCCTCAATCCCTTTTGTTTTAACTAGAATAGGCTGGCCATCCCTGTGGGCCCAGAAATGAGGCAGCAGGGTTTTCAATGGGTCATGAACAACAAGCTAAGGTGCCTCCCAGGGTGGAGGGCCAAGGGGAAGAGTGGGAGAGGACAGCAGCTCCCTCGGGGGCCCACTGCTCCATTGTGGTAAGCCTGTGGGAGGGATGTGGGGTTGGGTGCGAGTTCAGTCCAGACATACTGGGTTTAACTCTGCTGGTTTGCTTTCTCTCACTGCCAGGGATCTGGATTATGCAGTGCCACCACTGCCATGTGATGTAACCCTCAGCAAAGGATCCACCTTGGACACCACTTAGCTCTAGAGCCAGAGCTTATCCACCGTAGCCTGGAAGCACAGGCATTACCTGTGCAACATCAGTGCTTTTAACCTTTAACAGACACAAGTGCATGTTGCAGGGGAAATAAGGTGCAATTTGCAGCCCTTAATTTAAAAGTGAAGCCTACATTCGGATTACGGTTTGTGTAGAAGTAGAAAAGCATCCCCCAAATAATCATCCTCTAATCAACATAAATGGTAACAGTGGTGCAAAAGTCAGGGATGGCACTGCGGGAGAGAGGGTCATGATGGAAAAGAATAAAGGACCCTCAAATTGCTGACCAAACAGCACTGAATATGAACCTATTCTCTTAAATTTTCAAGTAAGTAAGAAGGAGATGGACAAAGATTACTTCGATTAATGTTAATTAAGGGGCAGGAGAGACCTCAGACCATCGTCTCCCTACCTTGCATGCTGAAAGAGTGCACAACAGGGACAAATAAACCTAGTGGCTCCTGTTAGCCAAAGGAGTCACACCAGCTGTGGCTGCTGGGAGCTGTGGGATGCTTTCCAACCAGGCTGGCTGGGGGAGGCGAGCATGGTGGGAACCTCTTTCTTTGGGTAACACCCTTCTGAAACCAATTTTGGAAGAAATTTCTGCAGAGAGGAACCATCTTCAGAGGATCAGCATTATTTTTCATTCTGTGGCTTCCTGAGGGAGGGAAAGGTAGTGCATACTTATCAACCAGCAGCACAGCCTCCGTATCAGGGAAAGGCAGAGAGATGCCATAGAGAAATAGACTTCAGATGCATCCTACTGGTGCTGCCCCAAGCACTAGAGAAGTATGTCTGATGGGTCTTCAGCTTCTCTTCAGCTAAAAAGCCAAAAATCCCTGGTTTTCTGCATGATTACTACAAGAGAAGAGTCAGTTTGCTGATTTGAACTTACCTCGGTTCTGATCTATTTTGAAGCAAAAATGTGTCCATTGCCAGTGTTTTCAATGGAAGAATTTAGTCATGTGTGAAGCCTATCTGAGGGTTTGACTTTCCCAGCTTATTACAAAAGGGGTTGTGGATTTTCTTTAAGTGATTAATGCACAGAGAGTGGGGAGGAGGAAGGCATGGGGTGAAAAATTAGTGACTAAACATTGAATAGACTTAATGTCTGGAAGGTCTGGAGTTGCTGCTGGGTGCCCAGAAAGCCCCAAAGTTTTCTGCCCAGCAATGTGAAGGCTGTAGCATGAGCTGTACGTATGCAGTCAGTTACCATGGAGCATACTCTGTGTCTGTGTGTCAGCCTGGTGAGCCAAAGCACAAGACTGTGGAAATAATCCCTTCACAGATGGGAAAGTGATGATCCCCTTCTCTGATTGACAGTGGCCTTTGTGCCAGTGCACCTCTTGGCCCATACAAGACCTTCCATTCACTCGCAGCAGGATGGGAAGACATATCATGGCAAAGTCGGGTTTCAGTGGGACTGCGCTGGTTAATATGAGTAAGGAATTATGGTGAGGTCGTACCTGGGAGAAAGGCTCTGGTCTGAAATCAGGCTGATGAGGCTTGTTCAGCTTTGAGAGTTGTTTTAGAAAACAAGGCTCAAACTGAAAACCAGGAGTAAAGAATCTGCCATTTTTCTCCAGAAATCCTGGCGAAACAGAAGATAACACAGGGTTGTAGTGCCACAACGGAATTAAGAATGGCCAGAAGAAGTCTGAACACAAACACAGCATCTTCAGCTTTAACTTGACTAAGAAAAACAGCTGCATTAATGTTGGGCTGTGGTAGTAATATTTTTGGCAAGACACAGTCCCTGTGGATCTGTACAAATATTTTAATTCCTGGCAGGTTTCACAGAGACCTTCTACCTCTTCCAGAAGCTCTTGATGAGCAGCAGAAAGGTGTAGTGAACCACTGCTTCTGTCCTTAGCCTTGCTCCCCTCCCTGCTGACTTCAGCAGGAGGTGGGTTAGGTCTAGAGTTCATTCTCACTTTCAGGATTCTGCACAGTTTTCCAAATGCTTTGCTAATTGTTTCCTCCTCTCTTTTTTCCTGAGTACTGTTCTTGCTCACAACCATGGAGTTTCACTACTTACCACCTCACACATGCTCTTTCAGTTTCTTCCCAGCTTGTTTTGATTCTGTGCAGCCCTCTACTCTTGCACCTACCTTAAGCTCATTATGTTATTATTACTAATGACACACGTTAGTAAAAATATGGTAAACTTAAATGTGAAAGCTAAGTAAAAAACAGAGGAAATACAAAAAAAATGTCTTCAAACTCACATATACAGCTTTGCCATCTATGATTTTCAAAGCAGTAAGCAACTGTCGATATCAAGACAAGCCTGAATTTAGCTGCTTGACTTCAAAAAAATCAGCTCAGAAGATTTTGTTCCAGGATGTTTGTAGCATATGTGCCCAGATCTTTCTCATTATCTTATTTTATACAGCCCCTACAAATGAAAAGGGACTGTGAGGACTATTGATTCTGACCTCCTGAACAAATCCAGGACACAGAATTTTCTCTGAGCACATCTGGCCAGGTATCTTCTTGTCATGTTCTAAAAAGACATTGATCTTGACTTAAATAAAAAAAAAACCAAACCACAAATCAGATTAATTTCTTCTTTGCCTCTTTCACTTTTTTAACTAGTGTTGCTTAAACCACAGCAGTAGGTAGGCACTAGATGTCAATGAGGCACTAGGAATGTTCTGCAATGGGCTCACCCTTGTCTGAACAGATGCTAAATTGCTGTTAACAATGAAAAAAAACCCAACTGAGTTAAACCACACATTTAAAAGCAATTTACTTTGCTGTTTTAAGCTCTTAGTGTGAGCACAGTCATACAGTAAAAATAAATAAATTCCAGAAAACGTTTTTCCTTTAAGCTAGATTATTTCCTTTCTATGGCATCGATGAAAATGGGCCGCTTCATGGACTGCTCTTCCTTTTTTTTTTGGCCATCAGCTTCTCTCCCTGATATTCCTGCAAACATGGTTCTGATTTCATTGGGAGCACACCAGCAGAGTGTCCAAATGCAAACCAACCCCTTGAAAGCAGTTCTACTAATGCAAAACCACGTGAGGTGATTTGCAAAGCCGTAGCTTTGGCTGCAGCAATTTGGAAGGTGAATTTGGCCCCTGCCGTTAGGGCAGGTTGGGCTCAGACGTGGCTGTGAGCAGAGGCTGTGCTCTTCCGCTTGCCCGGAGCACTGCGGGAGGGAAGGAAGCAGAGGAAGAGAAAGTGTTAAAAAGGTAAATATTGACTCAAAGAAAGGAGACATAAAGGAGAATGTGGGAAAACTGTAAAAGAGCCAGAGAGGATGGAGAAAAATTCTTCAGCAACTGTAATTAGGTTAGATTTCAGAAGTAATTGTGGTGTTCCAGCACCGGCAGATACTGTAGGCAGTATTTGCCCCCAGCTGCGTTTGCAGAGAAGGCGGCGAGTTGTTGCAGCCTGCGGGGCCCGATCCCGACGTGATTGCACTGATTGCGCATAGTCGTGAGCCCAGCGCAGAAGCCAATGTCCTTCTTCTCCACGCCACTGGAAGCTGGAGCAGCAACCAGCCGGGACATTTGCAGGGAGTGGGAGCGGTGGGCGCAGAGGCACAAAGACAGCAGAGTACGGTGGATGCAAACACACGGCAGAGTATGGATTTAATGGAGCTGCTGGTGCAAAACTGTGCTAGCAATTTAATAACTTTAATACCGAATAAAAAATGTTTTAACTATCACCAGAGCCTGCCTGATGTCACCACCTTTAGAGGGCGCGGGGAGGCTAGGCTGGTACCTACCTCCTCTCCACAGGCTGGAGCAGTAACTAGGAGTGGGAACTGTGGTCCCCTTAGGTTCCTTTATATATGTATTTCTCCTGTATAAAACCAGATTATATAGGCTTTCTGGAGGGAAAATAGATTTCACCCTTAAGTCTTCTGCAGAGGTTTTACATTAGCAGTTCAAGCACCATCAGAAAATCAATTACCATTGGTATTACATGCAGATGAACAGCGCGGAGTAATGGAGAATTCATTTTGCACAATGCTTTTAATAAAATGCTAAATACAGCAAAATATTTTCGAAAGGGCTATTTATAGGCTCTGTGTGGGAAATATGTCTCCGAGGGGAAGTCTGCACCTTTGTGATTCGGACAAGGAGTGAGTCTTAATGCTCACCGCCTTAATGCTCACATTGGTCAAGCACATATTTCTGCCAGGGTGGATTAAAGACCACAGCAGTCCATCGTCTCTATCACAATGTCTGTGACTTCACATGGAAAAACACTTTTTCTTTTAAAAACAAGAGTTTCACAGGCTGTGTTGTTGCAGTGCTAGATGTTGCAAGACCCTAAAATAACTGAATTACTCCCTTGTTCTTGACACTCTTATCATCTTTTCCTGTTCTTAATGCCAAAGCAGTTTGCTGATTAGATTTGCTGTGTGTATTTCAGTAAATCATTGACATCAGCACCTCTTCACAAAAACAATCTGCAATAACAGCCCTACACCTACCTGAGTTTGTAGATATAACTGGGGCAAAAAAAGGGACTCAGTTTTATCTGGAAGCGATTGTGAAAATAAGAACAGCAGTGCAGGGCCAGACCAAAGTAAGCTGCCTCTGACTGTGGCCAAAAAGAGAAGTCTGAGGAAGTGAATAAGAATAGCACAAGCATGCTCTTCCCTGGAGTGTTCTCTCAGCCATCAATAGTTTATGCTCAGGAGCCCCCCTTTATGCCCATGTAACCACCATGGGCAACATCTTCCTGCAGGGAACCCCACAGCTTAACTGTACACTTTATGAAGAGCCATCTGGTTTTGCTCATTTTGAACCTGTTAGCTTTGTTTGGCACCCTTTCATTCTTGTGTTGGAAGAGAAGGGGAAGAATCAGTCCCTCTCAGCCCTCTTTCCGCTGCTTGTGGTTTTATAGACTTGTACCGTATCACCTCTCAGTCATCGCTTTTCCACACTTCAAGAGGTGAACTGGGGGAACACCTCCATACATTTGATCACCCCTATGGCTCTTCCCTGAACATTTTGCATTACATTTCCTTTATGGTGAGGACCAGGACTGCACATAGTATTCAACAGGCAATTCATGTGAGCATACACTAAATCTGTAGAGGTGCATGATGGAGTTCTTGCTTATCCTTCCCTAATAACTGTAAACACAGGGCAATGGGTCTTGTGTCTTTAAAATCTTCTGAGATTCATAGTACATTTTAGTTACACGAGCCCAAGAATAGTTTTTTCCATTTACCTTTTATTTTTAATAGCCCTGCTGAATCCAATCGAAAATAATAAAAATTTGTTTTAACTTATCTACAGCTTTAGCTCTATTGAAAGGAAAGAATGGCTAGAACACTGCTAAGGAGTAAAATGTATTCTTATTCATTGTAACTTCAAAGATTTCTGGAGGCGCTATGTTTAAGTTATGTACACCAAAAATAGCCACTGTGGAGGGGGAAGGGGGATCAACCACAGAAAACTTTAACAGCAAAAGGAAATTTTTCAAAATGCTCTAAACTTATGAAAATATGTGTATGATAAGGTAGAATACAATAATATAAAAATATCCCTTTAATAGTTTCCCTGCAATAGAATATACTCCCTTCTTTTAAATATTTTGTTAGAGCTAAAACCCATGAAACTATGAAAACAACTAAAATAACAGATGAATCCTGCCAGTTGCTATTGCAATCTCTTACTCGCAGGAAGGAAGCATGTTTATTTAAAAATATCCTCCTTGCCCTTATAGATGTACTCAGATGTTTGTATTAGTTGAAAAACTGTTATAAACGCCATAATTACCCAGTTTACTTTTCATTTCGCAATTCTTGCTAGGTATATTATTTTATGTTTTAGGAATTTAATCTAATCTGGGTAGGTGCTATTGAGTAAGACTGATAAGGCGCTATAGAAAACCTGCAGTGATGGCCTGAGCTTCAGCCTGAGGTTTCCTCTTTCCAGAGTAACCGATACATATTTCCCACTTGGCTTCACCAAGCAAACCACTGACGCTCCCAGCTGATGTCTGCCCTCAGGTTTTCCACCAGTTCCTTCTGTAGCAGTTGCCGGTACTCCTTGGTGGCACTTGGGGATTAGTCTGACAACCTTAAGCTGAGTGCCATGGGGTGCATATATTGAACCTGTGCCTTAAAATGCCTCTGCAAAGTTGTGCCTAAATATCTCCAGCTGCTTTATGAGAGTGAGTGAAATGGTCTGAAAGTTTCTTTTCAACTAAAATAATTTCTGTTTTAGCTCTACTTTCTGCAATCGTCAGTGGCATTCAGCTTTCAAAAGCTGATGGCAGCTCTGTACTGGCAGGAGTGTGCTGGCCTCTTCACCACTTCTGGGAAGAGCAAACAGCTCTGGTCTGCATCACACAAACAGAACTTCTTGTTTTTGAAACCTTTGATCTGCAAATTTCCTATCCTTACCACTCTGTCTTGGGTTAGATATTTGGAAGTCTTCCGTGGAGATGCAGACATTTCTTTGGGGCACGATGAGCTCTTAACTTTTCCCTTTCTTTGATTATTTATTTTTAGAAAGATGGAAAGCAAAGAGAAATTCTGTGAGCACACCTGCCCCAGGCAGCCTCTATTCACAGTGGAAGATGAGTAACAGTTTGCTATTCAAACAGAAATCTGAGTGTGTTGTAAGATTGCAACAATATGAGATGGACATAGAAATATGCCATGGAGCCATTCCTTTCTGCCTGGTAAAGAAGGAAGTGTTTGGAAGGGCAGGTAAAGAGAATTGCATTGCCAATATATTGGCAAGGTGCGAAGTGAGGGTGAAGAGGCCATTGACAGATGTGTGGGGCTTTGAGGGAAAGAGAGGTTAAGAGGGCTAGGATGAGATGCACAGAGGGCTGGTGGGTGGTATGGATGAAGACACTTGGGATTCAGTGTGTTGTAGTGATGTGAGCACTTTGCTGAGACCCTGGAGACGTCAGCATAAGTCTGAAGTTCAGTGAGCTGCCTTACTGGCTTTGGCAAGTCACTTCACCTCCCCATGTCTCAGGTTTTTCCCCTATCTCTTCCTGATCATCAAATCAACATCAACAACAAATTGAATTTCCCCAAGAAATGGGAAAAGAAAGATAAGTTGTACTGGGATTTAAAGAAGAGGACACAAAGACTGAGTCATAAGGCAAGATGGTTCTGTGCAGTTTAGGGGAAAGAGATGAGACGATGTTAGCTCCCTTCAGCTAGATCTTGAGCAGAAGATCTGACATTGCGATGTTCTCAGCTCTAAATGCAAAGAGAGCAATGCTGGGGATGAGGTACAAAACGTGCAGCGCGCAGCCAGCTTGACAAAGTTGTTGCCAGGTAGTAATAAATGTAGGACAGCTGAATTACATAAAGCCCATCTCTTTGGCTGCTAAAGAAGGATGGGGTGCTCAGAAACCCCTCCTGTGTGAAGGGGCAGACCACAATGAGCTAAAGTGCTCCTTAAATAATACTCAGGAAGCACCACAAGCCAGTGCTGCTTTGTGTTTATTTTTCTTTTGTTTGTTTTCATAATCAAAATCAGCTAGGGCTACGTCCTCATGGATGTACTCCAGTTTGTTTTGAGTTCTCATGTATGTGATGATGCACCTTATCAAGCACTGCTGGATTAGTTTGTTTACAAAAGCTTGGCTTCAAAGGCTGAGCATCTTATGAACAGAGCAGAGTGAGGCAGTGCTGCAATGTGAGCCTTGGGTCCTGGCCACGTTCTCCATTCAAACAGCCCTACAGACAAGCACTCCAGTCCTGCCTGCTGCAACCATGTCCTCTCAGTTGTCAATGCCAGAACTCAAGTTTTAGAGACTTTCATACAATGACTCCAACCCATTTGGAAATTGCAAGCTGTCTATGCAGACATCGAATGATAGAATCATAGAATGGTTAGAGTTGGAAGGGACCTTAAAGATTATTGACTTCCAACTCTCCTGCCATGGGCGGGGACACCTCCCACTAGACCAGGCTGTTCAAAGCCCCATCCAGCCTGGGCTTGACTATGTAGCTGTAGTTCATATCCTTGCAGAGAGGCGGCATCCATTATTTAAGACCTCTTCTAAGAAAATCAGACAAAAAGACTTAAATGCAACCTCAGGAACTCGCTCAGTTGTCATCTATGAGTCAGGCTTCCAACTGCCAGGGTACAGTGGCTCTCCAAACCGGGGAGGGCTAGCGTAACCTCAGCTTCTACCTAATGTTATGAAGGAAATCCGGTGAACTGTATACATCTTAAAGCACTGGGCTTTCCCAAGGCAGTTGTTCCTTTCACAGAAAGAAGAGCCATGGACTAGTCAGGGCAGACCTGAGACTCCCAAATATATCAGATCCCTCCAGAATAATTATTTATAGCTCTATAAGGTTTAACTGAAATTATGAATGAGTCCAGCTCCCCATTTAACTCATCCTGTTTTAGGTGTCTACATGTCAGCTGGGTGTTTATGTTTCTGCAATAGTCACTGGAGATCTGAAGACTATAGTCAATGGAGCCAGGGATAGTTCATCTAGGCAAATGTTGGAGTTTACCCTATATTGCTATGAATTCTCTCTCTCAACCCCATTTCCTATTGAGTAAATTTCCATTGACTCTAATGGAAGTTTAGACACCTACTTCACATACAGGTATCTGTATTGCATTTACCCAAATTTAGGCATCTGTATCAGCTGCTAAATTCCACTTTATAATGCTTATTAGGTCAGACACTGGGCAGGTGTGTGGCTTTCTGTTCTGTGTGCATTACTTCAGTGCAGAACATCTCATATTATGTCAAGATTGAACATTGAAGTGACAGGTCTCAAAACAGAATAGATTGCTTCAGAATATGCTTTATATAGATGAAATGTATTTGAACTTTCAAATTTCTAAGAACTAAAATTAGATGTCTGAAAGAATACCTGAATGCACCATCCAAAGAATATGATCCTGAAATAGTAATTTTTAAATAGTGGGACTGATTGCCTCTGGTACTTACCATAGAGTCTGAATTAGACCAGAGTCAAGCTCAAGCTGAATGCATACTGGGTTTTCAATGCAGACAGTGAGGACATAGTCCAAAAAAGAATGATCCTTAACCTTCTGTGCCATTACACCTTCACCAATCATCAGCCGTTTGGGCACTTTGTACACTAGAGAGTGCATCCAGACAACTTTGTGTAGTGTCCTTACAGGCTCTCTCCACAAAGTCATTCAAACCCATTTGAAATCTGTTCACATCTTGGACCTCCTTGATGTGTGCTTCCTTATGAAGAGAAATTCAGGACCTACTGCTATGGCAGTAAGCTCCACAATTTAAGTATCTTCTGTATTAAATTGGCATTCCCTTGGTGTTCTTCTCTGGTTTCTCAGAGGTACTCCCTTGTTCTAACATCCAGAGAAATAGTAAATTGTCCTTCCCCATTCACCTTCTTCATCACTTTTCAGATTTTATAGATGTCTATTGCAGTCTGTCTCTGCCAGAAGAAGTGCTGTTTATAATAGTTCCAAATGTTTGAAGAGACATTTGTTTGTATGAGAATCAGCTGCAGGAGCCTGAGCAAGAGCTCACTGTAGAAAGACAGCCCTGTTGAATATGAAATATCTAGGGAAAAAGAATTACTTTCAAAGATTTAATACTGGATTTTCCCTGAATAAAGTCCTTCAGCTTGGTCAGACATTTAAAGTACATGAGTTGTCCATTCTTGTGAAACAACAAGATGGAGGATGACTAGAGTATCTTTCTCCACTTGTTTTAGTTCTACATGAAATCCAAAGTATCAAATCCTTACCCATTCACCAACCCCCCTCAAGCTGAATGCATGGCTAGTGGTATCTTCAGTTTCCATTTCTGAGGAATGAGGAAAAGAGAAATACTTGTAAATGGATATTGCAAACCAGTAGGTTAGATAAAGCTTGTATATAATTCACATGAAATTGAAGCCTTAACAAGTTTCACTTATCACAGGATATCATGTTTAACAGCAAGCTTTAATACAACCATAATAAAATGCATAACATAATGGTCATTAACTTGCAATTCTAGATAAAGGGTATACATATCTTGTTTTGTATGCTGAGGAAGGTCTACTTTTTTAGGTAATTTTGATAGGTAGATATGCTATTCAGTGATAAAGTAAGATATGCATTTCTGTTGGTTTATTATTCACACATTAGTGCAACCTGAGGAAATTACTAGAAGAATTTCAGGTGGTTTTTACAGTAAATACCTCTACTGTATTTAATAGATCTACTGAGCAGTACTTACAAGAGATAATGTCAACAGTCAACAGGAATATGGACTGAAAAATTGAATGCAGATTACTGAGAGGAAGATTGGAAACTGAGAGATGAGCATGAGAAATTAGTACCAATAAACACAGCATAAATTACAGATGACTCAGATTGCTTTGGAGCACAGATTCTTCATCATCTCTGAAGAGAAGCTCACAATATCAAATTCTGGATGCTGTTGTAAAAGCCTTGTTTTTCCCACCTGACTCCTACCTCGGTGCATATGTTCTACCTATCACTGAATTGCAGCTTTTCACTGAACCCTTTCTTTTGCAATATGCTATATTAGTCGACAAATTCTGAGTGGGATGGGGAAATGAACCTTCTAAAAGAAATTAGCTTATAGAAGCATCTGCCTTTCTTACAGTTTTTCAAAGCATGACCCGGTCTGGAAAAAATCTCCTGGTTCAACATCTCATATATACAATTAAAATGCTTAATTTTGCAGAGCATTAGTCAGTGCCGATCTCCTGAGAAAAGAGGAACTTTATGAATGATGTCTGCTTCCCACTGTGAGGAGTAAAATTACCCTATTTAAAGAATATATGTATTAAGGACCTAAGGCTGTTTAGAGATCCCATAATACACTGTTACGGTATTGTGAAAAAGAGTTTTGCGAAGCACTGTGTTTAGTTTGGAAGCTAAGAAGTAGAAATTACGAAATAAAACTGGGTAAAATAATTTTTGCTTTGCTGATAAGCAATTTGCTAATTAAGAAGAGGAAAGTGATTGTCTTGAGCTATGCTGATTAAAAATACTGGGAATAAGAGCCTGTCTGGCTTTTGGGGGGAAAAAGTGAACCCACATTTGCAAGAGCACCATGTGCATCTCAAAAGCATGTTGATGAATGTCAGCCTGTGAACGACTCTCACTCATATGGAAGTAGGTTCCCAAGTAAAATAAATACCGAGAATCAACCCAAGGTTTGTGAGAAGTATGGGGTTTGGTTAGGGATGCAAGCACTTTGGGCTCAGGCAGGTGATTTGAGCATGCACCGGTACACCCCAGTATGGGCAAAGGGACTCTGCCTGCTCCCAAGGTTGCAGCTGACAGGCAGCTGCAGTCAGAAAGCCGCGGAGCCTCTCCTGTACAGCCCTGAGCGGAGGCACAGGTCTCACCCTCCTGTCCCCAGTGTGGGGTGCTCTGGTGTGTCTGGGGACAGAGGAGCCCAAGTACTTTACCCAGAGCTGGCTTGTCACGGCTCCGGCTGCCCCTAGGAGACAGCCTGTGGCACAGGTAACTGCCTGGGAAATACCCTGCTTTTGAGCCACACCAGGACAAAGAGAGAAAACAGTAAATGCCAGGGAGGTTTAGGAATCAGGTTAATCTTTGGGCTTGCTCCGGCTTAAGTTCATGGGCCTATTGAATACTGCAAGTCTGATTTGCTTCCTGGATCCATCCTTGAGCAGAACACCACTGATGGCAGTGCCGTTGGCATTTCCAGTGAAAGCCATGTATGTGCTTGTCACAAAACCTTGGGACAAGCCAAACCAGGCTGTTTGGAAAATCTGGGGTTTGTTGTTTTTTTTATTCTTGGGAGAAAGAGAGGAAGAAGGTTTTGCTGGTTTGTTTTTAATGTGAAAGTGACACTACTGGGAAGAAGGTCATGTCTCAAGAGAAAAGAAATTGTAAAAGCCACATTTATCATCCCACTTCAAAACTTACTCTAAATGTTCGTGTAATGTCTGTATCAATAGGGATCAAGCAAGAAAACTGTGCAAATGCACTCATGCCCCCTAATAATTCCCATTTTCCTCTGCATGTTAGGAAAAAATACCAGTTAAAAACCCCATTCTGTGATAAATATTTTATCAGCTTATTTTGTTTTACTTCTGGAGCATGATTAGAAGGAGCAAAGGCGGTAGACAGAGGGAGGGAAAAGGGGAATGTACCTGCAGTTTTCAAAAGAAATATCAAGAACTTTTCCATACGGCAGTTTTAAGCTGAAAGTGCCTTGGCAAATCTGTAACGTGATTTTCCAAATGGTGTGTAAAATGTCATCCAATTTTAAATCTGTAATATTGCTTTAATCTCCAAAAAGGAAATAATAATGTTTGTCTTTACTATGGTTGATCCAATCTTGCACTCATTTCCAGACTAAGCTCCCACTGATTGTAGCGATCTGGGCCCAGTAATAGACATTTGACTTATCAGTTTATTTACAGCTTGGATCTGCCATTGCCGTTAGGTATCTAGGATGCACATTTTGCACATGTACAGCACACACAGAACACGTAGACCTACTTTCATTGAATATGATAATGTAAGGATCGTTATCCTACCTAAAGAAGTGCATTTGAATTGCATACATCTAAAGCTACCCTCCAAACACCAGATAAATACCTTCCGAAAATAGCATCACTCATTTTTCACAGCAGGTGTCATTCATCAGGTATGAGGCTGCATGTAAACGTGTTAGTAATAATAATTCAGTTTGGTATGTGACTCCAGCTCATTACCAGCAGCCCCAGGCACTGGAGGCTAGTGAAGTCACTAGAGCAGCACAGAAATATTTAATCCTATAGCAAATATTTAGTCCTACAACATGAATATTACACAAATATTGATCCTATATGTTAGAAAGACTCTGAAGAACCTGGCTTTTCTCCTTCAGTGCTCTGACCTTTCTTGTTGTTTGCTGGTCTCCATGGTACTGTGTGCTGAGCTGGACCAGCTCCGGGCTGCCCACCATACCTGCTCTGGAAGGGGGTGGTGGGCACAGGAAAGGTGTGTTTAAGAGAGCAGGTCCTGCAGTGATGGCTTAGGGAGCAGCAACTGCAGCTCTCCCAGTGAAGAAAGGATGCTGCAGGTGCCGGGCAGCTCTATCCTCTACAATTCTCCTGCTTCCACCAAGCCTGCCATGGGACTTGCTCCCAGGTGGCAACACCAGAGCTATTTTGGAGGTGAAGATGAAACCCTGCCACTACCTGGCGTGGTTTTGGCAGGTGCCACAGATCACACAGGAATGTCACGGTCACTGACACACAAAGAGGATGGTGCACCGCAAGCCATGCCGCCACACCAGCCCTGTGAAAGGCCATTTTTGGCATCCCTCCTCGCAATGCTTCTACCACAACTAGCAGGCCTGCAGCTGGTAATGCCACCGCGCGAAGGCTAATTAAGAGTCTGCAGGGAATCTTGTTGCATGTTTCTGCTTAATTTGTAATATTCACACAAGGCCTGACAGAAAGCCACTGAGGGGACAGGAGCATTTCCAGCAACTTTTAATGGGCTGTTTGCACCGGGACAATGTTAATGACAGGCTGGTTTGCACAGGCAGTGAAAGGGCTCTCTTCAGGCCCCACCAGACACCAGAGCCTGTTGACCTTAATTAAATTTCATGGCACACTTGGCTCAGTCCTGCAGTAATTGCTCAGCCTTTACTTATATGTGTTGGCTAAATGGGAGTGCTCTCCTAAGCAACTGTTTGCAGGGAATGCGGGGTCTGATGAGACCCTTCTGCTGGTGCTCTGGGCTTCCAATCTCCTCTACTGTCTCTCTTATCCACAGCCTCTGCTCATCTTCTACCCCTCCTGCTCTTCAATCCCTTCTGGCACTTTCAGCATGATACACTGAAGATTAATTTCTTTAGCAGCATGGCAGTGATAAATAATTACTTTCCTGTTTATTACTACTTACTATTGTTACAGAAACATTTCCAAAACTTGTTTATGTCTTGTGTGTTTGCGGTGCTACACAACACCAACAGCAGGAGGCTGTATTTGCTCCCCAGGACCTTGCCATCCAGACACCTGCTGGTTTTATTTTGAAATCTCAGATACAGAAACACAAGGCAATCTGAGGTCTCTTTGTCCATATCTCTGCCCTAAAGTCAGCATCTAGGTTTGACAGGCTGCGAGTTCCTCCACTCTTGGAAGAGGCTATTTGGAGCCAGCCTCTCTGAGAAGACAGTCAAGGGGAAGGGACAGTGACCCCCGCACTAAGAATTACAGAGCAAGAGTTGGACATGCAGCCCCAGCCATGTCTCACCACCTGCCCCTTTGGCTGGGAATGATGGAGGAGATGGTCAGGGCAAGATTCCCATTTGGCTGGGGAAGAGAGATGATTGCTCAGGCTATAGGCTGGCCCCAAACAAACCTTTACCCTTGCTCACACGTGCAGACCACAGACCTATAGAAGAAATTTTCTCAACAAATCACAAGTTTTTATCCTTCACTGGGGTCTCAGGCAAATAATATAAACCAGCTCTCCTGATATACCTTTTTAGGGGGGGGTGGTCCTTCTGGAAACAGAGATAAATTCCCCACCCATCCCTGGGGACTCTGAAAAGGAGCGCTCAGGCTTTGTTCATCTCCTTGAGAGGGAAAAAATGTAGAAAAGTGGGCAGAAAACTGTGTGCAATGCTGGAGACAAGAGGAGGGTGAGAAGAGGGAAAGGAGAGACTGTGGTGAGGAGAGAACAAGGAGAGGTGAAGAGTGGAAGGGTTGGAAAGCAGAGAACAAAGAGGGGAAGCCCTGAGCTTTTGAAAGAGCAGATAAATGAGGGAGCGAGCATAGATGGGAAAGAGAAGAGGAGCAGTACCTTAAGAGAGACATATAACAAAAGGAAGAAAAGGGAAGTCTTAGCAATGTATTAAATAGGAAAGAAATGGGGAACAAGGAGCTAAAGAAAAGCTGCAATCAGAAAGAGGAGACTTCCTTGCAAAGAAAGAGAGATGAGAGCAGGCTGCTTCTGAAGGGGGACAAGTATTGGAATTGGAAGAAATGCATTAAGGAAACACATTACAAGCTTGATACACAAAAGCAGAGGCATAAACTATAATGGAGAGCAAAAGAAAATGAAGTGGAAAAAGGAAGCAGGTGGAACAAAAAGAAGCTGGGCACGTAACTGTTTTAAAATATTATTAAATGTAGAAGTTGGATTAAAAAAGTTATTACTGAGCTAATTTCTCTCTTTAGAACTGTACAACATGAAACAAAACATATGTACAGTCTGGCATTTCGGTTAATATCCCTTCCTTCAAATCCTCTTTTAATGGGCACAGATAATAAAGCTGGTAACTGTTTAAGAGCAAATGCCATTATGAATGATGACCTGTAATCCACTGTAAACTCTTATCCTCTGCTTACACAAACAGACCTGGGTGTTTGAAGTAAGAAAAGCATTTTATTTTCTTTCTTTTCATGTGGAGATCCCTCACTATTCGGCCAAATTTCACTTCCCAAAGGACAAACGGTTAAAACACTGGGCTGCAGGGTCTGTCTAAAAAGAAAACACTTTTATTTAATATCTCTGCTATTAGAAGATGTAGTAGTCTATTCTGTTTACTAGCGCTGAACGGTGTGTGGAGGATTATTGAACAATTTGGCAGCGGGTAGTTTCCTTTTCAAGCAAGAAGGTGGCCTGGAAGAGCTGCTTGTTCCCAGCACAGCCTCTAGCCAGCTTCCTGGGAAGGCTTCCTTCTCCACCCTTGCATGCACAGCACGGGAGGCCATACGCTGTGCTGTACAGGGGAAGGAATAAGTCAGGTGCTTCAGGCCACCCAATACTGTCTTACCTGGCATGCATCTGGACCCCATCCATACAGAAGGTGTGCCTTACACACATACACACACGTTCTAAAGAGATGGGCAATGATGTGTGATAGTGATGGTCCTGGTGATCAGAGACTGTAGAGCCTTTGCTCCTCTAGGGGAGAGAGTTACCAACCCCTAGCAGAGAATTCAAGGTCATGGTCCAAGGAGCATCCTGCCCTGGCCTGCAGAAAGTGTTGTGGAAAACCAGCCTGGGTTGTCCCTGCTGAGTGCTGTGCTGGGTCATGGCCTGGAGGTCAGTTGTAAAACTCAACTCTTCAAACTCATGCTAATGCCAGGAAAACATAGTGCAAAATGTAGAATGCCTTCATGCAAGTTGTGGGGTTTTTAACCACTCCTTTCACGCTCACTGAACTGCTGCAGCTTTTATACAGTAACCAAATGTATGATCACATTGCTTGACAACATTGTCCTTCCAGAATCACCACTTTTACAGTTGCCTCAGCCTCTTCCTTCCTTTCCCCATTCAAAACCATCACCTACAGTCTGCTTCCCCATTTCTCATAGGAACAAAAGGTATGCGACCTCTCTGCCCTTCACCACGTGTGCCACAGAGCAGACCCCAATTAAAAGTCTAATTTTAATGTTGATTAATCATCACTGCATTTGTGAGATGATGGCAAGAGGCTGTAACAAGGATGGACAAAAGGCATGCAAACCCACAAGAAAAAACTAATGATGAATCATTGTTTGAAGGGTGAGTCATGCCTGAGTGCATGCATATGTCAAGCATGAGACTGGCATAGCTTCACTTGATTAACCCAAATCTGCTTTGTTTAAGTCTTCTCTTACAGCTCTGCTTTTAAGGGAACAGTAACACATCACAGTTTTTTGTACGGCGACTGTTTTGCCTCTCTATGTGAACGTTGTGGTGAAACCCAGAATAGAAACCGTGGCTGGAAGAGGCATCCAGCCTCCCTTCTAGTCCCAAAACAGGGCCAGCACCACCTTGATCCTTTTTAATGAAGGTATGTATGGTCTGCTCTTTAAATTCACTGGAAATGGGGATTCACACTCTCACTGGGCAGACCATCCCCATCTACCGTTGTAGTCCCAGAGCACTCAAAGCCATCACTGGCTTTACAGTGAAAGCTGCCGCTCTCACTCTAGTAGGGGCAATTTCATGACCACACACAAATGTTCTGCAAACCTCCTGTTTTCGCTGGCCATGTGCTCTCCCTCAACCCCCTCACCAGCGATGGGGTGCTGCAGAGTGTGTGCAGGGTGTGCTTCTGTGCAGGGGTCCTCACTGGCTGCTGAAGTGCTGTTGCTCACACAAAGGATGGAGCAGGGATGCACGGCCTCACTGGCAGTAGCACAAGCTTGGGTCAGCATGGAGTGATGGAGAAACTGAGCCCCAGGCGATCACCCGTCGCATAGGATCTCCGGCTGTGGCTTGACAAGCACATTCAGCTCACATGAGTCGTCAGTGACGCTGAGTGAGGTGATGGTGGGACAGCAGCTGTGGCTGGTGGAGCCGCCCAGACTCCCTGAAGATTAGCTGTCCCCTTCAGGCACGGTTCTGCTCCACGTCACACAGTGAGGCTAATCTGCTGTTAGCATTCCTGGTGTCAGCAGGGCTACCTTGGCTGGTGGCCGTCAAAGGTGGGCTGAGGACCCTACTGTGTCCCTGCATTTGTGTGACACTGCAGTGGGGCAGCACAGGGGCTTTTATGCCTGCACTGCTGTTTGGTTCAGCTGGCTGCAGGACCGCTGGCGTCACCAACGCTCTGACACCAATTTCCTTGGGTGCTATCAAAACCAACCCCCAGATGCCCTAATGGACCTGTTGGAATGAGTCCAGTGGAGGGCCATGAAAATGATCAGAGGGCTGGAGCACCTCTTCTATGAAAACAGGCTGAGAGAGCTGGAATTGTTCAGCCTGGAGAAGAGAAGACTCCAGGGAGACCTTATAGCAGCCCTCCAGTACCTTAAGGGGGCCTACAGGAGAGATGGAGAGGGACTCTGTCAGGGAGTGGAGTGGTAGGATGAGGGGTAATGGTTTTAAACTGGAAGAGGGGAGATTCAGATTAGATATCAGGAAGAAATTCTTTACTGTGCAGGTGGTGAGACTGGAACAGGTTGGCCGGGAGAAGTTGTGGATGCCCTGTCCCTGGAAGTGTTCTTCAGGGCCAGGCTGGATGGTGCTTTGATCAACCTGGTCTAGTGGGAGGTGTTCCTGGCCATGGTGGGGTGGGGGGGAACTTGATGATCTTTAAGCTTCCTTGCAAGCCAAAGCCAAACTATTCTATGATTCTATGGCCCATTGTGCTTGTTTCTATATATTTGCTGGATAGTAGGAAGAAAGATCTGCTTCACAACAGCAGAAACTGTGCAGCAGCTTTCTGTGGAGGGCATATAGAGTTTTCTATCAAATAAAATGTACTCATTTGTTATATAGAAAAGCACTTATATATTTACACTTAAAGGTCCTGGGTTCTTTTCTTCACAGATGCAGAAGGATTTGAGTTTTGTAACTCATTTAGAAAGGGATCTAATGCTGGAAAATTCACCAATATTTGCTAGGCAGCCAGGTGGTCTGGAGAAGCTGAGCTCAGATCCCCTGATTCCTAGTCAAGTGCTGAGCTGCACGAACACAGAGATAATACTGTGTAACTCTTGCAAGCATTTAGCCACTGGCAAACAGCTGCCTAGCAATCTCTTTATGAGATTTATTTCTCTCTTACAGTTTTGTCAAGGAAAGAGTAGTTGTTGATAACATTCAAAAACACAGAGGTGCTATTTAATAGCTAGGACAGCGAGCAAGCCCAAAAATCCGCTGTAAAAAATAAGCTTGCGTGATCATTTGACTTTTTTGTCATTTTACAAATTGTATGTGCCCAGGGTTTAGCATTCAGGGAATATTTATTTGTAAATAACATCAGGCTTCAGGAAAAGTTTGGGCTTTATTTTATGCAAACAATTCTATTTTAACTGCATTCAGACCGTGGGTTGCAGCAACATCACTCATCTTCCTGCAGGCAAAACTCTGCCTCATTTTGACAGTCATTCTTCAGGCTTTTTCCTTTTGCGAAAAAAAGACCTACCCAAGATGAGACTTGGGACATCTCCAGGGGAAGGGGGAGGAACCAAAATCGGAATGCACGTAGCAGGCCCCAAATTGATGAAGCATCTGTGCTTCTCCTCTTGCCGAGTAGAGCGGGATCATCCCTCCGCAAAGGGTCAAGCTGGGCAGCCAGTGCCCGGGTCTCTCCAACATCGAGAGGCACCGCTGTTTCACTCAAAATGAAAGCGCTGCCTGCAATCCCGAGCCCTCAGGAAAAGCAGTCCTGACAGCCGAGCACAGTTGCAGTGAGCTGCAGCCCTGGTGCTTGCTGATTCCTTCTGGAAGGGAGAAAGGGCAGGCTGGGAAAATAACACTTGGAAATGTATTCCGGCACATCAGAGAAAGCTCTATTCCCCTCGCCTGCGCAATTCCGGCAGATTCACCCTGCGAGAGGCAGCTGGAGGCAGGGTACCAGGCAGGATGCATGCCACAGCATAACATTTTCCCTTCATTTTGGCTCACCGCCCCAGAAGCCCCCCTATGAAACCATCCCTGCAGGCTCCGCAGGCTGCGCACGGCTTAACGCCATATTAAATTACCTCCTTCACTCTGCGCAGCGCAGCACAGCCGTGTCGGCAGAAAGAAGAAAATGGAAAAGCATATCAGACGAGCGGAGGCAGATCTTGAGCTGAAAAAATTGCCCCCTCCATTAGGGGAGTCCGGTAAAGGGCTGCTTGGTTCTTCTAGGGGGAAAGATGGGGATTCGGCACTACAGTGCACCAGTTATTCTCAGTAAGGATAAAAAAAAAAACCCAACCTGCTATGGCCAACTCTTACATTAGGGCTAGCACTGAGCTTACCTTAAAATTAGGCAACTGCAATTTGTTTTTTTTTCCATCCGCTGTGAATGCATCTTTGCTGCTTATATATCCCACTGTAAGGACTCCCTTGCATTTGGGAGTTTCCACATATATGTGTTTGCGGTGTGGACCAACCGGTCAAATCCATTTTCTGCTCAAGTTTATAGTAAGCTTTTCACTCCATCAAAAATAACCCCCATTTAATACCAAGAGCTTTAGAGCCCCTCAAATGCATACTTTTCTCTCTGAGTCACAAGTAAAGAGCAGTCTTTAGGCACATCCAAAGGACACTAGTGTACATGATCAAACAGTCCCAATTCTGACAGAACGGTGTCAGTTCAGCTGAGGGAACAGCCTGCTCCTGCTAAGCTCCCAGCAGGAAAAGGAAAGGGTTGTGGCAGGTCACCATTTTCACACCTAGGCAAGGGCTTTGGGAGCAGCTCAGATCTTAGTCACATTCCCTCCACGCTGCCGATTCCTGGCTTGATTTCCCCAAGCATGCACTGCAGAGGAGAACTGGAAGCATACAGGAATGCAGACATGTTCCTGCTCTGGTCATCGCCAGCCAGAGCAAACAAGGAGAGGAGGAAAGAGGAATTACCCTGGTGATCCCTCCTGTGATTCCCCAGCAGCTGCAGTCCTCAGATGACCCCGGCAGGGAGAGACTGTGAGAGTTACACTGGATTACAGATCCCAGCTGCTCTTAATCCGGGCGCAGCCTTGAGTGACTTGGCCAATGGTGCAGCAGGAATCGCCTGCATTCACGGATTTCTTGCACCCGGGTGGTTATTTATACAGTCTTCCTGAGTTCCTTTTGCCTTTCTTTTATCCCTGCAAATCCTCACTGTATCATTGTATGGCAATGATATCATTGCCATTAAACTTGAGGCAGTTCAATTCTTATATTTTTAAATGCCACAATGGCTGGGATTGCCCTGGGAACCCCTACAGCTCAGCAGGGCAAGGAGTTTGTGGGTCTGCCAGATGCTGCTGTGTTCAGATGCTAATGGAAGCTGATGATTCTTTCCTCTTCTCTTCCCCTAGGTCATAGAAACATAGAATAGTTTGGCTTGCAAGGGAGCTAAAAGATCATCAAGTTCCAATGCACCTGCCATGGGCAGGAACACCTCCAAGAAGACCAGGTTGATCAAAGCACCATCCAGCCCTGCCCTGAACATTCCCAGGGACGAGGTATCCACAACTTCTCTGGGTAACCTGTTCCAGAGTCTCACCACCCTCACAGTAAAGAATTTCTTCCTGCTATCTAATCTGAATCTCCCCTCTTCCAGTTTAAAACCATTACCCCTCATTCTACCACTCCACTCCCTGACAAAGAGTCCCTCCCCATCTCTCCTGTAGGCCCCCTTAAGGTACTGGAGGGCTGCTATAAGGTCTCCTTGGAGCCTTCTCCAGGCTGAACTATCCCAGCTCTCTCAGCCTGTCTTCATAGGAGAGTTGCTCCAGCCCTCTGATCATTTTCATGGCCCTCCACTGGACTCATTCCAACAGGTCCATGTCCTTCCTGTGCCGAGAACTCCAAAGCTGGACACAGTACTCTGTGTGGGGTCTCATAGGAGTGGGGTAGAGGGGTAGAATCACCTCACTTGACCAGCTGGCTACGCTTCTTCTGATGCAGCCCAGGATGTGGTTGGCTTTCTGGGCTGCCAGCATGCATTGCGGGCTGATGCCAAGCTTCTCAATCCACTAATGTACTGATTCAGAACGGTGCAAGACCTGTTTGCCTTTTTTTTGAACCCAGGAAAGTATTTTTAGAAGGACGTGCTCTCAGGCTCATCAATGATTTGTTCATGGAGCTCGTTCGGTTGCTATAAATGAGTTTACGTCGCCAGAAGTATAACATTAGAGGTCACCAACAATGATAGTCAATATGGACTTTAATGCACAAGAATAGGGGCCAGGTCTGTGGTCCAGATATTTGAAGCAAGCAGTGCTGTGGCAGGAGCTGTGGGGACCCGTAACACCATGCCAGCAAGGAGAGGACAGGCTGCTCTTTGCAGAGCACGCCTTCCACCCACCATGAAGTCATGGTGCTTATTAGGTCAGAAAACCTTGAGCTAGTGAAAACAATTTCTGCGAATGTACACTAGAGCTGCCTCATGTGCTGACACACTGTCATTATCAGCAGTGGATAGGAAAAAACAAGTCATTTTCTCTCCAAAGGTGGCAGAAAGTCCTGTGGACCAAGCTCCTTATGCAACCAATTCGAACTGGCCACATAAGTTTCATAAATTTGGGGATTAAGCTACCTGATGTAGGGAACAGAATCTCCTATGTAATACCCTCATTGATACCCACAGCACAGCGATGACTCTGCTATTCCAATACTTTCTGTTAAATAAAATCAGTCTCTGCTTTCGTTAAAACGGTGGATATTTAAAACTTATTATTCTTGGTCTGTGTTTGTGTGTTAGAGGAGTAGTAGCCAACTCCAGATGATGGGACAGATGGAGTTTTACGATGCGTAAAAAAATCAGGTTCTCGATAATAAGTCATATGTTACACTTGCACGTTCTTCTACACAATTAAGAGATTTCTTTTAACAATTAGGAAAAATGTACGAGAATTGGCACCACAGCGTTTTGACTGAGCTGTAATAAAACTGCAGCGTTGAGGCTGTGGAACTTGCATATTCTTCCCACAGGTCTCTACCCAGAAAAACAGATTTTAAGGAAGCTCAGTGACCTCATCGGGATATGCTGCAGCAGAGATTGCTCCTCTTTCTGGGTTGGAAATAACTCTTCGGATAAAGAAGGCCACCTCCTGACTGCTCTCACTCTGCAAGAGGGGCTGCTGATAGGCAGTTTATTCAGCTTCCTGATGCAAGCTTCTCTGAAGAGGTGCCACGGGAAAAAAAAGAGCAAAGGTTTTTGATGACATGAATTCCCTCCTTCTCCACCACCTTTTGGCAGCCAGCATTGGATGTCACCTTCACCTCGTAGCCTTCTAGCCCCGCAATAGGCAGTGCTGGGCAGAAGAGAGGAGGTAATTAGTCCTCAGAGAGCAGGAATCACCCCCTCCAGCATATGGGGCTGCGACCCATGACTTTGTTCAGCCTCAGATCTAGATCACAGCTGAATCCGCTTACAGAGAGTGCCTGAAGGACTCTGGAAAAGACATTGAAGGCGGGTTTGCAACCTCATCCAACGTAGGTCTGGCAGGGACTGTGCTAGCCCATAAGTCAAACCACCACACTCGTTCTGTACATCTGCACCTTCTCTTTTCAAGGAAATTGTTTGTTTCCTTGGCGGTCGCCGTGACCTGGAGATTCCACTTGTGCCTGGAAAAAAAAAATAGGGAAAAAGAAAAAAAACCTAATATATAGAGAAAAGTTCACTAAACCAGTTTTTATCTCCTTACTAACTGCAGTGATTATCCAGGAAGGTAAGTTGCTACCTGCCTACTTTCTGGTCAAAGATATTTTGTGTACTAAAGGTATCATTGGGAGTGTGGGAGAGCAGCCACTGAAGTCAATGGGCATTGCATTATTAACTGAAGAGAAAGCTGTGTCAGATCCCAAAACTGAAATCGTGTTGCTAGAATCCTAATTGCAATCACCCTCATCAACAAGATGGAGCACAGTGGCCATCAAGTACTTCAGGGAAGTGCTGCTCTACAGGTTTTCTGCCCCAGCCAGCTATTGCAGAATGAGCAGGAACGTTATTTGCTGCCAGCTCCTGTGAACATGCAGCATGGCAAGCGAAGTGTACCTCTTCTCTTCCACCCCATCCTCAGCAACTCTTTGCTGAGACTGTCCTTTCCTCTCTGCCAGCATCTTCCTTGTGAGGGTTTGCAAAAGCAGATGTGGCAGTCCCAGGCCAGCCCAAGGGAGCCTTTACTTCATGTATTGGTGCTACTTCTGGTGCCTGAACAGCACTCACTGCTGGGGATGAATCCCAGTGGATGAAGTCCATAGTCTAACATGAGTAGTATTCCTGATTGCCTGGAGATAAATCCTCTCTGTCCATTAGCAAAGTATTCTTGGGCTTATGATAGCCACAGGAGCAGGAAAGTTTTCCTGGCAACTGTTCTCATAATATGGCTCAGAGCTCAGCCAAGTGCTGCACTGATCTCTCTGCTGATGAGCTGGGAGCAGTCAAGCAGGGGAAGTCAAGGGCTCTCAGTTTCTTCCAGGAGACCTTCAGCATCATGAAGATCTGAACCCTCTGCTCTTTCTACTAAGTCCACAACTAAGGAATACTGGAGCATACTATTTTCTTCCTGTTTCCACCGATATTTAAGGTTTAACCGTTCCCTGTGTTGGCACTAGATTAGGTCATTTCCTCCTTATTATACTTGCATCAAGCAAAAGATATCCAGTCTCTTGAGGCACATCCCAGTATCAGTGGGTAGCGAATGATCCCCACAGATACATTCCCTGGTTTGAGTTGTAAAGGGACCGCTAAACCATGAACTAGATGGCTGGGGAGGAAAGCCAGGGAGTCATGGAGAGAAAGCAGCTCCTAAAGCACCCACAGTTCCTTTCCTGAGACACTATGTGCAATGGCCCCAGCCCATGCCAGCTTCTTTTTTTCCCCTCTCTTGTATTTATTTATTTATTTTCCCCCAAGAACTTCATAGCACAATTCAGCCCTAAGGGCAACGCTCGTACCTGTGTTTGAAAATATTCTTAGCTAATAAACTGTGCTCAGGCAAGGAATGAGGCAGCTCTTACAAAGTACTCTTCTGTAGGGTTGAATACTGAATTTTAGGTACCAGCTGTTTGGTCTCACATGATCTCAACAGTCTGCAGTGGGAAAGTAGGAAAGCTTTTGAAAAAAGGATCTGTAATTTTCCTTGCATTTTTTCCCTTCAGAATTTGCTGACAGAGTCCTCTCTCCGAAGTCTCCTCATTTTAAAAACACATATTCTTTTTTTTTTTTTTTTCCTACAAACAAGTATTTTAATTAGGATAATTTTGAGCTGAGGGCAGAGATCCTACTCAGCTGCTATGGGTTACCAGGGTAGATTATTTGTGCTTCCCGCTTTATCAAGCAGTTTTATGAGTCATTCTAGTGACTATCTGGTTTCCCATGGCCTTGACTGACTGTCTTATCTAACTGAATCATACTCTGACTTCCTGTCATCTCTGAATATTTCTATTTTGGTGCTAAAATGCAAGTGACTATATTTACTTGTAGAAAATGTAGGTCGGGGTAAAAATTGCTAGGTGGACATTGGAAGCTGAGACATGGGAGGGACCTGTTGGTTTCTTTCCTTACCATTATCTAGCTTTTTTTAACACTTCCAGATGGTTTTACACTTCTGCCTGGCTGTAAGGATTTTTAATTCACGTTTGCCATATCATTATAAGTATGTTACTTATTTTCGTCTTGTTCTTGCAAAACCATGAGCACCTGAGGAGGAATGAAAACTAAAGATGGGTCCTACTCCTGTTGGGAGCATATGAAATCTGTATATTGTTGGTTGGTCATATGTAAAAACAACAGTGGGTTACGTTGATGGTAACTTGAACCTCAGAAGTATAAACAGCCACATAATAGACCTCTATGGAAAGTGGTTAACATAGGAAAACTCTCTTTAACTCCAGGGCATGGATGTTTATCTTATATGATAAACTTTGAGGGCTTCTGTTCCTTGTATAGGAACACTTCCCATTTCATTGCAGACATTTGAACTGTCTATATGCGCTTTAAATCCCTTTTGAAATATGCATGTTTATATTTGCTGCTGGTCTTTCATCATGCTAGGTTCCCAGTATAGTATAGTATTGGGCTCCTCAAGTTAATGATGAATTAATTAGTGTGTGTCCCCTTTGACAGGCAGGCTCTGCTCAAATGTTTCTTCTGTGACAGTCCCGCCTTCCTGGCAGCACCTCTGTAAGTTCATGACAAAGTCAGGAGTCGGCTGAACTTTAACAGCATTTAGTGCCTTGCAAACGTGTTGTTAAGAAGTCATAAACCAGCAGGGAGATAATCCTTCCAGGAAGAAAAAAGGAAAGCTGAACTGTAGTTTGGTCCCAAGTCCTTTCTTTGAAAATGGACCAAAGGTTTTGAAAACAGAAAAAGCCAACTGTGGAACTGTGTTATATCAGAAGTCTTTCCAGCTTTCAGCAAGCTCTGAGAGGAACCGGCATGCCCTTATACCAGAACAATCCCTCTCAGAGAGTTGCCAGGGATGCCTACCCCACTATATCTGACCTCAGTTGTCCTTTGGCCATGTCACAAAAGCAAACTCACCTTGGTAGCCTCTGGAGAGCAGGTCATCTGGTCTTGTGATCTCTTGATTTCCTCCTGAGGACTTGTTTTTCCCCAGAAGGCAGACCTTAAAGAAGCCCAACAATCTCTGTTGTGATGGGATCATGGTGGTAGATTTCCTTCAGTTTCACTGTTGCTGTTATAGAAGTCCTCCTGGAAAATGTAAAAATTTTCTGGACAATTTTCCTAGCTGAAATTTGGCTAATTGCTGAAGAAGTGATATTTGGTTGTCCTGGTGTTTGGATCACCAAAAAACAATGATCTAATGAGAAAAACTGGTACCGGTTGTTGCATTTCTCTATATTAGTTCTTATAAATCCCTCCTCCCGAATAAGTGAGAAGAATAGTGAGAAATGATTGACCTGTATTCAATATATCCTTTTGGCTAATTAATGATGAATGACTAGCCAACTGATAGATTGGAAATTGGTTATTTGGAAAGGGGTATATAACATCTAGTCTAATGCACCCTATCTCTTGGTTTGTAGCATCTTCCTAGAGCCATCCTTGAGCATTTTGCACTGTACTAAATGTGTCACTCCATAAATAAAGTTATAGTGGATGGAAAAGGAATAAATATGTCTGAGCTTTGCTGTAGCACTGGGGGGAATATCAACAGGGCAGTAAAGAGACAGGATATTAATTTATCTTGTATTTCCCTGACTCAGATTCACACATGCATATACACACAGGAAAATCCTCTCTGTGACCTCTGCTTGACAATGATAATATGGTAGCAATTGACTTTTCACTACTGTGTAGTTATGAGAACAAAAATGGACATACTTCAAGAAGCAACGTTGTCATCAGTTATAGCTCAATCAGAAATTCTTCCAGGTATTTTCTACCGTAACTCAGCTCTGGAGCTTAATTCTCTTCCTAATTAGCAATTACAGCGCATATTGATACAAACCACATGGCAAATTGATGCAAAATTAATGTGCATCATTCACACCAAGTTCCTTGAAACCTACTATTTCTGTTTTCCTTTTTCATAAAACGGACAGGCGAGTCTACTTTAAAGAAAATTACTCCTTGGCAACAGTGACCCAAGAGGCTGCAAGTCTGCATGGGAAGTAGTCTCGACAGCTTGATTATTTGTTATAAGAACAGGTCTGAAACATTTAATCCATAGAGCATGTTACAGTTTCAGCTGAGAAATTCAATCTTCAATATTCTTGAGAACTGAACTAAAGTGAGAGGCGGGCAACTGCGAGTCACTCATTAGTAACCACACCATGGTGTAATCCTTGTTAGAGGAGAATAACAAATGTAGAAGGCTTCATTTTTCCCCTCACATGGGAAATGTGATTCAAGAGTGTATTTTTCAGTCTGTTCACAAGCATGCAAAAATAATGTTCATTAACGTTAGGGAAGATACAGATGCTGCGTGAGAAAAGGATATAGCGATGATCATTGATTCTGGCAGAAGACTTCAGGAGCTCTCTTTGAAGTCTGACAACAAGAATCTGTGCCCAGACTTGCCAGGCTTTAATCTGTGACAATTAAATTAGGAGATAATGAAGGAAGATAGTGCTATCTTTACTCTAGGTTGAATTAATGATTTCTGAATTGTGGGTAATGCTTACCTCTTTGGCTGGTCATTACAGAACTTCTGTTCCATCAAACTCTGATTGCAAGCCTAGATTTAAAGCCCTGAAATTGCTTATAGTTCTTCTTTATGGTGGCCCCGCTGTAATTTCTAGGGACTGCCAAGTGCATACTTTGTTAATGCTATGGGAACATTTATGAATGTCGCCGATTCAAGGATGCATAGAAAAGTTGCAAATGCCAGTCATTCCTGAACAGGGAACAGGGTTTTGCAGGCCAGGAGGTGCAGCCAGGCATGGAGGGGGGCAGAATTTGTTGGTGGTGGGGGCACTAGTGGTGGGTTGGGAGCAGCACCATTTCACCTCTTTCCATCCCTGCCCTGCCTCGCTCCTTTTGCTGTCATGCTGCAACACGCTGAGCCTTGCTCCTGCCTAAAGCTACCCATGGTCAGTGCCTGCACATCTAGTGCATGCCTGCCTTTCTCCCCTGGCTGAGCCAGGCTCATGTGACCTGTTATAAAACCATGTTATTGTCTGGCTTAAAATATACATAGTTCAAAAATGCCCTAGAGCATCTCAAAATTTTTTTCTTCTGGAGAACTCTTCAACTAAGATTTATAATACTCATATTTAAAAATCATGCAGTTTAATAAAAAGAAATTATTGTTTTCTTCAGCTATAGTTGGATAACATATTGCCAGAGGTACAAAAATATTCGTAATTCAGAGATTATTAATATTTGTCCTCAATTTTTTACTTAGAAATTTTCATCATATCACAAGGCCTTCCCTATGTCCCTCAGGCAGTATTTACTTATCATTACAGTCAGTATTTAAAATGTGTGATGTGACACTTAATATTTCTGTCAATGGTACAGTAAAGAATATACTACATTATTCCCTGATTGACCAAGCCATAGCTATCTAAAATGAAACATGATCCCTGAAATTCCTGGAGATAAAGTGCTTTTGCCAGCAGCCAGGCATTTTGTTTCCAAAAGCCCAGTTTTCAGCTACAAGGAAAAATATGCTTATGTTTCATAAACTCTTCTAACTATGGAAAAACCCCAGTGTGTTCTGCCCTGAATATAGAATGACAAGGTACATAAACATGGAAAAGAAAGACTCGCATTACCTCACGACGAATTGCTATCGGGGGAGGGAGATGCACACCATTGCAGCTTTCTAAGCTCCAAATTTGGAAATGCATTAAACTTTATTAAGCTCCAAACATATTTTATATGTTTCACCCCAATCGTACCCTGTCTAGGCAGGATACATCTGTTGTAACTCAGGCATCAGAAAGTCAAACATCTAAGCTAGACTTAGTCACCCAAACTCCCTTTATAGTCAAAGGACAGAGGCAGGCACCTGCAGAGGGCACTTCATCTCATCCTCACGTTGGGGTCTAGCCCAAGGTCAGACCAGCTGCCCTGGGGGAGTGCCAGTGTCTTGCCACTGATTATGAAAAGAGTCCTGAGTGAATAGCTCTGTCTTAGATCTTTCAGACATTCCTAGTTAAGTGTGATGACTCCATGCTTAAACAGAAACATCTCCCTGACTCTGTTGATGGCCAAAAACTCACGGCCATCTATGGAGTAGGCTGGTTCCTGTAAAAAAGATGAGTTATGTGACGTGCACCAGATGTATAGGAGTGACTTCGCTTGCCAAATCTATTGTACGATAATTGACTGGGTTTCTGTGAGACTTCAAAGGGACTAATGGATGCCAAACTTCTTGAGGTCTGATTAGTTTCAGTAATGCAGAGCCTTTGTGGGGATGTTGCAGATTCACCCTGAGAAGAAAGCAAGGCAAATATACTCTGTTCACTATGTTAATTAGTTAAGGCTATCTGGCAGGGCAGGCTGCCTGCCTTTTTAGTTTCAGGCCAGTTCCAACAAGAAACCAAGCTAAAAAAGAGGCAGAGAGTTAGCTGAAAAAGCAGTTGTCATGGTGTAGGCAGACATTTCAAGTACACACATTTGAGTCGCAAAAGAGTTTTGAATTTGTTGGGCTTCACATCGTAGCTGAAGTTGTACGTGGTATGTTATAGTGCTTCCACTGATATTTGCCTTGTGCCTGAACAGAAAATGAGAACTGTTGTCTTTGGTAACATGAGAGGTAAATGTTTACAACAATTTTTCCACCTAATTTAATAGAACTATTCAATTATTTAACAAGTTATTCTATTTTCAATCCTACTGTATTTTTCTGTTTGGGACTTGCCTGCCAGCCTTGTTTTGGCTGTCTCTTGGCTGCTTGATAGCATGAGACAGCCACCTGAATCCCACCTCAAGAAAAACCTTTTCTATTCTCTTCTCAGCTGACAGACTTTGTGTATTCTTGTCACCTTACCCCAGCACTGGCAGAGCCTAGTGAGACAATCAAACCCCGCATCACACTGTAGTCATCCCAGCCTAACACGGAGAAACCTGCCAGTATCCCAACAAGATTAACTACTGTTTTTATCTGATCTCAGGCAAGAGCCTGGAGTGAGCTGCATGCAGTTATCTGGTTCAGAGGTTTGCGTCGTGTGCTCCTGGAACAGCGCCATAGGACAGATCCAGAGAAATGCTACGCGGCCAGCCAGGGAGGGGGACTCTGCTGAAGCAGAGTTGTTCACTAGCTAGCTAAATGCAGGAGGTGATCCTCATCCAACAGAGATATATTTCCACAACTAAGAAGGGAAAAGACCTGATATTTTACTTAAGATAGTGGCCAAAATGCCTCCTGATAAAGGAAGGAATAGTGTGAGCTTCAGGATGACAGATGAAACCTGTCCGGACCCCTGGAAGAGCTCAAAGTGAAGTCAGAATGCAAAAGCTAATGCGACTGTGGGAGACGGGAGAGCTGATTGTGAAGGAGAGGTGATCTGAGGTGAGAACAGGGAAGGCAGGTGCACGGAGCTGCTCTCTGGTGGGGTGTCCCAGAGAAGATCTGCTCCCTGAGTGAGATCCTCCAGAGCCATCCCAGCAGACGCAGCCCATGCACCACACCTAGAGCCCCAGGAAAACTTGCTGGGTCTGGTGGCTGAGGGACATCTACCCAATACAGCAATATACCCTCCTATTTAATTTCATCCATCTATACACCTCTGTAACTGTGTTGCCTGTTTTGAATGCTATTAATAAATGTCTGTATTTGACTTTTAGCTTAACCCGGTTTAAGTGTGATTTCAGATAACTGGATAACAACAAGTCATTCTTTCCCCGAGGATATAGTGAATCTGTGAATGAGAACCTGGTTTAGGTGACAGGTCACTCCTGCTATCTTTTTCTCTACCGTCTCAAATGATGAGTATCTCTGTGGGGTATCAGTTCAAACTGCGGCGATGAACCACGTTGTAATCAATATGATGTCCCAGGGTGGAATTTCAGTCTTCCTCTTTTGACTTTTTTATAAACTTAGGAAATTAAAAGCACACACCTGTACACACTGTACAGAAGGGATATTAGTAAGATTCTGTATCAAGCAACCAAAAGTTAGTACCAGAACTAAGGTCCCTTGTGCAAACTTAATTTAGACTCTTTGTAAGTATGTGTGGCAATAAACTTTTTAATTACATGATCAGCCACTGTCCATTTTCCCTGGGCCCTGCTTCATTCAGCACACACTTAACCCACTCCAGGGATGAGTCAGTGGTGGCCAGGACATCACCTCCCTCTCATTTGCTGAAGGGTATACAGGGAAAAAGGCCGTCAGTGAGACACACACATTCTGTCTAGGACAGGGATTCTGTTCCTGTCTCCTCAGAGAGCCTGCTGGAAGCCAAGAAAGTTGAACAAGCCCCCTCCGGGCAAATTGTGTCTGTAATAATTTCACTGGGATAATGTGCATATTAACATACTAGTGTTAGAGATACTATATGAAGATCATCACAGAATATCACAAACAAATCATTCCAAATGTCAAAATGGAGTTTCAAAAACTGTGACTAAATAAGAAAAGGAGCTACCCACAAAACAAGAAGAAAATAAGGGTTCAGAATAGCTTCTGATTCACTGACCGAATGGTTGCTGCTCAGATACCTTGTGATATATGGGGGGGGGAAACAGAGAAGGTACAGGATCATTTGTATCACTGTATCATATTTGGCATGGCCCGATGACTGTTAGTACACAACTTTGTCATATCACTTTTGAGCAAGACATACTGAGATTGACCAGGCTTTATCTTGTTTTTGAGCACTTGACTTTGCAAAGCCAATGACGGAAGTATAACGTATTTTATAGATTGTGTAAAAAGTGTATTTATGTGTATGTTCCCTATATCTAAATAAACAATGTATGTACACTGCACATGGATATATACCACACATAAAAGTATGTACAATTTTGAGTGCCAAATTCTATGTCAAAAAAGGTTTAGTGCCTCTCCCAGAATGTTAGTGTGTACACCCAGCACTGACCGAAGACAAGATCCTTTCGAATGTCTCTGTTGCTTCACGGTGCATACGGTGTATTTTATTGTTTTATCCCTGGTAGAAATATACCATAGAGAGGCCTTTTGGGATGTCTTCATAGCACCTGAATTAATTATTATGCATGAAAAACACAGCCCCATTGTATTGTTGATTCTGGGACAGTTGCCTACAAACTTAAGACCAGGTCCTCAGCTGATGTAAATCAGCATAGCCGCCGTGGAAGTCAACAACAGGAACAGCTTGTGAATTTAACATTGGTATAATAGGACAATTCAGATTAGAAGGGACCTCAGGAGATCTCCAGTCCAACCTCCTGCTCAAAGCAGGACCAGCCCTGAGGTCAGAGCAAGCTGCTCAGGGCTTTGTTTTGAAAACCTCCAAGCAAGGAAGCAGCACAGCCTCTTGGAGCAACAGCTCTGCTGCCTGGTTGTCCTCACGCGCAAAGATCTTCTCCTTATATTCAATCAGAACCTCTTTTTTTACAATTTATGCCTGTTGTTTCTCCCTCCTGCCATGCAACACTGTGGAGAGACTAGCTCCATCTTTTTGATGGCCTCTCCTAGATGCTAGCAGGCCATTAGGTCTCCTCAAAGCTGTCTCTCCTGAATGCTGAGCAAGTCTGACTCCCTCTTCCTCCTCCTACTCCACGTGCATTGCATCTCCCGCTTCTTCATCCCCCAAAGGTGAGCAAAAGCACCTTGTCACCCCCAGGACGTGGGGGGCTGAGTCACCCTCCCATTCCACTAGTGTCTGGGTGTTTTGAAGGGTGGATCTTATGGCATCCACCGGGTGAATCTCATTCCTACAATTGTGCTTACAATTCTGTGCAGGCATTAGAAGTTTGGGGTTTTATAATTATGCTGTCTTTGTCTCCCCTTCATTCGCGAGTGAGAGAGAGAGGCTGGATTGCGTTATCTCTCATCCTCAGCTTGGTGCACTGTGCTGCGGTGTCATTTTTCAAACAAAGCCCAAAGACGTGCTCTATCTGGGCGATTTTGATTTCTTACTTTACCCACTCCCATCTCTCTCCTCCCTGCAACAAGATGAAAACATCAATATCTGTTTTAGGCTCCCAAGGTATGACACAATGTCAATGGAATTTGTTTTTAATCTGGGTGAGTAACAGTTATCTGACAATCCAAGTAATATTTCTCCACATCCATCCGTCAAACTCCAGCGAGCTTACAGGGGGAGACAGCATCAGGTTTAGCAGCCAGGCAAGCCCATTAACACCCTGGGATTGCGACTTCAGCTCCCCGCAATACGGTTTTCCCCCTCGCCTGTCCTGCGCTGCCCTTTTCATCTTTTATTTACGTAAAATTGTAACTCTTGCATTTGAAAGTCATCCCCTTTTATTTCTGAGGCTGTTTCCTGCAGTGAGTCAGGTCAGGCAAACTATTATTAGGACCATGTTTATTTATAACGGGTAGTTTAGCATTAAGCAACGAGTTGTGACAGGCTGTGCGTTTCTGGAGGACGACGGCGGGCTTGGGGTGCCTGCGCAGGCACGGTGCCCAAGGCAGAGGGCTCCTGCCGTCCCAGCCGGCCTCTGGACACGCTCTGCCGCCAGCGGCTCGCTGCCATCACCAAGTGAAACGTTGGGAGCGAAACGAGGACACGCTGGAGTCGGTGCTGGCGCTGGGGGATGCGGGCAGCTGATGGCCGCCCGGCTGTGCCATCTCTGCCGGCTCTGAGCCTGCCAGAGAAGGGCAACTCACAGGAGGGGCTCAGGAAGCTCAGAGACAGAAATGGGGGCTCGTTGCCCCAGGTTTTTCCTGGTAACCCTTCTTTTGCACCCCTTGATTTCTTCCCCTGAGGCTGCTGGTTTATTGCCCCCACTCCACCTCACGCAAACCAGCCGGCTCTGCTATACTCCATGGAGTTTTCTGCCTCTACACTACAGCAGCACTTTGGATATAATTAAGTTATTTCTTCATTTTTATTCTATTCCATCTTTCCTGACAGCTCCAGATCCCATGAGCCCCACTGGAGGGCCTGCCAAAGATTGCAGAAGGCAGAGGAGAGAATAGCGCTCCCCCAGCGAGATGGAAACCAGAGCAGCAAAGAAGACCAAGGACCATGGAGACCCTTCCCAACAGTGTCAGGTTAAACAGACAGCAACTCGGGCTGCCATGAGATGGGGCAGCCTCTGCCACCCACCTAGGTCCCTCCAGGAAGAAGAAGCTGCTTCTGTTTTGCCAACTCCTCTCCCTCCCTGTGCCGTGATGGGGAGCTTGTGCCGGCTGAGTACCTCCTTGCAGAGATGTGTCAGGTTTGGGTACATCATTTCCCCCCTTCTCCCCTCCCAGGGACCTCAGCATGCACTTGCAGCTGGGCTGGAAAGGCAGCTCGTTTAGCAGGGTGAACCCTGCTGCTGGAGGTCCAGGCAGGCACAGGTTGCTGAAATATCTCCTTAGGAAGGATTCATGTCACCCCCCCTCCACCACGCCGGTGGGTGTAGAATGCAGGTGTTGGGGCCCTGACCCACAGCCAGTTACTTGCCAAAGGCAGCCCCACAGGGTAAGCTTGCAGCTGTGGAGGTTTTCACCTTTCCTCTCAGCTGATTCCAGTAGCTCCTTTATCTCCCTGCCAATGTAGGCAGCAGCAAGGAGCGTGGTGCTGGGGACTGGTGTGGGGTTAATCTCCTGCTTTTTTCCTTCCTCTAGTAAAACTCCACCTGCACTTTTCTTCTTGCCTCTTGATTTACATTCAGTTGACTTCTGTTCATGTTTGTTTGAGGAGGTAGGGGAACTACTTGGAAGTTTATCAGCCGGCAAACCCAAAATGACATCTGTGTTCTTGTGTCCATCCCTCTAAGTGAGAAACTGTGACCATGGCTGTCAAGAGACCCATGTCCAAATCAGCTACCACAGAACTAAATCCAACAGCCCTTATTCAGCTCTTAGCTTGGCAACCCCCCAATGAAGATAAGGAGAGTTTTAACTGATTGGGGATGTCAGGTTCCAATAATGAGCATGGCCATGGTTCCTGAAATCTGTTTTCATGAATTTGCTCAAGAGTATATTGCAGAGGTGTTTCTGACATTTGGCAACATTAATATTTAAGCCTTCCTATGTTATTTTTGCTAAAGGAATTAGAAATTAGCATGTCATGATCATAATACAGCAGCTGAAAATAAAGGGCCAGATTGTGCCCTCAATCCACACGCCCAATTCCCATGGATGTCAATGGGAATTGTGTGCATATGCCTCCGAGGGCAGGATTTGGCCTAGCACACCTCTCCTCTTCCTGCAGTGCGCATCTTGTGCTCACTGCTGCTCACAGTCCTTCTGTGCAACAAGAGAGGAGCGCATGCCTAAATTATTTAGCACCCTGATAACCCGCGGTATTTTCCCTTCCCTTTTCATAACGATCGAAACCGTAATTCTTCCTGTAGCTAAAGCTGATGTCTTTGCAGATGAGTCCTGCACACCTCTATTAGCAGAAGGGGAATGAGCTGCCTACGAGGCATGTCTCCGGCAGACAAGCATATTGGAGTCTGTACCAACGGGCTCGACCTGGTTGTGGAGGGAGAGGCAGAGGTGTCACTGGGACTGCCTTGGAGCAGGGAGATGGGCTTGATGACCTCTTGTAGTTCATTCCAACTCAGTGGGTGATAAATCATTGTATCTCTGCTGCCCTTGAGCTGGGACCTGATGGACTTGGCATGTGCTAAACGTTATCCTAATGAAGGATGCTTTCCTGAGCCAAGGTTTTTAGCTGTAAAGTTTGTTTTGTTTTTTTTTTTTTTACTCTACAAGACTTCAGAAGGATGGCCAGTTATATCACATTTATAATGAATATTTATAAAAAAGTCTCTGATAGAAAAAAAATGCTCAAAAAATAGGGATGGGGATAATTCATTGAAAAATAGTTGACTTTTTACTTTGCTTTCCTCCTCCAAAATATTCAGAAGTAAACCAGTCCTGAAAACAGCTTGATTCATCAGCAACAGAGTACTCTCATGTAGCAAAATCAAAAAAAGGTGTCAGCTGTGACAAGACTACATGTACTATACATATGCTTTAAAAATGAGTGGTAGCAGACATTTTGATACACCATACTGTGATGTAGCAAATTACATAAATACAAGTCTTCATTGCTGAAGCTAGGGATCTGACTCAAATCTTGATGAGGTCTAAACAACTGCTTTTCCATTGATTTTGTTGATGTCTGTCCTGCTCCAGGTGCTTGGCAGTAGTGCCAAGTAGTGCTCCACTGGGTCACTGCTGTGAACCACAGAGAATTGTGCTGGCTCAAAACCTCACTTCCTCACTTGCCTCCAGCTGCTAAGTTGCAGTAAGAAAGATGCACCAAGTACTTTCTTAATACGATTTACCCATTAAATTAGTGGCTTTATCATAGTTGTCACCAGGATCAGATGCCATTGCAACCAGAAGGAGATACTGTCCTTATGAGAGGAGATTGTGTGTTGTGTGTCTTGCTTTGAGTTTGTCTCACCCTGTGACAATATTGAGGAGTCTCCCAGGTGCTGGATTAGTCTTTCCTGTACTTCCACTTTGAGAGAGTGGATTTTCAGAAGGTGGACATGCAGCACATAGGTCTTCCCAAATGAAGAACATGTAAACTTCAGCCCCAGTCCCAACAAAGCTACAGCCCATCAGTAGTCAGTTCTGAAAGTTCAGGATTTCAAGCACACAAAAGCACACTGGAAAAAACAAAATCCAACTTCTTTGATAAGGCATGCAATCAGTGAGACCAAAGTCAAAAAGCATCAGCAGCAGATTTATCATCTGCTGGCATAACAAGAAAGCAGAATTAATGCTGAAAGTACCGAAAAGAAAACCATTACACAGGATTCTGTACACTGTACTTTAGGAATCGGAGATGATAAGAGGCTTTCAGAGCTCTGGGACAGCATTTCTGGCATTATTATTAAGCATTTTTTATGAAATAGTTATGGCAGACTGGGAGAAAGGGGGTCAGGGGTTGCAAATCTTGCTGTCAGTACTAAGGCCCTACTCCTGCTCCCAGTGAAGAGAAGGGGACATCTCTCGAGGCACATGGGAGAAAATATATGAGTTGACACTTTAAAAATTAAGCCTCCTGGAATTGCTGTGTCCATTATTATCCCAGAGACAGCTTAAGTGATTTGCTCACAGTCACGCAGTGAATTGGGGCTGAGCCAGGAATAGAAGACAGGATGCCCAGCTTCTGGTCCTGTTCTCTTACCAACTAGGCACATCCTCAGATGTACAGTGTAATCCACATGGGAACAAATATCCAAAATCAAAGATTTATCTTACTTCCTAGCACAGTAGACAACTCTGCAACACAGACACAGAGGCAAATCTTACTGCCCCAGTTAAACCCTGTAACCCACTGATTGCAAAGGAATCGCTCACCTGATGAATTCTGGCTTCACAAAATCAAATAAACTCGAATCCCTACAACATCAATGCCCAACAGAAGAAAAGGCCGAGTGATAGTCTGAACTATGCACCTGGGATTAGTGGCTTCAGCAATTTCAGCTAAACCTATTATATGAAATTGCAGTTGTGTGTTACTAATGGGTGCTTCACTCTTTAATGTGCAAAGGCAAATAATGTTTCTGGAGCTCTCAGTATCACCTGGCTATGCAGGGAGAAGAGGTTAAATACAGAGCAGACCACACTTGTAAGAAGATTAGAACATACAACAGGGATAGTAGCAGGCTTCTGCTGGGTCTAATCTGGCTTCTGACCAGGACAGAGAGAGAGAGAGAAAGAAACTCTAAGCCAGTTAAAGTAGTGGATTATTGATGACAGAGTATTCACAGCTGATAGGGGAGCAGGAAAAAGCAGGTAGCAGGGATGCAACACAGGGCAGAGTGCATAGCAAAAGGGAGGTAGAAGATACTACTTCTTATAGAGGAAGCCTAAAAAATATGAAAAAAAACCTTAGCAGGTAGGACAACAAAGATATGAACCTTCCAAGACTATAGAATTAGGGTGAGCAAGCAGAGAAGAAGTTGTATATATCCTAGTTTTCTCTCTATAATTGTATCTTAAACACTAAAGAAAAAAAATTGCACCAAGCTACTGCCTAGGGATTTGAGCTTGGAGGAACAAATGATCTGAGAAGACTTGCTGGGGAAATGGGCTTCCAAGACCTCCTTATTGTCCTCTGTGCAGGTAAATGCTAGATGAAGAATAACATTGCAAATCACTAGTAATTACAGAAGGTCTGGCTAAGACTTCTACGTAGATAATGTTATCTTGGGTAACAGGCAGCTGGGAGCGGGCTGGGATAGCATAGGCCTTCTGTAGCACAGCTGGCTAATCAGGATAACCCTTGACAGCCATTTTTAAATGACTGATAATTTGAAAGAAAATGACTTTGTAAAGTTCTGGAGCAATGTTTAACAGGGGTGTCTGGGAGTAGCTTGCTTCTTTTTTTTCAGTGGCTTGTTTCTGAAGAAAGATGGTTCAGACACCAAGCAGGTGCCACTCCAGAGTATCAAGAGTAGGTGACAACTTTGAGAAGTGGAAATCAATCGTCTCCACTGGCAAGAATTGGGATGTCAGAATGGCAAATTCATAGCTGGGGAAGCATTTATTAGGGTTCTCCTATTATACTTTAGACTGGGAGGAGCTATTAATAAAACTCCTTTAGTGTGCTTCTAGGCAATTAAAATCAATGCGCTTACAGCGTTTCTGTCCCAGGATAGAGTTTGTTAGACCAGCGCTACTACTGCTTCTTAGCTCTCTATTTCTGTCTGTACCTTCTCTGTCCTGCTCCTAGGTTCTGGCCAATTCTGACTGAGCTGTCATATCTGCTCCAGATTGTTGGTATTTTAGTAAGGTTTTTTTCTTTGTTTGGGGTGCGAATAGGACAACTTGCCTGTAGCAATGTGTTAAGAAATCCTACTACAGTCTAGGTCATGATTAAGTTACAGTAAAATTACAGACTGTCTAGAAGAAAATGAGCAATCTCAGCTGTGAATATAGCAGAATGCATTCTCTCACAAATTTAATTATTTTAATACTGTCTGTTTAAAATTCGGTGGGGCTCCTTGAGCTGTATATAGGTGCTAATTTAAATCAGAAAGGAAAAAATTATGTATCTTGAATCTGCAAAATGAGATAGGGTTTTGATCCACTTAGTTTTGTTGAGACAGTAGATACTACTAATAGTGGATACTTATTCATAAGTTAAAGAAACTAAAATCTAAATGGCTTGGAAACCTTATTTCCATTTCCATGACAGCTTTGTCAACGTACAACCTGTTACTCATTTTTCTTACAGGAGTGTATTGGCTGCGTAGATACTACAGTTTGAAAGCAACTAATTTTCTTCTATCTTAAATCAATTTTTAATCAACTTAGCCAGGCAGAAATAACCTAGGCTTAAGTCTTTAACTGTCTATTGAACATCCATGTTTCTTCTTATTGGCCTATACTGGTTTAAATCGGCACCTTTAGTTAAACTACCTCACAGATTTGTGTAGGTAAATGCCTCTTGTCAGCAAGTGCAGTGAGGTGGATCTGGGAGGGTATGTGATGATAATTAAGAGAGAGCTTGGAGTCCCATCAGTCATGGACACTACTTGATTGCTATCTTGTTCCCTTGGTCTTGTGCTGAGCTCTTGCACCTGAGAGGCTGGTTGGCCCAAAGACTGCTCTCCAAAGTACGAATAAGTAAGCACCAGGTATTGACTTCTCTACCCTACCCAGCTGTCCTGGGGGTTTTCACATGCCTCTATCTTACTGCCCATTGCCATGGCCCTCTTTTGGTCATAACTAGAGACATAGCCTTCATGGCTGTTGCTTGAGCCATAGGGGACTGGGACCTTCAGGAGCAAGGTAGCACTAACTAAATTATGGCAATAACAGTAAAATTAAAGCTCGGTCCCAACTTTTGATGCATAGGCATGTACAAGTTAATTCAGCTGCACACACTAATGTAGTCTTCATGTTGGTCAGCAATAATCTGATGATACTTCTGAGCATCTACACTGTGTGGTTAATTGCCCTGTTTAGCTGATGTTCGTTGCCTTGTTGGTCTTGTCTTTGTATAAGAAAATAGGAGGTGCAGAGACTCCAGGCCAAGTGGCAGAGCCTGGCTCTCTGTCCAGGGCAGAGGTAACCCCCTTGGTTGCATGTTGCCTTGAAGTTAGCAAGGTGCAAAAACAGACCAAGGGAATGAGCGAGCACTGATGGAGGCTGCATGGGCAGGAAGGGGTTAAATGCCTGTACTCAATCTGTGTTCCTCTTAGCTGTACAGACACTCTCTCCAAGTGTCAGAGGGGCTCAGAAGGTCCACAGCACCTTGGAAATCCCCATGCTCCAGGTGCCACACCTTGCATGCCCAAAATACATGTAAGCATGGACTGAGATGCATGTGGTTAACTCATAGCCTTTTGGCTGTTTATTCCTGCAAATATTGAATCCCTGTCACCAGCAACAGGAGTACCAGGAAAATCTAACTAAGTCATTATCATCCTCACAATCCCCAAGAAAGTAGACAAGAAATGTTTGTCAGTAGAGCAGGAATTAAATAAAGGATGTAAGAATCTGGATGGATATAATCAAAATACAGCCTTTCAAGCTTCAGCCAGTTTGCAAAGAATACAATTTTCCCTGGCAACTGCACATGAAAAGGCACGGAGCCATCCTTATCATTTTCTCCTGGTCAAGTCATGGAAATACCTACAAAATTAAAAAAAAACCCTCTCACCCCGGAGAGGAAGACGAAAACCAGGATGCCAAGCTCTCCATCCCCAGTTTGCTTGGTCACTGCTGAGTTTGGGTGGCATTTTGAATGCACCAGGGAGGCTGGCATATACCTGAGAATGTAACTGTGCCCACACCACAAATCCTTGGGGAACTTTGAAACAGCAGAGATAATGTCAGCCCAGTTACCATATGCTTTCAGTCTGCCCGGGCAATGATTGTATAATAATCCCTAACAGAAAACTGAAGACGAGATTTCAAGTGGCTGCCAGAAAACAGTTTTTCACTTGGAGTGGCAACTCTGAATAAGGAAGCATCTGGCACATTTGATCAGACAAAGAAAATTAGGTCACTCAGAAAAATAGTTGATGCTCTTCCTGAGGAGCATGATACTAAAAATGCGTCTATCTAGAACGGCAGCATTCTCTTCGGCACTCTTTCTTATGCTGTGATGTTTTGCATTGTTCTGTGTAACTGCACTATATTTAGTATCTGTTAAATAGTAGAATATAGATTATGTAACCCATCATTTTCCTCCTGCCAGTAACAAGAGTTTAAGACCAAAGAGGGTTTTGTTGGCTGTGGGTTTTTGAAAAGATTCAAGGACAACTGCTTTGATGCAATTGACTGCTGGATGTTTTCTATGAGGTTTTCAAAATAATTCACATTGGATGAAACCCATCAAAGATCTTTTGTTTAATATTTTTCTTCTCTTGGTTTTAAGGACATCCCATTTTTTTATCATTCCTGGAAGGTCAGCAGAGTGAGACTTCACCCAAAAACTCTCAAAGATGTAGGAGTATGCTGCTAAAAGCTCATGTCAGGGGAGAGAGGAGAAGAAGGACTGCAGGGAGGGTCACAATGGGAGCTGAGCCTTGCGGGAGGCATGGAGTAAAGGTCTGACCCTGCAAGGCATAGAGTAATCTTTCTGCTGACTATTCTTTTCTGGGAGCCATGTGCCCTCCCTGTCGCAGGGAAATACCTTCTTGAGGTGTTTGAAAAAGCTGGGGGAAAGAAAACAAAAGAACATGGGTATTAGGAGTGATGTTGAGGTACTGCGACTATGTCTACAATGGGAAAACCCAGAAGCTGAAAAAGCCTAAGCGACGGCATTCATCACATAAAGGTATGCAGAGAGAGAGGCTTGGGCCATTGCTGAATCCCGGGGCTTGGGTTATCTCTTGCACCAGCTGACAGTTCAGCAGAACAGCCCCAGTGTCTCAGGCAGCTGGCTGGAAGTGAGCTGATCCTGAGCCTAACACTATTAATCAGCACCTGGCTGGCACGGCTCGTCACCGGTTTCTGCTCTGGGAGTCTAAGGAAAAACAGAAGACAAACCCAAAGACAAGTCCTGGCTGGCTGGAGAGCCTTCCCCACGTGTGTCTTACTGTCTAATTGCCCACGGAAAAAACATGCATCTCCAGTAGTCTTTCTCCATTTAGTTAATTTCCAAGAATCTCTCCTCAAAGGAAGTTTTCAAGGGAAAAGTGTGCTTAGTTATTCTCATTTTTTCCACCTTCCTAAAACCAGGAATGGAAGCACTGACCACACAGTTTTCAGACCCTACAGACAACCTCCAATATGATTTAATGCATAAAGACATTGCTGTTCCTACATTAATGGTGCCAACTGGGAAACAAATCAGTTTGTGGAATTTTAATTTGATTAAGACATCAGGTAACCCAAAGGAGTTATCCATCCAAGTTACTGTCTTGGGGTAATTTATTATAGTGTGGTTCTGCAACTGGTTTAGTCGCTCCAAATCTACATAAAGAACTAAGTTAAAGTACTTACAGGTTATACATAAAAAGTGGTCTTGATTTTCAGAATAGTTTAAACCTAGAACTGAATGTGTCCTCATTCTTTGGCATATTTAGTGTTACGAATGCTATCAGCAGATGAAAGAAACTTTAATAAGGTAAAAAGCTTGCCCAAGGTCAAGTGGCACATTAATTCAGAAGTGGAATTAGGCTTCAGGAGGTTTCTGGCACTTAATCATAAACTTAGTTCATTGGTCCTGCCTCTTTCCAGATTCTCTCGTAACAGCCTTTAATTTTGTATAAGGGCTTAACTGCCCTCATAAATCATAAATGCAAAAGTTTTGAGAGGCTTATTTACTTCATCATTCTCAGAATAGAGCTTTAGCCTGGAAAGGTATTTTTAAGAGTATACAAATGCCAAGCATCTGATGTGAAAGGTGGCTGAACAAAAGGGATGGTCTCAGCTTCCCAGCACCCATCTCCTCCTCCCCAGCCTCCCCACCACATGCTTCTTTTTTCCCTCTTTCGGGTTAACCACTACATTTCAAATTAGGACAAATTATTTTCACTTTCTCCTTCTGATTGTAAAGTTGTGTAAGCAGGTAAACACCTACGTGCTGTTCTGGGGTCATGGAGTTCTGTTCACCTGGGAGAGAGTTAGCTGTGTCAGTATACTGACATTTGGAACAAACTCTGTTGACAAAGCCACATATTTACCCCTGGGAGCTGTAGATTGTGTAGGAGTTTTACTGATAGATATATTTCCCTAATATCTATACTTCATCACATGGTTGTCCCTAACCAGGGTTTTATATCGACAGCCATTACTGTTGCAAGCTTTGGACAGAATTCTTGTGTTTTTCTTCAACTCTAAGATCTTAAAGAAAATGAATTTTATACCTTATTCAGTGTTTTCTTAGGAAAAAAAAAAGTAACTGTCACAATTCTTTTGTTGAAGAGAAGTATTTTATTTCTCTCCTCCATTGATCAGAAACCCACCAAAAATGCAAGTTCAGGGAGCAGATGTCAGCTAATCCCAAAGTCTGTGCTAAGAACACGATGGCAACGCACAGAGAGTTCAAGTGAATCTCAACATCTTGCTGGTTTGGTACAAGATTACACTCTGAGCAGATAAGCCCCTGCATTTTAACTTGGGAGCTCAAAAGGGATAAATAACATTTCTGGAGCCAGGCAGCCAACAAACGGAAATTCTTAGCACATGGGGGTTTTCTTGGGCATGTGTTTCCCATCAGACGTTATGACAATGCTGTGTACGTGGGGCTTATCTCCAAGCAAGGGTGGTAACACTCAGCCATTGACGCCCAGCAAGTTATTGAGGTTGTAAGATGGCTGGGGAAGGATCAGTTGAGCCATTTGATTCATAGCTGGCGCTTCTTCAAGAAGTTTAAGGATGTGACATCACCGTTTGTCATAAGTGTTCTTGCTGTGGTAGGGCGTGGATGTGGCAGGAGGGGAGAGGAGCTGTCATCACGTAGATAAGCCAGAGAACTCTCATTAGTAATGAATAATTCACTGTGCAAAAAAAATAACAGACAATGTCAGGCAATGGAATAGTGCTAGTTCAGTTACATCTTTTTTTGTGTCTCTGATTAAAGGCTTTTAACCCTGATTATACCCTGTCTTAACTGTGAGATTTGCTTTCTGTAGGGATATTCAGCTCCAGGCAAGATAGAAGGATGTTCCCAAATCCAGTAACTGGGTCAAATCTAATTATCATAGATAATTTGCACATTTCATTTATGGTAAAGGGAAATGTGTCTCAAGGTAGGTGAATCCAGTTCAGCTTGTCAAAGGCAGACTAGAAGAGCTTCTAAGCAGAAAGAAAAAGGACTTTTGCTAGACCAAATCACTGAAATGGGAAGACAATAATACAACCTTCAGTCCAAATCAATTTCAACATTAAAATTACACAAAGCTGTGATGGACAGTAAAATCCTACCAGATTTCCAGTGTCCAGAACCTGGAGCTCCCTTCTTGGATGAAATGCCAAAAAGCCCACATGCCTTAGAACTTCAGAGGAAAATCAGGATCTCCTAAATTTTTGTGCAGGGCAATAATACAGGGCGTTTTCTTACAACATCTACTTACATCTACTCCACCTAGATGTAACCTTTAGTTAGGAGAAGATTAAAACATTGATAGTGAGACATTTTGGCATATAATCTGGTATATTACAAACAATCAAAGCATTTCAATGTGCTCTATTCTGAAACAAAAATCAAAATAGTATTATGGAAATTGAACTTCCTGTATCACTAAGCAAAAAAAAAACCCAAACACTACAATCCCTGAACAGGTTTGATAAACTAATACAAACCCACAGAATATTACTGGTTTTGTTAAATCACCATTTCCATTTGGAAAGCAGTTCTGCTGGATTTTAAAAGTTGTTTGTATCACCTGAAGTTGGAGGTGGGGTGACTGTTCATCGATGACCTCTTTTCACTCTCTTGTACATTGTATTAAAAGCAGCCCAGATAAACGTGAAAAAGCTGCAAAAATTTGCAGTGAAGGAAATTGACTAAAACAGTGGGTTCTTTACAGTAGAAAGCTTATTTCTGTAATAATCAGGTTTTTTTTTAAGTGGCTTTCCTAAAGCATGTGTCCCTCTCTGTCTCCTTTCTCCCTCTGCTCAGGTAAATCATAAATTCAAGACCCCTTATAAAAATGTACACAGCTGTAATGACTGGAAATTTTATAACATTTCAGCACTCAGTATCGTCAAGTAGCTTTCCAGAAAAATATCCTGTGCTCTCAGATAAACAAAATCCAACACACATTCATAAATGTTCCTAAATTTAATATTCTGTGTACATATCAACTTTCTGAAAAATTATGTGCATCTGGCATATTTGTTTATGCACAAAGTGTATACGTCTAAGTATTTAGGCCCAGGTGCTTGGTGAGCAGGCTCAATTGATGTGTCTACATGTTTCCCTCTGCTTCATTTTCCCACTGTAACGTATTTGTTCCCTAACAGAGATGTGATGAAAGTGTTCAAAAGGCAAGGGCAGCAATTCATAAGAGAGGATTTTTGAGAAGAAAGCANGAGAAAGGAGATGAACATCACATATTGATCCATACGTGATTAATGGAACTGCTGAAATATCAAAGAAATCGAGACAAAAACTCCTTAAGGATCTTTTTTGTTGTTGTTACAAAGAAGACTAAAGCTAGAAGTGGTTTTTACCTCTTTTACCATAAAGTCCAAAGATGTTCAGATGCTCTACTTAAGCTTGAGTCCAATTTTTATACCTCAGGCTAATTTCTGCCTCCTGACTTCTTCTTTCTTTATTCAGAAACTAGAAGAAAGGCAGCTGGGCATGCTGTCATGCCAGGAGTCTCAGAAGGTATCAGCTCTTTCATTAATTACTTCTTTGCTCTCCCTCTGCTTTATGTTAAAAACAGCCCAGCTGAGTATGTAAAAGTTGCATAGGCTTCAGTGAAAACGTACTTATGGGACCCTTTAAACTGTCAGGTTACATCACATAAACTGAGGGGATCATATTCAAACAATTGTAAAACTATTTTCTTGCCCGAAAGAGCACACCATGATGCCATTTAGCTGGAACCTGAAGCTATGGGTATCCTGCTGTGGTATCATGTGCAGCGAGCGCATGTGATTGTTCTCCTGAGGCATTTGTTACATGCATCTTGTTAACCCTAGTTCAGTCAAAATAACTGCCTTCACTGCTGCTTGACCTATTTTAGCATAATTTAGCCCTGAATGCGGTGCATTTCAGTTACAGTAAGTTATTCTGCTGGCATTAATACCATGGGAACTTAAAATGGAACCAGAAGAGTTTGAAAATATCATTCTTATTAACTCAACAGTGTGGTTTCAGTAATTTATGCATCGCTCAGAACTGACCTCATACTTAAACGTACATAAAAGAGCAAGCAGTAATCAATGCCAGACATAAAAAATTCTTTCCCTCGTAACAAACCAGGCTTTTCCCAGGCTTTGGAAAAAGGAGTATATTTAAGAGTTTTCTAAGCCTTGTTAATAGCTGCATCTATAGAACTTGTAAAAGTGGTAAAAGTGCATTGAGGATTTACAGCCATTTCTGTGTCAGTAGGAAGAGTTAGATTTGTTTAAGACTTGAGCATTAATGGCAAGCTACACACCACTTCCTTACCATCCGTGCTGGGACTGAGACACTATTGAGGCACCTGTTCATAAAGCCCCAAAATCCCAGCAGACACCTTCTAGCTGGCCTAGGACCAATCTGGGCACCCAGCTGAGACCCACCTCTGTTGCTGTAGAGAGAGTAGCACCTACTACCCACAGCACATGAAGAAAGTTCAGCATGAAGAGCTGCAGCAGTGAGACACACCATCTGTATAACCACTCAGGGAAAATCTCAGGTCCCAAATCTTCCCCAGGATAAAATTTTGAACCCCCCAGCTCCAGCTACATGGGCTTACCACCAGGTTAAGGATGAAACTGAGCAAACACAATATGAAATTGTTGTGGTGGACGAGTCTTGTCTAAGGGCTGTTGCATTAGAAGGAGTCAGAAGGGAGGTTGCAGACTCATTCCCAAGGCTCTTTCTGATTTTCCCCATTAATTGCAGCGTGACAAAAGCATGAAAGGTGCAAAGAGATAGAACATCCCAGCTCAGAGCCATACAGGTTACACCTCCCCAGCTGCTGGAGGATGCACACTGAGTGGCTGTGACTGCAAACCCAGCCCTTGTATCATTCACCCCACTGGTTCCTCAGCCTGGAAAATGTGTAAAGCCCCAGCTTTCTCATGAACACAAGCTCACCACTGCACAGCTCAAAGGTGTATGACAACACCAATGTCAATGCCTTTCAGGTAAGAAGGGACTGCAAGGGCTGGTTATTGGTCTAAACTCAGGCCCCCAGGTTATAGAGGAAAGGTCTCTCAACCATCGCTAGTGTCTCAACAACTCTGCCCTCATCAGAGAAGGTTACCCTACACCCGTTCCTCTCCTGGGGCCAGGCAACTAGTGCTGAGACATCACAAAATCTCAGCCACAAAATTGAAGTACAGAGTCTGCATCATGCACTAAAATCTGTTTCAGGAAAGTGCTATTTAACTAGTAAAACTGCCAGAAACCTTGTTCCTTTTAGCTCGTCAATCAGGACAGCCTTTGGGTTTTTTTTCAGGGATCACTGTGTGTTAACGGTTAGACACGTGCTCACAGACCTTGCAAAAATGGGGTTGGAGAATACAGCTCTTAGTCTTTGCTTCAGGAATTGTTGTACAGTAAGCTACTGTGACCTAAATATTGCGGTCTGTAATGACATTTCGTGTGAGAAGGCAAGATCCATTTCAGAAGTTTTAAGTGTGACATAATTCGGCGTTGGGGAGAGGCAGGAGACAGAGTCAGCCAGTACTGGGACTATTCCTTCCTTCCCTTTGGCTTAAGTTAGCGTGACATAATTCAAGGCTTAGGCTTGCCACCTTTTCGTAAGGGGTGTAAAACCTCCGGATTTTCACCTGCAGTCTCCCGTGTGAACTGTTTGACTGACAGAAATGCCTATAACTCCGATTTCCAGGTGTGACCGAGGACGCGTGGTCCCAAACGCGCATCCTCAGAAGCGCAGGTCTGCCCCAGCTCAGGTTCAGAGGAGGGAGAAGGAGCCGGAGCGGCGCTCAGCAAACCACGCAGCAGAACAGCTCTGCAGGAACTTTATATGAAGTCGAACTTGACTTCCCTTGTCAGCCTGCTCTGTGTGACTCACCGAAGGTGCTGAACAGACTAACGAGTGGGAGGAGGAAACGGGGGAAGAGGAAGAAAGGGAGACAGGCAGCCGAATGAAACTAGGAACACTGATTTATGACAAAAAAAAAGAAAAAGGAGGCTGTTTTTTAGAAAGTTACACTAGTCCTTTTCCAGCTCTAATGTGAGTGGCATACAATCCATCCAAGATCTCCCAGATTTAAGAAAAAAATAAAAAAAAAGGAAAAGAAAAAGGTATGAATCAGAACTTTTAGTTAAAATGAGATAATAACACTTTTAACCTGACGGTTATGATGGAACTCCAGGGGTTTGATTTATTCAGCTGTCACTTACTGCACATCCCAGGTGTAACAGAGGACATGCTGGAATTGCAACCTCTATTTAGGGTTTGTTGGCATGATTTCATTTTATACTGGCCTTCTGGGAGGTATTTTTCATCTTTTAGGCAGTTACCACTGCTAAGGGGAAAAGGGAGAACCATTTTTTTGTTAGCTCCTAGTGTGGGATGGTTATTAAGAAAGCAAGAATTCGAGTTTGCTGGGGTGTGTGCTGGGATGTCTCCCAACCTGGGATGGGAAGGAGATACCACAATGGTGTTTTTTGTTAGAGCATCAGAACTGTGGGGCGGAAGTGATTCCTTTGGACATCTCTTCTTTGAAGATAGTGCAATAGAACGAGTGGTACTTCATGCCAAAGCTGAGTATTTACTGACATTGAGGAGAGGATATTTCCCTCAGGGAATCACAGCTGGCACAGGGACACGTGGTGTCTCTAAAGGCCAAAAGTCACGTTTATTATTTTTCCCGGAGAGGCTCCCTGTATCCTGGCCTGCCTCTGTTCCCTCCATCTTTCCCCCACTCCATCTCACTTTCAGTCTTGTCTGGGTCTCCTAGGAGCTGTTTCTCATCAGAGTGTCTGAGGTTGCCAAACTCTGAAATGGTGGTGTGATGTACACAAAGAAAGATTTCATCGAGATAATTGTCTTCGCTCGAGAACTAAGTTGAGATTTCCATCCTGGTGTCCATAAATAAAAGGCCACAGAGTCTACAGTTTGAACATAAATATACCTGCCCACGCAATGCCCCCAGATGAACTTTGAAGGGGGGCTGCTGTACAGTTCCTCCAGTGAGACTCCCACCAGGCAGTCGGTAAGTATTGTGAAGTGGCTTTTCCATCCAAAGAAGGGCTGACATGAAGGTACATCAAAGAAAACAATGAATGCCTCCTGCTCTGACCTACATATTTCATTCTGAGAGACTCAACTACATCTGCTAGATCACTTGGAACAACTGTTGTCCTTTAGAAATGAAAAACCATTTCTTCAGGGAATAAGACAGGGTGGGGTGGGGGGAACCCTGTAGTGGCTTGCTAGGGCACAGAACATTTAAACTCTGCTGTATTGATTGTTGTTTATGATTGAATGCAATCATTATTGTGTCTATATTTTTCTGTTTCAATGAAACCATCAGGCAGTGAGTCATGCTGTGCGTGTAACCCGGAGGAAAGTGCAAAGAGGCTGCCGAGGAGTAGCAGCACAAAAATACCGTTGGCATCTTTTCCCTAGGAGAGCAGGGCTCTGGACAATTTCCACAGCCTATTGCTGGGTTTCTATTACATGCATTCTCCGCTAAAATGTGTAATAGAATCGAGGACACAGTTATGAGAAAAGAGCCTTCTTGCACATGCTGTTCCATAATTAAAGAACAGCGATAATAGAAATCCTACTTGGTTTTTTTTTTTTGGTTTTGTTTTTTTTTTTTTTTTGCATTAACGAGCTCAAATTCTTATAGGCATTAAAAGGGCATATGCTTTTCTTCTAATTTAGAGATTAAAAAATCTCACGGCAGATCAAGAGGAAGGCTGTAGTTCAAACTCTTTAGTGAAAGAAGATGCACTATCATTAGCAACAAAACAGTTTTAATTAGCCCATTCCTGAATCTATGGCGACACATGACAAATGGATAGAAGTTTAGAAGAATGGCAGATACTATCCTCTTGGCTTGAAGGAAGTTCAAGCCCATAAGAAATTAACACCTTCCAAAATACGTTAATGTGCAATTTTAATTACCTGAGGTTTATATAATCTTTTTGTTAGGGTATTTTTTTCACTGAAGGTACTAAAATTCAGTTTTGGGATTCTCCCCTCCTCCCTCAAATTATGCTTCTTTCAGTCCCATTTGCGGATCGTGCATATTTTTATCAAGCTAAAGGGAAGACTTCCTAATTAGCAATGCCTCATTGCTTTAGAAATCAAGGTCTGTGGCTACCAACCTGTGGAGACGCAGTGGGAAGACATGATTGCAGTTTGATTCAGCTGTACCAGGCACTGAGTACAGATTATGCACTCACAGACAGGCACCCTGTTTCAGAGCACAAGTGAAGAACGCCCTCCTCCCTCCCTGCAACTTGCATGAGCCGTGACAGCAGACCCTTTTCTTTTTTGTGGTTTGAAATATCAACTCTGCTGTGTTAAAAAACGGAGGATTTTAAAGGGAGTTTCCCACAAACTTCATCTCTGGGACATGATTCGTGCCAAAAACACCCCAGCAGCTGCGTCCTGCAGCACAGTGGCTTGCTTTCTGCCCCAGCAGAGCCTGGAAGGATTTTAAAGAGAAAAACTAATTGCAACACGGGGTAGCTGCATGCTGGAGCTAGCTAACATGTAAGTCCCACTTTCTCATCCCCTTATTTGCCAACTTATATCTGACATGGTTAATGGAAAGCAGCTGTAGAGACGGCTACTGTAATGGTACCCAGCAGCTCTGTTCCTGGGTGTCCCACCCCACAACTTCCCAGTTGAGAGGCTATGCTAGGATTTGGCTGGGAAAAGGAGGATGACGTTTGTGCATGCCTCCATGGCCACAGCGCGTAACCTTCGTGCCTCCCTCCCACACGATGCTACTAAATCACACTCTCGATGGCAGGAGAGGGAGCTCGTGACTCTACACTGGGTCACATCACAGGGTGGTTCGTGGTACAAGGGCACAACTGGGGAGCCCTTGGCTGCTGAGGTGTCTGGCATGCAGGGCCCTGCAAGCCAGCAAGCCCATGCCATAGGTCTCTGCATGATGGCCCTGGCTGCTGCCACCCCTACTGGATCTCCACCCCACCCCACTGTCTAGCGCTGCCACTGGGGCCTGCATGCCAGCATCATGGAGAGCACAAGAGGGGCAGGAGTCATGCCAGGGCACCCCACACTTCGACTTTTTAGCCAAATCAGATTTTAATTTCTGCTTTTAAAAGAAAAGAAAAAAAAAAGAGAAAAGAAGCCCCAGTCCTAAAGGCATCCTCAGGAGGAGCAGGCAGCACTGGGTGGCTCAGGAGCCCACACAAATTGACATAACCTCTTTAAACATTTAATATCTCTTGAGGTATGATGTAGTTTTCTGTCTCTTGGGAAACTGTTTTTGTGTCCTTTTTTGCTGACAGACACTTTCGTCTTCTGGCTTTCAAGTTCATTTTTGGTAGCCTGGCCCATGTTGCCATGTCTTCTGAGGTCACACAGAGACTTACAGACTCTGTAAGTACAGCAGGGGAAGCACTGCTGGCATTTTTGTGTGACTTACTTTGAGAGTCTTATCCCCCTTACTGAGAAGGATATACTCAGATACGCAGATGATAGGTTTGGGTTTTCACCCTTGTTTTTTCAGCAGAGCGGAGCAAGGTGACATTTTGGCTCATGGAGTGTGGTTAAACCGGATGATGTAACTTAGAAATAGAAGTAAACATGAAGAAACTTTTTTAAAAAAGTATCACTAAATGAGAAGTAGCTCAGCAGAAGAAGGAGAAGTAGATGCACAAAAGGTCTTGACCTTGACCCAGTGGCTTTGCTGAAGAAGGGGCCAGTGTTTCAATACCAACATTTTCCTAGGCTGTTAATCCTATGTTGCATCAAAACAGCATAAACCAGAAAAACAAGGGCAGGAATCAGAGAACTTGCTAAAAACCAATGAACTGAGAATTTTCTTCCTTTACGCTGGGACAAAAGTATATTTTACAGCTGTGACATGTGCCACTGACCCTAGGGGGGGTCTCCCGCTGCCACCAGCTTCCTCCCTGTCCAGGCTGGCAGTGAGAAACCTTGTTCTTCTGCCAGATTTGAGCTTGTTGTCATTGTGATGGCAGAAACCCCAGAATATCAGCATAAAAGAACTGTATTTTCAAGTGACTTTTGAAACTTGCTGGGAAAACACTTCCACCTTGAAGAAATAAATGAATAGTAATTGTAGTCCACACACTTACATGGACAGCTCTTACCTATTTTGTCAGTGCTCAAAATCAAATCCAAAATTCAACAACGTTGGCAACACCCTGCAGTGGCTTCACAAGAAATAAACACTTCTGACCGTTAGCAGCTTTGATATTTGCATTAAATCCATGTTCAGAATTATTTGTTTGGGAGTAGATTTCACAAAACTCCTTCCTTTGTTAAATGGCAATGTATCATATCAAAACACAGGCATGTGTTTCTAATTCACAATAGCAAAGCTTTTCTTTATGGAAAAAACAGAGCACCACCTTGGCCTACTCTGTGTTTCCTGCAGATAGGTTAGGTGTTTGACATTAATTTCTAGCATCTTCTTCTCTTTGTGTTTTTTATTTTGTGTACCCTTTCATGGCAAAGGCAGCATACTGTAGTGGTCTTAAAGCCTTTTCAACATACAGGAAAATGCTCTTTTTTTCCCCTGAAGTTGCATCCTAAATTATAATGAGGGGCTATTTAATTTTCCACTCATCTGTTTCAGGGAAATAAACAAAAAAATAAGAAGTCACACACACACATTCTGGGCACCTCAACACAAGAGAGACATCAAGGTGGTAGAGCAAGCGCAGAGGAGGGCAACGAGGCTGGCGAAGGGCCTGGAGCATAAATCTTAGAAAGAGTGATTGAAGGAGCTGGGACTGTTTAGTTTGAGGAAGAGGATGTTGAGGGGAGACCTCATCACTCTCTACAACTACTTGAAAGGGCATTGTAGAGAGGTTGGTGCTGGTCTCTTCTCACGGGCAACTAGCAATAGAACAAGAGGGAATGGCTGCAAGCTGCAGCAGGGTAGGGTTAGGCTGGACATTAGGAAAGAATTCTTCCCAGAAAGAGTGGTCAGACACTGGAATCAGCTGCCCAGGGAGGTGGTGGAGTCACCATCCCTGACTGTGTTTAAGAGTAGATTAGATGTGGTGTTGAGGGATATGGTGTAGGGGAGAGCTTTGTAGAGTAGGGCTGGCGGTTGGACTTGATGATCCCAAGGGTCTCGTCCAACCAAAATGATTCTATGATTCTATGATTCTATTTTCCTTCTATATTACTGCTGCACAGCCCTCCCAAAGAACACTTGGTGAGTAACTCTGATATAACACTAAAGCTTAACACATGGAAAAACTGAGCTGATCAGGAAAATATTCATGAAAGTACATTCATGTGCCTCAGAACAATGATTTTTCCATTAGAAAAGCAAAATACACCCAAAGCTTAGATTCTCCAGCTATGCATGATCCACACATGTGTCTGGATTTATGTGCACATATATATGTAGCCTTTTGGTCCTGCTTTAATGATGAATTTGCTATATGAATAATGACTGCACCTCTCTCCAGGTGCTTTGATACATATGCTACAGAGATATTTCAGTAAAGTAACAGCTGCAGAGGCTAATTTTTGAACACCTCACACAAACTGTGAGTTTTTGCAAGCCTACTCTGTGTCCTCAACTATGAGGAGAGTGATTGAAAACTGAACAAGCTCCATGAACAAAGCATCAATGAGCCTGAGAGCACGTCCTTCTAAAAATACTTTCCTGGGTTCAAAAAAAGGCAACCAGGTCTTGCACCATTCTGAATCAGTACATTAGTGGACTGAGAAGCTTGACATGAGCCAGCAATGCATGCTGGCAGCCCAGAAAGCCAACCCATTCTGGGCTGCATCAAAAGAAGCATTGCTAGTTGGTCAAGTGAGGTGATTCTACCCCTCTACTCCACTCCTATGAGACCCCACACAGAATACTGTGTCCAGCTTTGGAGTTCTCGGCACAGGAAGGACCTGTTGGAACAGGTCCAGTGGAGGGCCATGAAAATGATGAGAGGGCTGGAGCAACATTCCTGTGAAGACAAGCTGAGACAGTTGGGATTGTTCAGCCTGGAGAAGAGAAGGCTCCAGGGAGACCTTATAGCAGCCCTCCAGAACCTGAAGGGAGCCTATAGGAGAGATCATAGAATCATAGAATCATATAGGTTGATCAGCTGAGCTCCCAAGTTCTCCCTGGAGAGAAGGAGTCAATGGCCTTCTTTTCTCTGTGAGTACAGAGAATGCATCTTTTCTCTGTGAGTACAGCCCAGTGCCAGATATTTCAGTTACCTACCACTTCTAACCCCTCTTATACGCATCCTGAGTAGATGCAATTTTTTCCTTTTATCAGTGGCGTAGAATGACATTTTCTGCAGCATTATTTTTTTTTTTATTCATTTAAATGTTCTTCTGTGTTCTTCCAAAATGCATATCCATTTCTCTTACCTTTTGAGAGGAAGGCTTGGCACCTCTTCTTTATCACCTGGAAAGATTAAATTATCTTCTCCAGAGAGAGAGTAGACAGTACTTCATATTCCAGAGGTAGTTTAACTGGAAGAACTGAACTGAACAAGAGTAATTCAATTGACGTCACTCAAGCTACACTAACTATAAATTCATCTTTCTTGTGAAAAACATCTAGGAGTGACCTTGGGTTATCCAAATGACTGAATTTGCGTTAATCTGCAAAATAATGCAGAAATTGGGGGACACCTTTTTTTTCAGGAAATTGTCTGAAACGTTGCATTTCCATCTTCACAGAGTAAGTCAAAGGGCAGTACTGGAATATTGAAATAATGACAAGGGCAGAATTAGGCCAATGTCTTACATAATCATCATATTAACCACATTTTATTCACAACACTCTTAAGATACAGATGAAGAAAACACAACGTTTTCCACAACAACTTTCTTTCCTCTCCTTGCCTATTCTCTTCTTTACACAGTAATTGTTTTATTTTCTTCAAAGTTGGTTTGTTTCTCTACGCTTTATTGATTATTAATATGAAGTATGATCTCCGTAAATACTGAGAGACCGTAAAAGAGATCTTTGAAACCTTTCCCTAAGGCACCTGTGTTTTGTTTATTTGTGCAGGGTCACAGCTCTTGACGGGAAAGCCAGTGCGACCCCAGGGACCAGGGAGCTGTTCTTGCCAGGCGAGGGAAGGCAAAAATGAGCACAGGCAGTTTTCTGGAAGGGGCACCCAATTTCACCCAGTGAACTAGGTCTCAGGCCAACCAAACCTGGCCATGCCATGCTGCCTGCAATTTCTTTACCATCACCATAGAAATCCATATGCAAATCGAACATTGCTGTGCTATCTGGGACTGCAATAGCAAAGGCCCCAGTTGGCATGAAGCTTCCTGGTCTTTCTGAGCCAATATGAGAAGGCCACTGTGAGGAGCATTCAGGAGAAAAGTGGAGAAGAATATACCTGGGTTTCTATATACACATGATATATTAAAAAAAACAACCCACCCCCAAATTCAGCAAAACACGACTTACTGTCCCTTCTCTGATGAAAAGTTGAACAATATCCCATCTGTCCCTTCTACCTGGCAAACAAAATCAGAACTCTTTACTTAAAGTAAATAACTGTATACATTTGCCTTGAGCTACCCTAGCTCCTTTTTAATCAGGGAAAGAAAGCACTTACACCAATTAAAGTAAAATCAGTGTATAAAAATCAGCTTATAAATTAGTTTCTCTGCACTGTCAATTATTTTAAAAACATTTTTGACTGCTTAAATTAATTCCAATTTGAATTCAAGATGCACACTGCCACAGAGTGAAATTCAGGATAACAATTTTTTTCTCATCACTACTGAGGTTTACAGTCATATCTTTTAATTTTTTTCTACTCGTCTTGAGTCATCACTAATGAAAGTTCTAAATATAGGTATGACTAACAATGCAAACTTTAGAAACTGTATGTAAACTACCACAAGAAAAACAGATCAGAGAGTTATGCTCACCAGAATTTCAAACAATTGCTGCCAACCACTACATACAAGTAATGATTACTGCATTTTTCTCATTAGAAAGGCAGCTGTCATATAGCTTACGGTTTGGACAGAAAGAAATAAGTTAGCATATTGCTTAAGAGCTGTCTGCTATATCCTTAAATGTGACTCTCTAACTGCATTTTGCCAAAAACATGCTGGAATAAAAAAAACTGCATTCTGTGGAATAATAAATGTCATGTTTCCATTTCCCACTGTCTCGTCAGATTGTTTAAGATAATCAGGGTCACATAAGACAAGCACAATGAGCTCAGGACCTCAAACTTCTGAGGAGTGGTTTTGACACTGTCAAAGACAAGTGACAAACTGAGCATAGACTAAATGCCCAACACCACCCCTGAACTCAGCACAAGGCTACAGCTTTTATCTTCTAGGCACAGCTATTGACAAGAAGCTACCAATACAACCTGAGAACTCTGCCATCAGGCAGCAACACTTAAAGACTCTGGCAGACATATGGTCAGAACCAGAAGTAATTATCTCACATGCCCAAGTAGAGGCATCTAAATCAGACTGGCAGCCAGGCATCCCTTTAGATGTCATGTGCTGGAGGACCAAGATCAACCACCCGTTCTGAGAATCTCAGTGAAAGAAACACAATCGCAAATTTTCAACAGCTGTTTGTGTAGTCATACCCTACAGACACCAGTCATATGGAACAGATGAACACTCCTCTCTGGTCCCAGGGACTTTCTGCAGACAGAGTGGAAGTAAACTCAGAGTAAAACAAGAATCTGTTATCTATATTTTATCCATAGAACCTGCAGTTTTTCTTTAAAAAGCCCAGCAACATATAATTCAATAATGATGCTGATTTTACCTGTGGATGGGTAATGCAAAAGGAAGTTCACCACTGAGCCCCTTTTCCTCAGTCATTCTTTGCCACTAACTCCCCCATGGTCAGTTCCATCTCCCTCAGTGTCTGACAGCATGGATTATCTGAGTATTTATTGTTAATGATTGGTACAGTTAAACACATGTGAGTTATCAGTTGTGCAAGTCATTCCTGCATAATTGTAATACGTGGCTGGACAGAAAGAACCAGGGTTCACTGTTTCTAGCTGAAGGGTAATTACAAATTCTGTGTTACTAGACACAACTTATTATCACCAAATTATTGTGAAAAAGTAAAAATTAATGTGAAAATAATTTGACCAATATGTAGTCTGTGCTGATTTCAGATTTAGTGAATCCAGTTATGCTGAATTTAGCAGAGTTCTGCCGTCTTGTATGGGCTTTCACTGGACTCCTCTCTGTCCTATCTTATTCTCACCATATTCAACAGGGTAATAGCCAAACCCATAAGGCTAGCTTTGAACAAATCTGTCAGCTTGAGATGAGATACTCAGTGGGATTTTCAAAAGAGCTTATGTGGTTTTTTTTTACCTTGGCGTTTATAAAACTGCCACATTGATGAGAATGATTCCCCCAAGTTTTGCTGTACCATATGGTCCATGTGCTGTGAGGAGGCCATCTACTGTGTTTCCTTGTTAGTCATTCAACTACATATTGCGTCCATCTGCAACTCTCATATGTAGTTTCACTGTAATTGCCCTTTTCAGAGTAGTGCATTCCATTCCATTTTGTGCTGGTTTGTGATAATGTTCTTTCCAAGACGTGCCTCACCATATACTTTTTAAAAGGTGCAGTAGTACCACGCTGAAGAGCACAGTAGACGAGTACGCAGAGCACACCCGTGATGTAAGGGAAGAAGAGGAAGAAGAAGATTGGTGTTCAGCTCAGGGATGAAAAGAACACGTTCCTTTCCTTGCTTTCCTCTCCCTGAACCCCACTTCAGCAAATTGTTTCAGCTATTCCAGTGATGCAAAGGATCTCCTCAGTCAGCTGGGCTCAAACTACTCTTTTGCTACTGCTACTCCAACATACTTCAGAAGGTCTTGTCCCAGCTTGGTGCCTCCTGAGGAGTCTTTAACAAAACCTTTCTCAGCCACTATTTCATGGCCTCTTCAGGACCCCTGGAAGCTGTGGCATGAGTGACATTCATGAGAGGCTGGAGCTGTAAGCGTATTATTATCCTGGAGCCGGATAATTCTGTGCTGCGATGACACCACAGGCTCCAACCTGGGCAGGAGCAGCCAGTGTGAAGGTCAGACACTGCACTCTGGTGTCAGCAGAGTGAGCAGGAGGCACCGTCCCCCTCCACCAGAGCTCTACAAATCCTCCAGCACAGTACTGGCTTGTGGGATAATTTGAGCCTGGCACAATTTGTATTCCCATAAAGACCTCATTACACATATTGCTCATTTAACCTTTAAAAAAGCTGGAAGAAAGTGTGCCAATGGATTCTGGCTGATAAATATCTAAATTAAGTAAATTTAATTAAAAACTGTTGTAAATGTCATCTAATCTGTGGATGCTGTGACAATTACGGTTGTAGCTTTGAACCAGTTTCAAAATGTGTGAGGATCTCCTTACACAATTTTGTACTGAATGATTTTTTTCTTCTTGGTCCAGAAGAGTCAGGTTGGACTTATATTTTATTGCTTAATAAAAATATTGAAGTCTTGGAGAACTTTCTTGCATCCTGTTACTGCCAGGTGATGCTGGCGGGAACAGTGGTTTCTCTTTAAAGTCATTAAGTGTTTTTTTGCCAAATATAAGATGGGGAAAACAAGAAAGATATATGTTAAGTTTCATCTAGGGAATCCTACCACTCAGTAGACAGGAAATGAAAAGATCAGTGCTTTTTTTTTTTTTTCCCAGCTTCTATTCTGGTCACATTGTGTTGTTTGGGTGAAAATACCATCAGCCCCTACGTTACTTTAGTGCACACTAGTGATAGCTACTTGGGGAGGAGCACAGTTTGATGAATTTAGCAAAATCTTGTTGGCTGACCTTTCCGTGCTGGAGACATGATTTCATTTCTGTTGTCTGAAAATGAGCACCAACAAGACAAGTTATTTCCATGTCCCAGCTGGAATATCGCAGTGCTAATGAGTTTCCAAATATTTCTTTATCTGTACAATGCTATTACTTTCAGGTCTATCTAAGAAAAATATCATTTCTTTCCTTTCTGCTTTCTTCATGTACCAGTAAAAAGTCAGTTTATTTTGCTCTGTTTTTTCCAGTCCCTCTATGCTGCAAATATCAAACCAAAAAAAGTGCTTCTTGGAACAGTGAGGTAGGAAATCTCCCAGAGATGTATTTGCAAACCAAGGCACATGCAGAAACTGGTTCAAGAACTAGTTCACTAGTAATATCTACAATATGTAGGATCCCAGACAGACAAACTGAGTGGAGTACTGGCAATCCGAGTTCAGACATTATTCTACTCTAGTCACTGTCTGGTATTGCTGCTGAATCAGATCTTCTGATTTAATCATTCCTCTGATGTCATTAAGCTTCAGACTGAAAAGCCCACTCCTACTATAAAGGGTTTGGAATTTTTTTGTTTTGTTTTGTTTCTGACAAAGGCAAAAGGGTTCATTCAACAGATCACTCACATAGAGAGTGAGCAGGCAAAGCCACACCAGCAGAGTTCATGGAGGATCAGCAGCCAAGAGAGTAAAGGAGTAACAAACTACTACAGCATGGTGGGGCAGGTAACCCACACCAGGAACAGCTTATTATAGTATGCTTTTAAATTCACTGTCCTCTCTGGAGGTGAAAGGAATAACCACCTCTGCTCTGTTTCTTTAAGGCCTACACTGATGTAAAGCAGGCATCTCCGGTAAGATTTCAAGAGGCAGTAAGTGCCTCAGTGCGCTCTGTGCTTTTGTTAATATTCTCCTGCAGTTGCACCCTTCAGCAAAGTGGTTTATGAATCCCAAAGAAACCCAAGAAAGATGTAAAAAATATTCAGATAATTCAAATCACCGTTCACCAGGTCAGAGGACAATCTCTACCACAGTTTGAAAAATACTTTCATTTAATTTAAAAATTTCCCTTCTGAAAACTTTTGAAATCTTTCTCTGCTGCCAGAGAACAGACTTGGATCTGAAGAACTTCTAAGGTTTTTATTGCTTATTATTCAAGTAGGCCGAGGCAGGGTACCAGTGGTGCTCCCAGTGAAGCCAGCGACACGTGTATTTGTTCCACATGTACCTGTGGAACAGGTTCCATATAATGTGAAATAATACAGCTAATATGCAAATGCATGTATAAATACATATGTTTTGGGTCAATCCTGTGTGGTGACAAGGGGAAGGAACAAGGACAATGTTTCCCTTTTTAAGTCCAGCTCTCGGGTCTTTATTGCTATGCTTATTTCAGAGAGAATTCCTTTCTGCCTTTTTTCCTGGTACTTCCTGTGCAGAGGTGAGCAATCTTTTTGCCAGTTTCAGTCAAAGATCACTATAGCAGGTACAATATAGAAAATCATAGGCAAGGTGGATTGATTTCTATTTACAAACATATTTTTCAGCTTTGCCCATGACTTACTCTTGAGACCTTATTCCTTTACTTCTATATCCTACTGCTTTTCACATCCCCAACTAAAAATAGCCTTTCTCTAGAAAAAAAAAATCCCACTAGCACTTCCAAATCTATCTAGTATACACATCCCAGCTGATTTCAGGATATCCTCAGACCACGTTTTTCTCTCTTCTTCTTGCTAACATTGTCTTTCTTACCATTTCCCACAGTTCGTGCTTTTCCTGGGACTATTATGACCTTGGACATGGCCTGTCTGTTCAGAGCTGTGCCCTTGCACAGATCCTGCCTTAGGAAGGCATTTCCAGGCAGGAGTTCCTGACAGACCCAGGACCTGGTTCCTGGTGGTCTACAGTGCACACCAAGAAACAGGTACCAGTGACAAGATCAAGAGGGTCTTGCTCAGGTCTTAGGGCAACAGTAGTGGGATTCCACCACCCACCGTCCTCCTCTGCCAGTGCAGACCCCCTCTGGTTGGTCCTCAAGGCAAAAAGAGGGGAGGGAAGGAGGTATCAGCCTGGAGGGATATGTGCCAGGGAGAAATATATTCCCCATGCTTGCTGGCTTCTCCATGTGCTTCCCAGTTCGGCATGCAGGAAATGTCAGTGCTGTGAGTTTCCTTCTTCAAAACCTGATTTCATGGAGCAATCCCATCGATACTGAAGGGCTAATTTGCGAGAATAAGCTCTAGCCATGTTAGTAACAGCTTTTAACACTGAGTTGTAATGAGGTCAACTCAAATTTGAATGTGTGTAGCCCTAGCTCTTACTGTCTGAATTTCCATAGAGACTGTCTTGCATTCAACAGAGCAGAACATCCAAGTGAATTAGACTAAAAATCACCATTCTTTAACATTAATTTGCACACATTTTCTTGCAATGCCTTCTCCTCTTTGGAAAAAAAAAAAAAAAGAGAAGAAGAAAAAAGAAGACAGAAGACTATTCTGCCTCTCAACATTCACACAAAGTCACAGATCCAATTCCTTTGCATGCACAGCCAGCGACAGAAATGGCAGGTGATCCGCACATTCCCCTGCCTGCAAGATGCATATCGTATTGCTCTCATATAGCCTGTGTGCTTTTCCACTGAGCTGGACACCCAGCATTGTCACTCCTAAAATATTTGTGAGTGCTACAGGATTTTCTAGGGAAAGGTTTCTCGGGGCAAGATTTAGTCAAATTTAATCCAAGTCACTCGGTGCAGCTCCATTCGTTAAGCGCAGCTCCTGTGCTGAGGAGAGCCCGTCACTGTGTTCTGCCTCACAATGTTGCAGAACACAATAACAACAACATTAAACTCAATACCCTTAAGGGGCAGTCGTAGTCAAGGGTCACATTTTCCTTCATTCCAATTAACCTACTTGTCATATTGGATGGTAGATGCACTCTGCAAACTGCCCTCAAGTGCTTCTCATGCTCTTTTAGTAATAGAAAGTGGGGAGATATAAAATAGTTCATGCTTTGCTGTTTGAGTCGTCCTTGGTATTTTATCTTATTGGGGAAACCCACAAGAAATTAATACTGTGGTAAAGATTTTAAGGGTCTCAAAACGCAAACAGGATCCTGACTTGAGCTAGCATACCTGGAATAGTGGTGCTGGTGACACCAGTCCTGAGGAGAAGAGGGATCAAGAACTTTGGGTTCCCCTCCAGATTTTGTTCGAACCATTTTCTCCCGTGCCAAACAAAGAGTAAATAAAAATTTGACTAGACTGCACCTTCTCCAGCATAATGTTACATCCAGCAGCATAATGTTATATGGGAAGAAGAAAAAGGAGTTTCTTAGGTGCTCCACTGACAAGGTCTCTCAGACCATGTTGTAGCCAGGTCCTGAGGTCACCACCCTCAGGTGGTTCTCAGGTGGTCCTCAGGTAGTCCTGCCCACCTCCCTGTGGCTCCCATTACCCTGTCCATGGGCTTGTGTCATCCCCCCGCACCGAGGGGCCATCAGCCTGTGCAGAAATACCACAGTTCCACACAGCTCTGCCCTGCCCAGCCATGGTCCCCCTGAACCAGGCTCACCTGCAGGCCCATGTCCTGGCCTGTCTTTGGCCTGTCCCTGTCCCCAGGGAGGTGCCCAAAGCCTGGGGCTGGGGCTGCCCCAGTGCCCCTGGCTGCCCTGCACCTGGCTGGGGGTGGACGGGCCCTGCCCTGAGCCCCATAGGGACCCCCCAGCTCCACTGTGGTATGGCTGTGTTGGAGGTTGCCATGGTGGGTGTACATACCAGGTGTGTTCCCTCCTTGTCTCCAAATTTGTGTCCCTTGGAGTTACTGCTCCCAGCACTGTATCTGCCACCTTGCCTCCTGCCAACCCCTCAGAAACAGGCTAATCACCAAGCTCACTGATCGTGTTAAATGAACCTTTGAGGTGTTTTCCATAGCCATGTGAACCTTTGGGTGTCCCAAGACATGAAGGGCTTAAGTCAGTCTCCAACCTGCCCCTACAAGGCTCAGATGAGCCTTTGGCTAGAGGAGCAGACCCAGTGCCCTCTGAAGAGATCCTCTCCAGGAGAAGTCTTGTCCATTGCTGTATGTCCAAGGAAGCTGGACAACTTCTCCAAACAGCCATATCTCTTTGCAAGCATTAGTTCCCATCCCCACTTGCACCTGGGCTGTTGTCCCTCCTTCATTTGACTCAAATCATGATTTGCCTTGATTGGTCTTATCTGTTTCTTTATATGCTTGCATATCCCACTTTCCCCGACATGAATTTCTGACATTGTAGGCATTCTGATTCTCTGCTTTCTGTTAAACCATCAGCTTGTCCATCCTGGAATAGTGGTGCTGGTGACACCAGTCCTGAGGAGAAGAGGGATCAAGAACTTTGGGTTCCCCTCCAGATTTTGTTCGAACCATTTTCTCCCGTGCCAAACAAAGAGTAAAATGTTTTGCTGGCAACATCTGCTAATTCTACTACATAAAGTATGGTTTAGGTCCACTTTGTTTGACTTGGTACTTTGTTCTTACTTCATTTCCACCAGTCCTCTGGCTTGATGTGATACAGACCACAGGATTAACATTTGAACCTCTGTTTCACTGCAAACCACTTGAATTTATGCCATTAAATTGTTAAACAATATATCAAATACATCAACTGAAAATGTACTGGATATGAACACAAGTCTTTTGGACTCTAATATCCATTACTAAAATTATCCCAAGGGAACAAATTACTGAGAATAACTATGTGCTTTTCCCAGACAATTAAAAAAATAATCTCTGCTTACTTTTTTTTCCAAGGGAGCAGTGGATTTCATACATGTTAATATCCACAGGACCCTTATGTTAGATTTTTATATCTCTATATTAGCTCCTATTATTTTTTTTAAACATGATGTCCTGTGTTACCTATGGGATTAGCATCCACTTTGTCTCTAAGCAAAGTGTCTAGAGCTGAGAGCTCTCCTTTAGATGCAAGAGGAATCCTATAGACACCTGTTTTCCCAGCAGGATGGGCGAATACTTTATCACTTCTTGCTTCTTCATAATAGTGTTGGCCTCTGGCTTTTCTGAGGTTTCTCAGGCTATTTTTCACATTTGCAAGTTTTAATTCTGGACTCTGTTCTATGGCAACTTCATCAAATGCTCTATAGTGGTTGTCCTGGAATAGAGCAAGGTTCTTCAAGGTTCTCCAGGGTTCTTTCTAGGAGGGCAGGAAAGGAAATGCATAAATTTGTATGCAGCACATCCAAAAGTATAGAGAATACTGTTCTTGGAGCATGTTTGCAGGCACTTCTTTCAGGGTTACATTTAATTTCCAAAGCCTGGTTTTGTGCTGGAAGAAATATTCTCACTTTCTGGATCTGGTTTTACCCGGTTTCCATTAAAGACCTGTACCAATTTTCAGCTTTTCTCTCATAAATAAAGGCAGGGATTGCTTTGTACCCCTATGAAAGACAATGAATGCATTGTTTCTTAGGGGAGTTTGATCCTCCTGTAAGAGGCATCTCAGCTATTGCTTTATTTTATGTGCTTAGCAAAGCACTCCTGAACTATACAAATGCCCTATCAAGTCAACAGAGAGAGGCAGGTACCAATGGAGACCAAAGATATCCCTTTCCTTGGTGCCCCAGTGGACCATAAACTGCATATTCATCAAATTACCACCTTCACTGCTTTTCCTGAGAAGTGGTGGAGCTTGAGATGAAAGACATGTTGTCACTTCATCACTGTTCCTGGGACCAAAGGAGCTGGAGAGGCAAAGCGATGTCTGCTGCCATCTCACACCCACTCACTGCAAACTCAGGCTCCAGCCTGCCTGGTGTTGCTATACTGGAGTGTGGCCACAGCCCAAACCAGAGGAGTCCTGGCCTTGCTCTCATAGCTACCTCAGAGCAGGCAGTGCTGATGTTGACATCTTTGGTGCTCTGTGATCATTGGGCATCTTTACAAACGTGACTGATTTAAGCAATTAAATCTTGAATAAATTTCACCTCTCCACAGTTTCAGGGAATATTTGTGTCTCCAATTGGTTAGAACAAGCATTGCAGCAGGATCAGCAAGCTTATGTGAGCTCTCTTTATGCCCTGCTGTGTTAATTTCTCTCCTGCTCATTTTTTTCTGTGGAGTTTGGCACTTTTAACATTTTCATGCCACAGTTTTATTGTCAACTTTCCCTGCTTGAGTTAACTGAAAGCTATAAAGCACCTGAAATGCCTCAGAGGCTTCCACTGTCAATAGTGAGATGAGCTTTCTGCACGTCTTCATTTTCCTTAGAACACTTTGCTTGCAGACAGAGGATAAAATGCAGCTGGAACTTTGCTTGGTTTTTTGCTCAGTTTCCAGCTAGTTTTGAGCTCAGGTGGAGCTCTTCATAGAATCATAGAATCATA
>VZTM01019456.1:530175-576814 GCA_013400555.1 Jacana jacana
TCCAGCACCTTGATATCTCTCTTGTGCTGAGGTGCCCAGAACTGGACACAATACTCAAGGTGTGGCCTCACCAGTGCTGAGTACAGGGGGACAATCACCTCCCTACTTCTGCTGGTCACACTATTTTTTATGCAAGCCAGGATGCCATTGGCCTTCTTGGCCACCTGGGCACACTGCTGGCTCATGTTCAGCCTCCTGTCGACCAGCACCCCCAGGTCCTTTTCTGCCAGGCAGCTCTCCAGCCACGCTTCCCCAAGCCTGTAGCGATGCATGGGGTTGTTGTGGCCCAAGTGCAGGACCTGGCACTTGGCCTCATTGAAGGCCATGCCATTAACATTGGCCCATCTATCTAGTCTGTCCAGGTCCCTCTGTAGAGCATCCCTGTCCTCAAGCAGATCAACACTCCCACCCAACTTAGTGTCATAGTTGTCACTGCTCCAATAAGCCATAAAAAGCAAAAAAGCCCAACAAAATGAACCTTGATATTGTGAGATGTTGGGATACCTGTCTGAAAGCAATCTCTATGCTACAGCCAGCAGATGCGTTGATATTTCCAGAGAGAAGAGATTTGTGGTTTTTCACAATTAGAAACATGCTCTTCTCCTTGCTGGCTCTGCAAGAGGTGGGAGCGCTGCAGTCCTGGACGGCAGCAGTCTGGGGTGCTTTTTCTTTCTGCTTTTGCCCAAGCTGCCATTGGACTCTTGTCCTCCTCCCTGCCAGCATTCCTCTTCCACTGCATCCCTGACCATTGTCGGTTCGTCTATGCTCTGGATATTCTTAAATCATAATGTCCAGCAACTTGAGCTTTGTCTTGATTGTAGCCCAAGCCTGAAATATCCCTTTACAGCAACAATTAGCAGCTAAAAGGATAAGGGGACCCCCCCATCTTTAGCCTATAGGTGGCTGATGAGATCTGCTAAGTATGGCTGAACAGTAGTCAGCCATGAGGGCAGAGGCCTGCTGGGACACTCCTCTTCATGTATCTCCTTCTCAGGCGGCTTACAGGTGACTTAGCATTGTACTGGGGCAGCAGGAGCAGTCTGCTCTCCACAGCCATCTTCCTCTGTCCCTCAGCTGTGTGTGGGCAGAATGACTGCCTTGTACTTTTCATGTCCATACTCATGGTGTGGGGCAAAGAGCTGCCACATATAGCTGTCCTCTGATGAATTTCCAGCAAGCAGAAAAGGCAGCACACCATTTTGTTGGAAAAATGACATTTATCAGTCCTATAAAGTCACCAGGGAAAGTAGGGGGTGCTGCTTTGTTCACCAATGCTTTTTCCTTCTAGTGCTCTGCCCGGAGTGCTGCAGCTCAGGTTGCCTTGAACATGAGAGCTGTGCAAAGATATTCTGATTTAGCAAAGCACTTACACGCATAAAGCCATGCACATGCTGAATTTTAAAAATACTGCACTGAACCGTGGCCTAATATCCATCCAGCCTGAAAGCGATGCTCAGATGGGTAACATCCAAAAATGGCCACAGAGAAAGGATCTGAGCTGGAAGCAGTTTACCCTCCAAGAACTGGAATTTGAAAAGACCAAATTATTGTATGATAATGGAAAACATCTTCCTCTTAGGCAGAAATCTGGGAGCAATCAATATGGACCTACCCTGACAGTTGTTTCCGCAGAGTGCGGTGGCTTTGCAAGCAGGATGAGGGAAAGGGCTGAGCAGAGGCTCATGCAAAGTGGGGATCCCACCAGTTGGACATCAGCCTGAAGCCTCAGTCCCAGCCCATTGCCACAGGGAAAATCCTCACAGCTGGGTGCACAGCCACAAATGAACAATCTCCTTATTTGCCTCGTGTCTTGAACCCGTGCAATTTATCCTGACCTTTGATATTCAGCTCCGCTTCCTAAGGAAGGGTTAAGTTGCCTGAGTTTGTATGAGCGCAGAATCCCCAACATCTCTTTCATTACAGGGACCTAATTGAGAAGGAAAAGTAACACCCATACAGATAATTTATTTCTATCAGCACTTCCCCATTTTTTTTCTCCCCAGCAAAACTGTCTTGGGCATCTAGTTATTCCCTGACAGCTAGAGTGATAATAGGAGGATTTTTTTTTTAAACTACAGTGCTATTCAAGATCAGAAGACTTCACATCATAAAACATCATTAAAGTGTGAATTCAAGGTTGGGAAAGATGAGGCCTTTACAAGACTAATGCAATTAATTCTGCTCGTTAACTACAGCCTCAAAATATGTACATAGACTATGATCTCACTTCTGCTGTGGAGAGTTACTTCTGAAAAACAATTCTTTTCCAGTGGATTTCCCAGTGATAAGTGAGCATGGAAAGCTCCTCATATTACATACTAATGAACACAAAGTCATTGCAGGAGGAACACTGTGTGTTCTAAATCTTTCAGTGTGGAGTAACTTCTTGTCAAAGTAAGAAGCTTAAATAAGCTGAGGGCCAATATGAAATAATTTCAGTAATTGAAATGTGTTATATTGAAAGTGAGTTTCTTTGCTTTTTTTGCCTCCNAAGCACTTGAATTCTGGAAAGCCTCAGTTCTTTAGAGTTTACCAGAGCTAATTCCAATCTCAGTCCTTCTTGCTTTCTTTTCACAGAGGAATTTGCACAGTGGGACATTTTTAATGTAAAGGAACTTTGATGCAAAAAAATAGCAATTTATTTTGCCAGCAGCTTTCAGTATTCCCTCTGCTATAACCAAAGGTATAGCAATACCATCCTCGTAATCAGCCTCATTTTCTATTGGGTCCTACAAGAAAGACTATGCTTGTGTTTGCCTGCAATCATTAAATCTGTGTGTTTGTGTGTATGTGAAAGAAAGAAGAGAAGAGGAAAGCAATAAACATCTGTCCTATCAATATACAGCCCTATTAGCTGGGCCCTGGAGGGCTTTCCTCTCCTCCCTTCCCCTTTGCTCACTTTCACACGGCTTTCCTTCTCTCTCCAGCAATTACCCACACCATGCTTCCATGCTCTGGCAGCTCCGTGGGGCAGGGACTTCAGCCTGTATCCCAAAAGGCATACTGTCATCACCATAAATTAGCCATTCTGCAAGCAGCCAACGTGATGAAGCCTGTTCTCCTATGGACACAAGGGGACAGGTGAGAAGAGAAGGGAGTGAAGTGCCAATCAAGAAGCTCTTAGCTCTGTCCTGCAATGTGGAAGGGAAAGTTTGGTGGCTTTAGAAAAAAATGAATTCACAGAAAGATTTCAGAGCTAACTCATACTTGTGGCTAAAGCTAATGATCACCAGAAACTTGATTCAGTAGTACATTTGGTGTCCTCCCTTGCACTGAAAATGTTGCCCTCAGTTTAATTTTTTTCCTCATGTGAATGCATCTCTTTAGTGCTTGTTTCATAGATTTTTGTTTCCATCTTATGGCCTTGAAATCTATTAGAAATGCAGCCTTGAGGCAAACTTTCTCACAGTAGTGCCTTACTTTGTTGTATTCTGCAGTACATGTAGTTGGCTCTGACAGCGTTAGTTCTGCACTGGTACACTGTCAAACTGGCTGCAAGAATTATTGTAGAAAAAAACCCCATGTGCTAAGTGAAAAAAAAAATCCTGATTTGGGTCTCTATGTGACAATTCAACTCCATTTTAATATCTTCTTTCCCCACATCTGAGTTTTGAACCCCAAATCTTACAGCAGCAGTTGAATTTGACCTGACTTTGCCAATCTGAGTTCAACTGATATTGCTTAACATGCCTGTCGGACTCCCTGTTTTGGAAGTCCGAATTTTCCTAATTCTTCCAAGAATTAGGAAAGAATTCTTCACAGAAAGAGTGGTCAGTCACTAGAATAGGCTGCCCAGGGAGGTGATGGAGTCGCCATCCCTAAATGTGTTTAGGAGTAGATTGGATGTGTTGTTGAGGGATCTGGTGTAGGGGAGAACTTTGTAGAGTAGGGATGATGGTTGGACTCGATGATCCCAAGGGTCTCTTCCAACCGGAATGATTCTATGGTTCTATGATTCTAAGTCCTTCTCTGAACTGCTCAAAACTCAAAGTTGTGATCTGACTGGTTTCCTAGGTCATTCTTTAGTCCAAACTACCTGAGATAATAGATTTTTGCCTGAGGATAAAACTCAGGCAAATGTGAAAAATTTCTCCAGACCCAAGGGCTGGTTTAGTAAACCCAGGCCAAATATTTAGTAATAACACTAAGAATCAAGGAATTTTGCAGTGCAAGTATGAGCATGCATACTGCTCATCTGTATGGCTAATTTAAATAGCTTAAAGAGGATCAAATTCACATCTGATTCAGCATGTACCCAGAGCTTTGGTGCCTGAATCGGCCATGGAAGTGTTTCAGACTGGGGACATATCACTGAAGGTAGGTAGAATACTTCTTTTCTATGGCATGGGGAAGAAAAAGTGATCTGTGGACTCTTTCAAGCACAACAAATAAATGCAAAGGTTTTACCTGCTAGGGAAAATAGTATGAGAGGTGATACCCTATTTGCACTGCACAGCTCTGAGGTGTTTGAGGCTGGTTTATAGGTCCTCCAAAGGTAAGGCTAGCTCGCAGGACACCATCACCTCCAAATGAGGAGACAAATAACTCATTCATGTTCTCATGATGCCAAAGGATTCTTGTTGTCTTCAGTCCCTCTTTCTCATTTAATAAACAATGAAGACACATGCTGTTACCATCAGTACCCCAGAATGGCTTACAAGGAACAGGCAGCTGTATATATAAACAAATCTTTACATCTTGACTCCGGGGTCAGGGTAGGTCTGTGCAGGGTAATATCCTTGCTACTTTTTCTCTCTTCTCCCTTGAAAGTATATATTTATGCAGCGGAGGTAGTGGGGAATACTTTGCATTTCTCATATATTCCTTTCTCTGGTTGCTCTAATGCTACTCATTATTCCTTCTCACTTGAGTAGAATTCTCCAGCTGGCAGAAATGTAATGAGAAATTTACTCTTCTGAGGGCATTAGGTAAGAAAAAAATATTGTTTTCAAAAGAATCTCATAGATGAGATCCTGAAACCATGTTTGCATAGCTTTTAATGTTTTGCCACATTGTTTATCCTTAGTGAAGTGTAAAACTGAAGCACATCAGTGTTGCCTAGGAATTAGTATGAGGCAGCTAGGACCATTTCTTAGTATTCACTCTTCTCCTTCCGAATTTGTGCGTATTTCTGCATGAAAAACGACAGTGAACTTTCCAAAACAGTGCAATTATTTAACTTTACTGACACCATGTCTGTCTTTTGAAAGAAGGAAATGTGTCTTTAACTTATATAAAGACTGCTGCTCCTGCCCCTGCTTTTACTATAACTCATTGAGCTGTGGTACTGGCAAAATCCTTATGTCTCTGAAGTTAATACAAAATATAAGGGGGAAAAAAAAAGTCTGTATTGCTCTCTCTTTAGAATTGCAAGCGTTTGACTTAACAAAATACTATTTAACATGTCTCATAACCAAAGTATTTTCAGAATCATAACCGATATCATTAGCTTAAAACTGTTGTTCCAATTTGTGGTGGGCTCATTTGCTTGGCTAAAGTCGGGTATCACAGCTAGAATTACAACGGGACACAGAAGTGCGTAGCTAAGCCTTATTAAGTTCTTGTTAGAATAAAATAAAGAAATTCAGAAATAAATAAATATTGTTTTACTCTTATGTTAATCTTATTGACTCTCTGCTTGCGGAAATGGAGAATTTTACTGCAGTTTGGTTTTGGTTTTCAGCCGGATGGTTTACTTGGACCAAATACTGATTAAAATCTCCCAGGCTAACAATCCCAGACTCACAAGGATCAGATTCTGACCCCCCATTAACATCAGTGGGAATTTTGTCATTTAACCTCACAAAATTCATATCAGATTTCATGTGGTTTTGCAAAACAACACACAGGCAAAAACTGTGCTGTCTTTCACCTGGTATCTTGCTTTCTTTCCATCTTCCTCTCCATCAGCTAGTCTGAAAATCATGAACCTGCTTTAGAAACCCTTCCTGACCAAGGCCCTTGGCTATTCCCCCTCAGCAAGAGTTGTGCACCTAGACAAATCATGGAAATATGCTTGGCTATGACCAGGAGACTAACCCACAAGTTCTTGCACTGCCTCCATAAAGTAATTTCCAGCAAATTGTCTTGAAGACAGCCCATACCTGTGACTGTACATGAAACAAAGTTTAAATGGTGAACAAGATGTGAAAGTGTGTGTGGCTCCTACTGCACCTTCTTGAACATGGCAGAGCTCACACCCAGTCTCAGCTTACATGCTGGGACATGTTCCTGCAGCAGCAGGTCCTTCTGAGAGCATCCTGACAGCCATCACAAGGATGATGTTGGGTTTTACAATAGCTGCAGCTGGAAGTTGTACTGGGGGATGTTTATGCCAGCTACCTTTGGGTATTGAACGCAATTGTTTCAGCCACGTACTCCTTAGGTTCTCCGCATGTCCAGAGACAGAAGCTGTGCCTATGGTAAAAAGCAGTGTGAACCTATAGAAGTGGGTCTACAGAGTATATCAGTCAGTGTTGAGGCCCACATCTCCATTCTATGCACATTTTATCTCAGACCAGCCCTAGTCATTTCTGCATGCCAAAAATCATAGAATCATAAAATGCATGTAATCGTGGCTGTAGCACTTTGGATGCTCCCCTGGAATGGCTCATCCACTTCAGTTTCACCTGGAAGGAAGCCAAGAGCTGCTCTGTCTTAAAAAAACCGTGTTGTAAGTGGGGACAATCAGGACAGTCCCTCCTAAAGAGCACTCCTGATCTGAACTGAAATACCAATGCAGCTCATCCAGAGGCTGTGCCAAAAAATGACTCATAGCATCTGCTCTGAGCTGCTCTCTGGAAGTCCACTGGCTAAAGAGGAACGCAAAAGAAACTGCCTAAATGTCACTGGCCCAAGCTGGCATGAGCTGTTCCATCTTCTCTTCCTTTCCTTCCCTGCTCTGCCATCCCCCACATCACTTAGATCATTCTTCCATTTCAGCTTTTTGTAAATGAAGAAACGGTTTTAGTTATTGGTTTGAAAGGCTTTTCCTGTCATCCATAGTCTGTACTTTGTGGTGTGTATATATGGTATCCAGCTTTTCCAAGTCACAGTGATAAACTGTAATTAGGATGTACAGTAGAAGTTTGGGAATTAGGTTAAACAAAACTCACTTTTAGCTCTTGATTTTTCTGGCAAAGTTGTGATGGGAAATCAGTTTCCACTTCCCAATCTAGAAAAAAAGGATGATCGAGTAAGAGCGCAGAAAGAAAGAGTTTCGGAATTCTTTCTCTTTTTTTCTGTGGAAAATCAGAGAAGGAGTTGGGTATTTGGGACACAAATACTGATTCATTGTGTACTGTCCTCATTTTCCCCATGCAAAGTGCAGTTGGGAAGAAAAGCTCTAGTGGGCTCCCATGCTAATTTTTCTCTTTGCCTCTTTAACTTGCACAGATTTTTCAAATATTGACTAGGCTTTGAACTTGACCTACTTAAAACACTGGCTATGGTTTTCACTTAAACAAACACCCCTTCAGATCATGTCAGTATTATAAAGGGGCCTTGCAGCTACTGTGAATGTTGAGAATTAATGGTAAGTTAATACTGCTTTATGCTACTAGATGTATTGTGGCAGAAGTCAGCTGTTGTTCTCTGCTTCACGTGGCTTTCGGGGTTTTCAGCTTTCCTCAGGACCTATTTATACTAACTGGTATGGGATTGAATTTATTTTCAAGTCTGGACCTACTGATCACCTGAATGTTGAATTGTCCAGATCAAGCTTTGCCTTGAGCTGGGCCTGAAATGAGCAGCCCTTTCTGAAGGCAGGGCTGGAGGCTGAGGAGGCCACAACTCCCCTCTGTGTCCTCTCCTCTCCTGCCAACAGCAAACTCACAACTCATCTTCCTTCTGCAGCTCCTCTCTTCTCTCAGCTGCCTGGCATTTGGCCTGCTTTATTTACTTGTTCAGGGAGGCATTTTGTGCTTTTCATGAAATCTCTCCAGGTTCCTGATTATGCTCCATGGGCAAAAAAGCGAAATACAATTCAAAGTTGACCTGGTGTGAAAACTCATAGGCATCCGCTGACAGAAAGAAAGAAAAATGATGCATTGTTGTGGCTTGCATGGATTTTTGAAATGGAGACATGCATGAATTTTTTGATATATAAAATCCTTTTCCTTCTACACGGTTTCACAAGGAATACTCTTGCTGCCAAGAGTATTCTAGGCTCACCTAAGAACAAAATAAATTACCTTTGCAATCTAACAGTTTCAGTCGACCAAAAATAAAAAAGCATATTTTTTTCACTCCAGCAAAATCAAAGTACTCCAGTACAAAATGACAAGGAAAATTATCACAGTAATAATAACAAAAGCTAAATTTTAGTGGGGTTTGTTTTGTTTTGTTTTGTTTTGGTTTTTTTTGTCTAACCAAGATTTCTGCAATGAAACTAAGCATTATCTAGGGTGTTGGAGGACAAATGGGGCAGGAAGGGTGAGAAGGGGCAAGGTTTTACCCTCTGGGGGGGTGGGGGTGGACTGTGGGCTGAGGGGTTGCAAAGAGAGGAGACCCAAGAATGCTACCTACAAAGACTGGAGAAGTAGGACCTGTGCATCAGCTCCACTGCTGAGAAAAGAGGGAGGTGGGTGTCACCCAGCTCTGGTATGGAGGTAGAAGGTAAAGAAGGTCTGCAAGCAGAGCAGATTACTAAATTTAGATGGGGACTGAGGCCTGCTGATGGGTAGCTGGCAGGTAAAAGGGGGATGGAGCTTTGTACTTCTGTGGCTCCCAGCTCCACCTCCCACCTGCTCAGCCCCGGTTCCTCACTCCCTCCAGGTCTCTCTTTCACCTGAAGCGCGGTTGGATACAGAGGCACATCAGCAGTGACAGGTTCTCGTGCTGATCTGCCAGCGGGTGCTGCGGGTGCTCACAGGGCTGCTCATGTGCTGCGTGCCCCCCTGGGGTGCCTGACAGCATCGCCACCGTGCTGTCACAGCACGCCCACCGGCCCCACGCCGCGGCAGCTGTTCTGTGCAAAGAGCCTTCACCCATCAGCCCAGCGTTGTTTAATTCTTAAACTTATGTGTACTTTAACCAGATTCTTTTATTCAGCCCCATGAAAAGTATTCCGTTTGATGTTTTCACAGACAGCATCTTAAGGCGTTACTTCGGCTTCTTCTCTAGCGCTGCCCTTTCCGAAGTCATTATTACTCATTAGGTACATTGTGCAGAAAGCAAAGTAGGTCACGGATGAAAAGCCCCATCTTAGCAAGAGGCACCGGTATTGCACAAAGCTATTTTCAACTTTCATGAGATAAAAAATGTTTTCTGTAGGATGAAAGCTGTCACTGCCAACTTACAAATGAATGCCAAGTATGTAAAAACTTTCATTTCAGATTCCCAGGCTTTCATATGTTAAATGCATTGTTTTAGAAACCCATTTCAAAGGTAATTCCCCCAGTATAAGCCACACTTGCTGGCTCTCCAGCAGGGTACGTGCCGAGTTACAGGACAGGTACTCAGCTGGTGTAAACCACTGTTGGCTTCATAAAGACTGAACCATTTTCACCCCATGAGGGTCCATCCTCAAGAGTCCCCAAATGGGGAATCAATAGAGGAGATGGTCCCCAGGTGGGTACCTGGGTGCAAGATGACAACCTTGGTTGTCAACCTTGCAACAACCTCATGATGGCTTGGCTACCATAAAAATCCCTCACAGCTCGTGCCTATCTGCACGGCACTGAAACAGTAGATTTGCATCTGCAGTCCAGGATGACCTCTAAGTCTGAGATGAAAACTTCAACAGCAACACCTCAGTGAGAATTATTCTGACGTTGCTCTTACTTTGCATCGTGAGCCATTAGTTAAAGAGGAGCTTTAATTTTTGTTTGACTGCTTATCCAACTTCTATTTTCATGCTACTTGGAGATGTCAAATAAATACTTGGACTTTCTAAAGTGATCCTTAATCTCTTTAAATTGGTGGGCACCCCTCTTCTGGCTCTCAATTTAATAAAATACTCAGCACATGCTTCACTTTATTCAATTTCCACAAGGACTTAAACACAGGATTTGAGTAGAAATTAGACTGCACTCGTAGTATGTCCCTTCATCAACAGAATATGTCTGAAGCACTTTCAACTGCTAGAGAGGTAATTAATAAAATTATGCTTTCAAGTTATTACTGCATAAAATAGGTTGACATATATGGCAACAGTAATGCTGCTAAATTTGTTTTGTTGATATAATCACCTTGCTCCACTGATTAGTGGAAAGTCTGTTAATCTTTTCATTAAAAATCTGGGTATTACAATTGAAATTAAATCTTATTTTTCTCTTTAAAACAACAGGTTTTTTTAAACTAAAATGTAAAATATGACTGCATAAGGGGAGGTCTAAATTTATTATCATATATTAGAATAATATACATTTTATTAAAAGTAACAAGCAGTATATGCTTGCAGCCACAGTTTTCAAGAAAGAAGAAAGTAATCCTACAACTAGGAGAGGTTATTCAGTAAACTCTTGGAAGTAAGGTTTGCTACAGTAACACATCTTTTTTTAAAATCAGGGATAACTTCTATTGTAAGTACAAATGGAATATTTTCTGCTTTACTTTTTTTCTTTTTTTTCCAAGTAGTTCTGGTCAAGGATTAGATCATTTAAATTGAAACTGGAGTACTCACTTAAAAAGCAAAAAGCAAGTAAATAATGTGAGAAGTTGAAAATTACTTGTTCTAAGATAATCAAAAGGCAGGTGACTGTAAATAAACGATTTAATTAGACAAACAGAAATGTTACCTCCTTTGTTTAATAAAACTATTTATTTGCTTGAAGTGCTTTGGCACATTCACTGCACATAGCATACCTAAGTTAGATACATGGAATTGTCAAGGTTGGAAGTGACCTTTAATATCATCGAGTCTGATCATCGAGTCCAATCATCAACCTAACACTGTCAAAACCACCACTAAAGCATGTCCCTCAGCACCACATCTAAATGTCTTTTAAATACTTCCAGGGATGATGATTCTACCACTTCCCTGGGTAGCCTGTTCCAATGCTTGACAATCCTTTTGGTGAAGACATTTTTTCTAATATCCAATCTAAACTTCCCCTAGTGCCATTTTCTCTTGTCCTATCGCTTGTTACATGGGAGAAAAGACCTCCTTTCATGTCATTGCAGAGAGTGATAAGGTCCACCCTCAGCCTCCTTCAGTCTCAACAAACCTGTTTCTCTCAGCCACTCCTCATAAGACTTGTTCTCCAGACCCCTCACCAGCTTTGTTGCCCTTCTCTGGACATGCTCCAGCACTTCAATGTCTTTCCTGTAGTGAAAGGCATTAACACAGTACTTGAGGTAGGGACTCAGCAGTGCTGAGTACAGGGGGACGATCACTTCCCTAGTCCTGCTGGCCATACTACTCCTGATACAGGCCAGGATGCTGTTGGCCTTCTTGACCACCTGGGCACACTGCTGGCTCAGGTTCAGCCAGCTGTCCACCAACACCCCCAGGTCATTTTCTGCTGGGCAGCTTTCCAGCCACTCTTCCCCAAGCCTGTAGCACTGCATGGGGTTGTTTTGACCCAACTGCAGGACCTGGCCCCTGGCCTTGTTGAACCTCATACCATTGGCCTTGGCCCATCCATCCAGCCTGTCTGAATCCCTCTACAGGCTGACACTCATGCCTAAAAGAGAACCCTCCCCAACACCAAGCCCTGGGGGAATACCACTCATAACCAGTCACCAACTACATCTAACTCCATTCACCACCACTCTCTGGGCCCAGCCCTTCAGACGGTTTTTCACCCAGCAAAAAGTATATCCATCCAAGCCATGAGCCACCAGTTTCTCCAGGAAAATGCCGTTGGAAAAGTCAGGGTATACAACTTCTACAGTCTTTCCCTCAGCCACTAAGCAGGTCACCTTGTTAGCATTACTGAGAGAATTCAAGCAATAACGACGTGCTAATTTCATGTATTTTAATGAATTCCATTTTCATTCAAATTATAAGCAAGGAGGAAACATCATCTGATAAATAAAAAGTGCCCTATTTGGCATTTCAAAATTAAGTAACTTACAAATTAAGGACATGAATAAATGTTTGTAAACCATAACTCCACAGATAAATTCATGTGGATTTTGTTGGCCTTATAGTCTTGCAAAATAAAATATAAATTCACATCAGTTCTTGAGCAGGGACCTTTGTGTGGGGAAATATTCTAGAAGTACAAATTTAAAACAAGTGGCAAACAAGGATTAGCTCTTCTTTGTTAACCGTTGAAATAATAATTAAAAAGCAATAAATAATCTCTTACTGTAGGTATCTACAACTTGTAGATATCCATTAGTTTATTACATACCTCTTTGGAGACACATAAAAACAATGACCCGCTATGCAATCCAGTGGTGCACAACAACCAGCATCCGATCCTCCTCCTGTGGCAAAACCACACTATCTGTGCTGGGTGAATTATTTCACCCTTCAAAGGATCACAAGCTGTCTTGGCTAGGACAAGGCATTCAGGCCCCTGATCTTAGTAAGGACCCAGAACCCCCTTGGTGCTGTGTAGAGATGTGCTACACCGCTACAGTGTACACGGTTATCTGCTGCTTCTGCACACACCATTTGGTTGATTATCTTACTTGTCATTTCAGAAAAGTTTCAGCTAAAGCAGGCAGGCTAGAATATGGGATGTGTCTGTCTTGCATTTTTTTATGATGACATGCCTGCATTCAGGTTTTCCAAGTGGCTCAGAAAAGTTATAAGACCAGCCAAAAGAGAAGTCAGACAAGTGCAGGGAAATTATTGTATGGAAGAAAAATAATAAATCTTAATTCCAAATTTCTGTGCTTGATTACATGTATTTTTTGATGCCTCTACCCACCAAAGAATCGTCTTGTTTGTCTGGTGTTTCCAAGAACTAACATATCATGAAGGATTTCCAGGCTGCAGCAGATTTCTTAACCATTGGCTCTGGATCTCCTGAAAGGGGATTTTCGAGGGGGAAATCCAAAATTGTGATGGGAAAAAAAAAAAAAAAGAAAAGAGAGGTGGAAAATTTCAGTGCAAACTAAACCAAATACAAAGCAATAAACTCTGATTAAGTTAACAATGGGAAAAAAAACCCAACCAAACAAACTAACAAACAAACAATCACACCACTCATGCTTGATTCCTTGAACACAAGAGAAAAATGTGTAAAAAACCTCTAGATTTGCTTGTCTTAGTCTTAAAATAACAACAAAAAAAAGCCCCTAAGGCGGTCTAAGAGAGATAAGCTAATCAAAACAACCCCTAGATTCAGAAAGCCAGAAGGTGGAGATTGCCACTGGTGGCTCTCCATTGGGATGACCAGGAGAAGGCAGGTGTGAGAGTAAAGGGGAGCCCTCCGAGCAGCGGGCAGCGATGCAGGGTTGCAGAGGGGCGATGCTGCAAGAGGTGCCTGCAGTGCACTGGGGAGCTGGGGGTGCCATCCTTCCCCCGTGCTTGAGGGAATGGGACTCATTTTCCCTCCCCTCCACACCATCTCTGTAAAGGGAAGCTGGCAAAGTAGCTGATGGTACAAGACTGCAGGTGGAAGCTCCCAACACTGCATCTGTCACATCTTCTTGGAAAATGAAAAGTACTTTGGGCTTTTAGGAGGCCATAGAAAGATGACAAATATTTTAAGGGCTGAGTTCCTCGGTCAGTAATAGAAATAAGGCCGTATGGGTTTCTGGAAATGATTTGCAGTGTAGTTAGGCACACAGAAATTGTAATATATATGTAGCTCTTTGAGGTGAAAAGCCCACCTTCTATGTAATGCGATTTGTGAGGTTCGCACAATACGAGAGGATGAAGCTATTTCAGCCTCTGAGACGTCCTCAGATCCGCATTTTGGCTTGCAGTGCCTGAACCACGATGCCTATTTAGAGGAAATGATATGCACGGAGCGTGTCGAAAGGACGAATGTGCTAAACCTCTTGCTTTTCAGCGGGTCGGGGTTTCTTTCCCGTCAGGTTTGCATTAATGACCCACTGACCTACTTTTCTGATCCACCTGGCAGAACTCGGCATCCCTGATATCTGAGACTTTGTCTGCTTCACAGATTTGTTTTGTTTAGGTTTTGTGACAGAAACCATTAGGAGAGTGACACTGCAGATAAAAAAGAAATGTGCTCTTCTCTTTGATATTGCAAGTGTATTTTTATTTAATTGTGTAAGTGTTATCCATCATGATAGAATTGTCTATTCCTTTTCTTTTTTTTCTTTTTTTTTTTTTTTTGTAATGGCTCTGTGCTTTATAAGGTTTTCTTCTCCCTCCCTCATGTTACAAAGAAAAATGAGCTGTGTACATTTATCCAGTGATTTCTAACCGGTGCCGCTTCTTTGCCGGCTGCAGACCAAGAGTAAAGGGAAAAGGCAGACATAATGGATCAGCGAGTAAAAGGCATCTTCTGCATGTCTTAAATCATCTACTTTACAGAGAAGCTTAAATTGCTAGAAATAAAAAAAGCTCCTTGGCAGCTCAACAACTGCATGTAAACCAAATCATATTTTTCAGTGAATCGTAAATGTCACCGTCTCAGATAACATTTATGCTTTCATAGAAATAGGAACTTAATTTTCCCCAGTTATATTATTAACTCACTTTGGTGAATCAGATCACCTACATTAAAACAGAAGCAGCCGGTGACTCAGAACAATGATACGTTTAAAGATCAAGAGCAGCGTTTGCAAGTTCCAAGCTGCACGCAGATGGAACTGCTTCTTTGAACCACCAGATAAAGATTGATCTGTTAAAAACCTGCTAAAAATGGGCACCAAATGCTTGTTGTCAGAAGTGACTGACAGCCCATGTCCCGAGCCTAAATGAGGTTGGTTTTGCCTATTCATTCAGTGGGTGCACAGTGACAGCACAGGAGAGAAGGAGGGCTGTGATGTGACGAGCTGATTGCCATCGTTTTACTGTCCTTTTAGAAATTCTCCAAGTTAGAAAAAAAATAAATAAAAGCTATTGTAATTACAACCTGTTATTTAACATTTCAGCCTTTCTGGTTTGCTTCCTCTGACTTGGCCCTTGTATGGCCCCTCCTCACCCTAGGATGCAAACTCCTCATGACTGTTGATAAAATCATCCTCGTACTAATTAAAAGACAGTACTTTTATCCCATTTTTTTTCAGATGAGGAATTAAGAAGGCAGTAAAAGGAAAGACTAGCCTGAGGCTGCACAGAAAAATGTGGATTCAGTCCAGTGCCATGACCACGACCCTCCCGTCCCCTCATCTCCACTCACGTGCACTTTGTTTGTTTAGGAGCTGGGAGATGTTGCCTAGGACATCCATGGTGCTTTGCAGGCAGAAGCACTCTTGCTTTGGCCATGTTGTAGAACAGCCAGATATGTGATGGTGTAAATCAGAACTGGAGTGGCCAGAGCCAGCCTGGCACCAAGTATGAACCGTTCAACTCTGCTGGATATTGGGGTATATTAAATTAAGCACTAAACACATGCAGCTCCAAGGCTGCTCAGAGCACTACCAGGGCTTGCTTGTTCTCTTCTATAGACATAGCCTTTGCAGGAATATAGCTTGTGGGGCAAAGGCTGGCTTTCCAAAACACAGTGAACTCATTTCCCATATTATAAACTCAAGCAATTAACATTCAAAACACTGAAAAAAAGTAATTATCTACTTCAGTCCTGTCAAGTAAGGGCTGATAGTTGCATATAAGATAGGTATTACTTGCTTATAATTTAATTTCTGCTTGACTCATCTCCATTTTAGAGTAAAGAGCTGCTGCTGGTGACACTGCCAGTCATTTATGCTGTTATATATTTAATTTCAAGCAAAGGAGCCCAGAGACTGACACAAATACTTTGAAAATATGAGCTGCAAGTCTTAACTCTCACAAAAATATATGTGTGAATGATGATAGCAAATCCTGCACACCAACAGAAGACTAGCTGATGGTAATATTTCAGAATTATACCTAAATGAAAGGGTTTCTATTAGTTTAGGGCTTGTGGCGTCTAATTTGCATTTTCATGAATTAGTGGTTTTCACCACGTGACAGAAACATTTTGATATATTAATGAAAGCAATGGCAAACATATGTCACTGTCAGATTCCAAGCTGGAAAAAAGCAATTCTATTTTCTCACCATGTATATTCCAGTCCTTCCAGCTACATGTATATTCCATTTCATCCTAGCAGCCCTTACTCATGAAAGCAAAATGAATCGCAGGATAGACTGTACTGCCACTTGATTCAGTCCCTGCAGATTGCATTGATTTTTTGTAACACAATAAACATTCTTTTCACCAATATGTTTTGCTCAAAAGATGTTTATGTTGCATTTATTAGACTTCAGAGCTGTTGAGTTTGGAGCAATCTTTTAAGGCAAGCCTGTAGGGGTTTATTTTTATGCTTCTGATTTTAGAGGCTGTCCTGACATGTGGCTGATTTAAGTCTTTTTTAGGGTGCTAATTTTGAGTAAAACAATTTTTCAGGTGTCCCTGAATTCAACCAGGGCTCTTCCAGAAACCCCAAAGGCCCCAGAGCACCCACAATTGACCTCAGAAACATGGAAACGCAAATGATGGCCCAATTTATTTATTTAGCTGTGCAGCATTAGACTCTGTGACCCAAGAAGCAGCCGTTGAGGAAAGATGTGAAATTGCTGAATGCTTGTGAGCTGACCCAGTTTGCGTGTTTATCTCTTTTCAAGTGTCCTATGGCTTAAAAAAAAATGCAGCCTAATACAAATTTCAAGCATCTGAGGTTCTTTTCATCACTATCTATTAATTTCATCCATCTCAGTCTTCATTACTTGACTTCATGATCTGGGGGTCAGTAATGGCTCGTTTTTCAAACTAAGCCTGTGTTGAGCTAAATCCTCAGCTACATGCTGGCCCACGCACGAGCATAGGTGTTCCTTCATGAAAAATAGATAAGTTCTTGAAAAGTAGCAAATTCAAAGGTTGCACTTGGCTTAATGTTCTTTAAATTGCAGAAAATAACATTTGCAAAGAAATTAATGTTTACTTCCCAAATGGGAGCTCCATCCTGCACGCCTCCGAGGGGCTCAGTCCCTCCTTTCACAGCCCTCAAGTGGAAATGGGGACACTTGGCACGTTGCAGGAGTAAGCCCCTGGGCCTCCCTTTTTCCTCAATGCCTTTTCTTTCACATCTTCAGCTGAAGAGCTATCTATAATTTTTGTCACTTTCATTTCCAGTGTGTCACCATGGATTATGAAAAGTAAGCCACCGTCCGCCCATTTAATGGAGTGCATCACTGCGGATAATCGCTTCGGAATGTAAATCAGTTTACCGTTACCTGGTTACTGCTGGTACCTGCACAAAATGGAGAGGAGATGGCTCTAGCGGGCTGTAGGTTTAATGTATGGTGGTGAATATATATCAAACTCCCCCTATTTTAATAGCTGTGCTCAGAACGACACAGCGGTGTGATGCATTCATCTGCATGCACAGGAATATGTCTGCCTGCATTTACAACATTATACTGATGAGAAGCATTCCCACAAGCAGGCTCTAAATGGAAGTTTCCTATCTCATCCATTTTACTTCCAGAGGAACAGCTCATGGTCTTTCTGAGAGTCGGCAGAAGAGGCTGGCTGCAGGGGAGGAGAAGGCATCGTGTCAGCTGGGAGGAAGGTCAGCCTGGGACACACATCTCCTTTCCTAGCACGGAGTCCAGATCCAGTGGTCTGAAGGAGCTCACAGCAAACACCCCCAGGAGGAACGGAACAGTCCCTCTCATCCCTGCACATCACCTCCAAAGTGGAGGAAGACATCACAGAAAGGAGCAAAATCCAAATCAACCCCCCACAGCACCTCTGGGAGCAGGAGGTGTGGGATTAAAGAGAGTATGAGAAGGTGGCTTGGATCAAAGGTGCTGCGAGCTCTGGGCTCAGCAAATGCGTGCTGTCTCATGGAGCGACTGCTGTACAGAACAACAAGCAAGCTGTTCCAGGAACCTGCTGTCAAATTGCCACGTGGGGCAATTAAATCCTGTGAATAGGACAGGACACTCTTCTTTCAAAGGAGCAACGTGAGATCAGCATCACATTTGGTGCCACTTACTCGTCAGACAATGCCACTGCCGCTGTAGCTTTAAGTTGATTGTCACTGAAGGATCCAACATCAGTTTTTCTCTTACAGGCAGACTTTCTCCCATACAGTCTGAGAAAAGCTCTGCCCTTGAACTGGAGGCATTTTTCTGGCAGCGCTCAATGGAAAAGTACTGGATGGATTACAGTAATGATGCAGGTTTGCCTCACTTTTGTCCCTGCAAAGTGCTTAAGTGAGACATAGAGATACAGGTGTCCATTTTCCACAGTAATGGCTCGTAAAAAGCAGAAACATGCATGTGCACATATGAATACCCACACACATGGCCACTGAGATGCGAGCACAAAAAGATACTGAACCTCTTAAAGGACATGTCAAAAATAAAAATCTATATATTCCAAAAAGCTTGTGGTGTTTTAATAGCATTATTCAACATATTTATACCATTCCCCATTTAGAGAGATGCTTGTTACCAGAGACAAGGGCATTTCCAAGCAACAAATGCACTGTTGTTCGCTATACATTTTAGCACAGAACAGTGCAAGCCTTACAGGGGTGACCAGCAGTACCCAATGTGTCCAACTTGTGTCTGGGTACACAGTGACAACCACAAGGCTGACCCTTAATGGCACTGAGCAAACTCCTTTCTTATCCTTGCAAGGTGCCACCTCTTCAGAATGTTGTTTATTCACCATGCCCAAGCTGTAAGATGGTCGTCTTACTTATATATCTTACTATGTCTTACTGCATTTCTTACTGCATTTCTAGAGACGGTCCTCAAGAGCCTAGTTGGGGGGAGAAGCCCCCATCAGCAAGGAAGTCCCAGGGAGAAGGCTGAGGACTTGAGACAGAGCAAAGCTAAAGGTCACACAGTTTCCTTCATTATTTTGCAGAAGATTCAAAGGCTATTTCACAAAGAAACCTTATTTTGTCCCAACATCTGCATAGCAGTGTTCTGGACTGCTCATTTTAACTTTGGCTAGGTTGAGGGGTGGTCTAACCAGTAACTAACCAGACGTCTGAGTACTTGCCAAAATGTTAAAAATATGAAGTCCTAAATTCATAAGGTATTATTGCTTTTTATTATGAGTCTTTATCTCATGCCATTGAGAAATTACTAATTAGTGGAATTTTTTCTTCAAGTGGGAAAAATTTTTTATTTTCCCCCTCCTTCCCCGAGTTTTCAAATTTCCCCTTTCTCTGCCAACAAAATGACTTTGTGATAGTTTTGATTGTAATGCCAACATGAAAGAACTTAGAGACATTTTTCTGAATTACACGTGACAACCCATTGAAGTAGCCTCTTGAGCGCACAGAGGTATCTTTTATATTATCTGTTGGCACCGGCACTGTTCTTACAATCATACCTAAAGTTTGTGCATATTCCTTTCAGGTTCCTTTCCTTGAAATGCATAAAGTTAAAAGAAGAAACATTCTTGACAGCTTATTGTGTAAATCCTTCTGACACAGTTTCCACATTTCTGTAGGAGATGAGAACTGATCAGTACAAAGTAGGTCAAGAACTCCTATGAGACACAGTGACTGCCTTTGATTTTTCTACCTTGAAGTTCAAAGAGCATGACTAAGTTCATTGAAAGAGGAAGAAATGAGTTATTTAAAGAAATAAGGATTCCACTTTGCATGTAGTGCCCAGAGAACTTAAGAAAGAGTGGGTCACAAACCAGGTGGTACGTGCATGCACGTGAGCACGTCTATCTAAATATTGTTTTGGGACAGCGTTATCATTAATTGACAATGAACTCTTCCTAGCCTTGAAAGCTGTTCTTTTAATAATGAGCTCAATGTGAAGTTAGATACTATATGCTGCACCTATACACTATGCCAGCAAACTGAGTAGAGCAACTATTTCTTCCAACAATTTACTTAAGCTAAGGACCATGTGGACTAAAATCCACGATAGCAGCTACCCTCTCCTTCAGCTTGTCTGAACTAAAGGTAAGTAGACTTTCAGGATGGGAACTATATATTTGTATAGGAGCTGTACACATTGAGCCATTTGGCTTTGGGGCCTGGCATTGGTACCTATCCCTCTGTTGATTATGGTATAGAGCAACAGAAATGCGAAAGGGTGATGATACACTGGTGAGGACTTACAGAATTGGGACAGCTGTTAGAGGACTATATCCACCAAGAAGAATGACATTTTTCACTGTTCCTCTGTTCAAGGGACAGATTAATTGGGGGACTTTTCAGGGGCTTCAGTCTCAGCTGCCACTTAAACATTGCCTGATGTCCATGTGCCAAGTCAGGCAGCAGGAAACGATCTGTACTACCTCAAGGTCCTCCTAGCCATGTCATATCTGCCTCTGACCCTGGTTAGCTGGCATTTAGAAGAGACAAATTAGAGGAAGGTTAATGTGACAGATGGAGATAAATGCTGAGAAATGATGGAGATCTTATTCCAGAAGCAGTAGCATGGTCAATTTAAAAGCTGTTACTTGGATAAATTCCCCTTATGAGCAGTGAAAGATGTTCTGATTAAAGCTGTGTAGGTGGCTAAATTCTGTTGTGTATCGCCATATCACTATTAGAGATATTGCCTTTGTTTCACACAAAGAGAGAGGCAGCAAGTAAACCTGTCTGCTGAATTAGAAGTAATATGAGTAAAAAATTGAGAAGAAATTGTTTCAATTTACCTTGGCTTTGCTTTATATATTTTTGGTAAGCACTATGTATTACTGCCATATGAAAGGTAGGTTTTTCCAGCTCCCAACCACTGGGAAGATATACTATAATACTACTATGGGCTCCTCCTCAGGCATGTTTTCACTTGCTCAATCTGAAAATAGTCCTGAGACAGCAGGAGGACATGCTACTGAGTCTGTTCATGAAAGAACTCCAGCTATGCTTCAAGGGAAATGAGAACAGTCCACCACTCCCTTCTCTACTTCCCCTACTCTGACACTATGAGACTAGGTGGCCCAAGCAAGCCTCTTTCTCCAGAGGATGAACCAGAAAGGGGTGGCTTTTGGAGGAGTTAGGTAACAGAGAGGCTATATACAGGGAGGAACAGGAATATTAGGGGATGGTCTGTCCCTCCTGTAGCTCAAAGTGGTGGTATCCGTCTCTCAGTGAGCCCTGGTTCTGCTCAGGGACTCCCTCTTGTCCTCTGGTTTTGTGTTGTGAGTGTTGATCCCCCACAAGGCAGGTGTGTTTGCTGTGTGGTAGCAAGGGAGAAAAGGAGCTCCAGGAGACAGAGTATGCTCCACTCTATGGCTTTCTCAAGACAGAGGAATGATAGGGAAAGCTTTCTATAGGACAGAGGATTGCTTTTCCTCCTACAGGCCATACCAATTCCTGTTGGAGTGCCCAGCTCTCCCTGAGCCCAGGGCTCATCATCAGGAAGAGGGTCTTTCCCTGGTGACCTGAGAGCACAACTCATCCCATGGCACCAGCAGCCCTAGCATTAACAGGCAGCACCTCTGAAATTTAAACAGGCAAAGCAGTTTACAAACAACAGCACCAAACTTCACAAGGGTATTTTAAGAGCAACCTCAGCCATGTAATTTTTAAATAATGGCAGGAATTAAGTGTAATGTTGCAGTAGCTGCAATTGCAGAGATAGAAGTAAGTCATGATTTATAGTGGGGTGATATTTATTCCCAGACTGGCTGATGTAGCTGAAAGAAAGGCCCAGATGAGCCCCTGGGAGCAGAAGCCCTGTTTATATTTGCCAGGTTCTGTTTCAGACCTTGCTTACAGCCCAACAGCTAGTATAACTGGATCAGCTGGTGTAAGGAAAGACTCCTCTTAACAACCCTAGGCTGGCTAAAGTGGAGACATCAGATTTTGCAGCTCTGGGATAGGCTGTCTGTGAATGGCTCTGATCTTTTCTTCTGCTGTGCAGTGACCTCAGCCAACACGAAGTACATAGCTCTCACTGGCTAACCTGAGTCTAATTGGTATTCTGTAAAAGTCCTCACAATGCCTCTCAGTTAAAGCAAATGTCAGAAAACACAAAGTCCTGTTTTCTTTGTGAAAATTCCTCCAAAGGGAATTGCATGAACCCCAACTGCACAAATGCTACCTCTCAACACAGGCTGCACAGCCAAGCACTTAATTTGGGCTTTCGAAAGCAGGGCTGTGCAATGCAAGCTTCAAGATGTTTACTTTCCTAAGTCTCTTTCTGGCCAAGAAGAATGACTTAATTCACAGGGTGGTCCAAGCTTTGTTTTGTGTTCCTGGAGCCCAGATGCCCATTTGGAGACTCCCCTCATGAGCAATGTGGACACAGCACCTCCCTGGGCTCAGGGTTTGGCTTCACACAGCACTGTAGGAGGCATTAGGAACTGCTGGACCTCACCCAGGGCACTAACAGCTGCTCCCCATCGCCTCCTGTCCCACCACGTAGCTATGGCAGAAGCAGAGAGAAGCCAGTTGGAATCAGCCCACGGGCTGGATTTGGCTTCCATTTGGAACTGTCTGACTTCATAGCTTGGAGCTAATTAAGCTAATGATTGATTATTAGGTGGCATTTTTTTCTTCCCTAATGCTATTTACATCATCTGTGAAAAGCATTGCAGTCTTATTCTGGTGGCTGCTGGGAATCTCATCTAACTTTGGATTCCAGAAAACCAGGTGTTGAAGCCTGAAGTGCTAACCTGAGACTTACTGTATAGATGACTAGGGAAATGGGCATCTCCGGAGGGTAAGTAGTCTGATCCGCCTTTGCCATCTCCTCTGGTTTTCCTTCCAATTATGAAGGGAGTAAAAGACTGGCTGGCTCAGGCTTGGACATTTTTCCCTTCAGATACCTAACTTAAAGCAAATGAATCTCCAACTCAGTATGGCAAATTACCAAATTAACTAGAAGCTCTCACTAACCCCTTTCTCCAAAAACTACCCCCTAAGAAAGCTGATAAATAAGTCGGATCTTTGCTCCAAAAATCCTTATGCCCTGTATGTGCAAAAATAAAGATTACAGTCTCTGGAGTATGGTGGTTCTCTGGCCTGTTTCTGGGGCAGCCTAATTTCCTGTGCTCGATATCTTTCCTTTTATAAGAAAGGGTAGCAAGCCTCCACCAGGCTTTCCTTTTCCATCCCCTTTAAATAAGGAGAACTTTCAGTGAGCAAGGGAATCCCTGTGGTGCCCACTTCACTCACTGACGTCCAATCGCTTGCTGAGCAGCTCTGCAGTGCACCCCAGCTGTGGGGCCAGCTCCTGCCAAAGGCTCCCAGTTCAGTTATGCCTGTTGCAGAACCTCCAGACCCCAGGTCCACTTTGAAGCTGAACCCTTTGCCTGGAAGCTTCTCTCCAGGGATTTCAGTGGAAAAAAAATGGAGACAAAACCTGCTCATATCAGTACTTCTATTTCTTCCTCCTTGACAAGAGAGCTTTCAGGTGGTGGACAGGTATTGAATTTCTGTGTGCCCAAGCTGTGTATGGTGCAAAACGAGGTTAATAGATTTTTATGGCTAGAGGGAGTATCCTCATCACCTCATCCGACCTCTGGCATCACACAGGCCAGAGACAGGAGCTGTAATTACACCAAGTTTCCAGCAGAAATGAAAGAACACAGCTTGTACATAATTGTCCTGCCATTCAGATCATCCCACGAGTCCCCGTATTCTTTGACCCTCAATAATTTTGCTGAGGAGAGTTTATAATCTTGAGGTGTCTCAACATGCATCTCGCGTCTTCTACAAAAGAAGGCTGATGTCTCTGGCTCCAGAAGGAGAGAAGTAATCCACGCATAGCTTCCTGTGATTTGATCCTTTCCCATTCCCTTCCCTTCCCTTTACCACAAGGCAAAAAGCAAAAGGTAGGTGCAGTTTTCTCCTTCCCTAACAGCTTGTTACAGCTGTTTACAGCTGTGCTATGGTCTCTCCAGCTGAGCAAGGCTGAAGGGCAGCTTTTCAGCTCCTGCCCAGCTGCAAGGTAATTAATAGTGGCCATTGCCCCTCTGGTCTCTTGCCCGATGATGTGTCTCCAAATGCATTTCCACGTAGTTCCAGGCCATAAATACCCTCTAAGATTAAGTCACAGACCTACTTTTAAAAATACCTATGGGGTGGGGAGACAGTTCCCAGCCAGACTTTTTGCTGATTTTTTTTCCTTCAGATATGTTAATAAAATGGCATTCTGATGTAAGGCAACTTGGACCAGAGAGTATTTAGACACTATTGAAATTATTCCTTGGAGCTGGTCTCACATAAGCTTCTGCATTAATGAGGGATCATCTCTATTTGCACCAGTTCGCCAGCAGCACGATTAGCAAGCAATTAATTTCTAACAAGCACAAGGCTTGCAAAAGGACTCCCTGAACACAGGCACAGGTTGCTTGGGCTTAAAACCAAGCAAACAGGAGTTGTATCTCTCCTTTTCCGACCCAGCCACCACCTCTTCCCCTAGTATATATGGATTTTTTCCAGTTAATCCTGTGGCGTGTCCATACCAATTGCTATTTCATGAAGTCCTATGGAATGTGTAAATTCTCCCTCTGCCGGAGTGTAATCCTATTTGGCAGAGTGTTGCAAGGGCTGCACCAAGGGTGATTGAGAGGTCATGGCAGAGAGGCAGGGGAGAAAGCTTGCCAGTGTATGCTCGGCTGCAATGGCCAACTTGGCAATCTTCTTATCGCCTCTTCCCATTTCCATCCTCTTACGTACCCAGCTCAGTGCGCAGTCACCATTTAGAGCAGGTGTAATTCTCCTTCCTGGATTGCCATGATAATAATCTCCTAACCACCTTTGGCAGGGCTAGACCTCCTTAAGAAGACGGGAGGGAAATCTGCCTTCCTCACTTGAGTGATCTGGAAAGAGATGAGCTTTCCAGAGAGCAATACTGCTCCAAGTGCCCCTGGGTAAGCCAGTGCCTCAGAGCTGCCAAGTACAGTCCAGTTCTGAAACCTGTAAACATCTCCCTTTTACCTTTTGTTATTTTTTGTGTCACCTTCTAATGTTTTAATACTGGCATACCTAGTAAATCTTAGGAAGCTTGAAAGGATGATTTTAAAAGTTTGTAAAATGTAGAAAAGCATTAATAAAAACCTTATTCATTTTTTTCAGCTTGCCTCTTTAGCAACAGCTGAATTTCCAGGTGAGCTACTTTCCTCTAAAATATAATAGTCCCTTAAACTTCCAAACTCATCTGTTTATTTCTTTTGCCCAAGAGAAACAGTTGCTTAATTTGGTTTCAAAGACTTCCAGTGGGGTCTGTAAAGTGTCTCTTCAGACAATCATGTCCAGTGCTTCATTTTGCTTCCTGTTATAAAGCTTTTTCATAATACCTAACTGAAGTCATCTTTGCTGCAATTTGAACCCATTATTTCTTTTGCTTTCCACCAGGGAGAAGAAATTTTTCCTCCTCTCTCAGCGGCAGTCATTCACACATTTGATGAATATTATCATTCTCCCTTCCCCCATCCTTAATCTTCTTTCCTTTAAGCAAAGCAAACCCAATGCAGCCATTCCTCCTGGTAGGTTGTGATTTCCAGCCCTCTGATCCTTCATGCAGCTCCCTTCTGGAGTTACTCCATCTGGTCCGTATCTCTCTGGGAATGCAGCACCCAGTGCTACACAGAGTACTTCAGCTAACACATTATTTCTCCTGAGTAGAGCAGACAGATACTTGCTCAAGAAGGTATATGAGTTTTCTGTGCCACTTTTACTGATTTCCAAAGGTAAAAGAGAATTTGCTCTTCTACAAAGAGCAATAAACTACCCCTTTTATCCTGATCTAAATAGGTTTTTTTACTAAAAACTGGGAGAGGGACAGAAATTAGTAGAATTCAAATCTTTTCTGAATATGGCTAAGAGAAGAACACATTCTTAATCCTGTGCACAGAGCACCAGTTACTCCTGCATAAATAGACATCTGCTGAAACGTTCTGGCAGAACAAGTTCAGGAAGTGAAAATAAGAAGGTTAGCTGCTAGTGGGGAAAGAAGTCTAGCATTTTCGCGGTGATCTTGAGTAGAGAGTGATCTTAGGCCTCAGTTTTCCTGGCTCTCAAAATCACCACTGTTTTGGGGAACCCCGGGATATGGCACACAGTGCCAAACCAAGAAGCACATCTGAGGTAGGAGTTCATTTCTGGGAGGAACCGCTAACTTAGGATCTAGCATTTCTTCCCATTGTACTTGTGTGCTTCTAATGATTGCCACCAGCAACAAGGGTCAATGCATCCAATGCTCAAACAATGGCATTTAAACATGGGTGAGGTTTTACCAGAGACCCTTGGATAGCAGCACCGCAAGGCATTTCAGGGGGGATGTAATGAGGATGAAGTCCTCATTACAACTTGCCCAGTGCTCCAGAGTCTTGATGTAAAGTCTGCCTCGCAGCCACCTCCTTTCCATTGGAGGCCATGCTACCACAGCATGGCTGCTGCTCAGCCCCACTCACACAGGCAGAGCTGCTCAGCCTCCAGGTGGGTGAGCGGCCCAAGCCCACGTCTGCCACCACCATCCCTTTCCCTGCAGCATGGAGCACTGGCACCCGCAGCCAGATGCGGCTTTTCTGCCGGCAGGCTCCTGAGGTAGTCAGCCCAGAGCCCCATGTGTCCCTCTGTAAGGTGTGAATGTCACCTTTTAGCAGGGATTATTAGGAGGCTTTGTCTGACTGACAAGCACTTGTGTTTCGCCTCGAATCTTCGAAGGCAGGCAGGCAAAGGGGGCAAAGAGCACTAATAGAATTCTTCAATGTCATTTTAATAGGATCACTGTTTTGTGATAGCTATTTTTTCCCCTCTTTATCTTTCTCTGTCCTCTGCTAGGCTCTGTGTTAATGCCCTCTGGTGATACTGAATTCTTTCCAAGTTTCTCAAAAAAAAAAAAAAAAAATCCCACCAGCATTAATTATTGTTCCAGGAGGATGTCTTCCCTTAAAGATGCAAGGTTTCTCTGAAGCCATCTGTCTGGATTTTCTTCCCTTGGGACAGAGAGAACAGTTAGCAACTCAGTATTTCCAAAAGGAAACTTGTGGTGCGTGTAGATAATACGAGTGACCCAGTTGCCCTGGGAAGGGAAGTGCTGTCTCGTGTGCGGTGTGTTCCCATATGCTATCCATCCACCTTCCTACAGTTAATGAGGCTCAGACTTCTTCATGCTGGTCAAGATAAATATAAAGCTCCCTAGCCCTGAAATCACCATAGTGAGGTTGCCATGGTAAAAAGGAAAAAAAAAAAAAAGTTCAGTCCATCACAGATTAGGCTAAAACCTGATACAAAGACACTGAGACACAGAAACATACCTGTGATGTCCTCCAAATTACCATGATCTAGGCGCTGTTTAGATTTTTTAAAACATGGTGTTCTGTTCATTTTTCTAACAAGATACATTGGGATTCTGTCTTATGGGAAGATGTTCTGAGAACAGGGCTGGGAAATTGGAGCTTCCTAAACATCTAGCTCAAATACTAATGCTAAGCCATGACAGGAGCAGAAATGCTGGTCCACACCACTTGCTTTAATGCTTTGTGACCTGGCCTGCAAAATAAAAGGATACCTCATCCAAAATCTAGATCCCAACTCCACATTTCAGTTCCACTGTTGATAACCAGGCAGCTTAATTACCTCCCAGAGTGATTATGAGGCTAGGTTATTTAAGGTTTGAAAAGCTCTATGGAGGTTCTAATAACAGAATGTCAATCACATTAACAGGAATAGAGATGTACGGGGTGCTCTGCCCATGGGCACAGGCAGTAGGCTCCTATGGGCACTGCACGTCCCTGAACCCAGAAATGTCTTGTCCCACCATGCATACCCATGCTGTACAAGTGCCCTTGGAGAGCCCTTCTGCTCCCTGTGAAAAGTATAAACTATAGATTGTGGCTACTGCAGTTTTGTTGTCTCTCAGCTGCGGAATTCCCCCTGGGCAGGACTCTGAGGGAGAGGGCAGGCAGCACAGTGGCCAGTCCACCTCAAGGAACTTCACTTTTTACTTGGTAAAATATTTTTTTGTTCTGTTCTGAGTGATGGTCCACCAAGATGGAGGATCCCAATATCTCACAGATCAGTACTACAGCTTTGCAAAGCAGAGCATCAGATCCTTGGACCTGAGAGACCACATGTCCTCACTGGATGTAAGGAGAGATGTCCACCCTGCCATTCTCATTATTAATGGGTACACTGGGTGCTGTGTGCTCCAGTGGTTCTAGGTAGGTCTTCTTTGGTCATTTCTCACTGGGTCTATCCAGATGCCAAATCTGATTTGGAATCTGTCTGGATTGATATACTGCTTTCCTTATCATCATACCTGATGGTAAGGTTGAGGGGGTTTTGGCCATAAAAACTTGAAGGTCAACCTGGATAGTTTTTTCCTCTGTAAACAAAGAAAGTACACAATACTGTCATGCACAAAAGGAAGAATAGGGAAAGGTGAACCTATGAAGATGATATGGATCATTACTTGTAGGACAGATTTAGGACATGAGCTTTATAAGTATCACATTAGGGCTAAGATCCTTCCTAGACAAGGGGTTTGGACTAGATGATCTCCAGAGATCCGTTCCAAACCCATATCTTTCTGTGATCCTGTAGTCTTCTCAATCCTCAGTGGATTACCCACCACATTCATTCAGATGAGGGATGCAAGACCACACACTGTTTCCTGAGATCTGCCACAATGGGACTGCACTTTTGCTTACAGGTGCCAGGAGCTTTAGTACAATTTGGTGAGAGAAACCAGCTTGGCTCCCAGTTATTGAGCATCACACAGGTCTGTGCTTAGGTGTGCCTTCACCAAGTCTGGAAGTTAGTATTTGCTACTGGAGATGGCAAATTCTGCTGCTCTCCTGAGAATCCTCCCCCTCTCTGATCACTTTGCACAGCTAAAGAAGGGAGCAGAACTGCTGGGGCTGGGGAAGGAGGCAGTGGTGGCAGCTGTGCTGCAAGATCCTTGCATGTGGCTCAAGTATGAGGAGGACAACTGCTGACGTTCTATAGAAGCAGGTACCAAGAGTTTGGATGTCTGCAGGAACTGCAAAGAGGATGTCATGCCTCTTCCCAGGCTGTCAGTCCTACGGCGTGGCAGCCACCCACATAGACTGGTACCTGCAATGAAAAGCCAGGGACTTCCCTGAGACTGATCAGAAAATCAAAGATCTGTGAAGGGACTCTCACATCTTTGCATAATCAATTAGGATGAATAATTTCTCAATATTCTTCTTTCAAACCAATACAGTATCCAATACAAACTTTTGGGGTTTTACATTTCTGGGTCTATTTTGACCCAGCTGACAGGCATTAGCCCTCAGCTTCTTCATTCAATAAAGTTTTCTCAGTCTAGAGGTGTCTGCTTCTGGCCCAGAGTACTCTCTTCTCTCTAAATCAGAAGAGTCCTAACACTTAACCCATGTATGTCACGCAATAAAAGCCATCTACTTAGGTAAGCATTTCTCCAAAAGAGAAGTAGACCATCCTAGAGAAAGGCATGGATGTGATCTTACCTCAGAGAAGAATGACAATGAGGACCCGGCACACTTCAGTCCTGCGCAGACTTTCACATACCTCACACACTGGGATGGGACTGCCACAGACCAGCTGAGCACATTCCTCAGCCCCTAGTGGATTTGGATCCAAGTTCTTTCTGGAGACTGATTTAGATGTGAGGGTTTTGTGGACAAGATGCCTGGAGCTGTGGTGATAGGTGAATCAGGAGTGTGTACGGCCAGCTATTCGTGACCAACGTGATGACAGATGTACTCTTCCTGATAGACAATCTTGTGATGTCTGTGCTATAGACACCATGTTCATGTGCAAGAATAGGTCAGAATGCAGGAAAGATAAGCTGCTGGTTGGCCTGTCAGCTAAAGCTGTTAGAAACCTGTGGGACAGATTTACACATGCCTGCAGGGAGACGTATTTGCACATACAGCTGGTATGCATATCTCACTGTGTGCATTCACAGGGACTTCAATCCTGCACGCAGCAGAATTGAGCATCTGAAGTGCAGCTATTGATACTGCACTGAAACAAGTAGTATGTCTAACAGGTCTACACAGGCAGATTGTAGCAAGGAAGGGAAGGCCCTTTTTGTGGAGAACATTGCCATCTTGTGCACAATTGCATTTACTTTGCGCCTGGCGTGCTTGTGAGAGGTGATACTGCAGAAGTTTCTCATCGCTCCTGCCTCTCCTGAAAACTCCAGGAAGCCTGTAGCAGCATTCAAGCCCTTGAATGGAGAAGTATCCTTAAATAGCATCAGCTTGTTCCAGTCCTTAACCAACGATAACAAGATCTGAACTGCTTTCTGAGCTACCAAATTATTCCTTTTTATCTTGCAACGCGCTTCATTGAGTATAATTAATGAAAAAGAGCCAGCCCTATCACTATGAAACCAATAAAATAGAGGAAAATCAGGACTAAAAAAGTTTTACAAAAGTCTGTTTATGCTTTAACAAGTGGAATAGCAGCATTTACTCACAGACTACCTGCAAGTGCCAGCAGTCTCGCTGACACATAGTAAGTGTGGCAACAGCAGAGAACTCCTATACAGGAAAATCTGGCATAGATGGACAAACAGACAACATAACAACTACCCTAATGTAGCAATTTTCCTCATAGTGTTTCATAGCTCACTGCAGATATAAATTACAAAAACTTCAAAGCACCAGTATATGGTCACTAGACACAATAGGTATTTTCCTGGCAAGGAATATGATGCACAGTGAAGCAGTGTGGTTTATGTAAGGAAAAGCTGTCACAGCTATAGAAAGCAGCTGATCCCATTCCATGCCTCATCCATGAGCACGCCTTCCCTAAACCACAGAGTAATGTATACCACTGCAGCCAGCAGAGTCCTCTGGCAGAGGTATGTGGAAGATCTGGCACCCCATCCTCCATGAAATCCAGATCATTTCCAGGATTTGCACACTGTGCTGCCTCCTTCCATTCTTTTTTAATCATCATCAGCAGGTGGGCATCTCATGTCATCTCAGGAATCAGTACTGGAACCAGTGCTGTTTAGCATCTTCATTGGAGCCATGGACAGTGGGACTGAATGCACTCTCAGCATGTTTGCCAATGACATCGAGTTGTGTAGCATGGTCGACATGCTGGAGGGCAGGGAGGCCATCCAGAGGGACCTGGACAGGCTTGAGAGGTGGGCTCATGCAAATCTCATGAAGTCCAACAAGGTCAAGAACAAGGTACTGCATGTGGATTGGGGAAATCACAATCACAAATACAGGCTGGATGGAGAATGGATTGACAGCAGCCATGTGGAGAAGGACTTGAGGGATGTTGCTTGATATGAAGCTCTCAACACCAGCTGGTAATGTGCACTTGCAGCTTAGAAAGCCAACCACATCCTGGGCTGCACCAAAAGAAGTGTGGCCAGCAAGTCGAGGGAGGTGATTCTACCCCTCTAACTCTGCTCTCGGGAGACCCCACCTGGGGTACTATGTCCATCTTTTAGAGCCCTGACTTAAGAAGGAGCAAGTCCAGAGGAGGGCCATGAAGATTATCAGAGGACTGGAGCACCTCTCCTATGATAACAGGCTGTGAGAGTTGGGGTTGCTCAGCCTAGAAAAGAGAAGGCTCCAGGGAGATCTTATAGCAGCCTTCCAGTACCTAAAGCAGGCCTACAGAAAAGATGGGGAGGGACTCTTTGTCAGGGAGCTTAGCGACAGGACAAGGGGTAATAATTTCAAACTGAAAAAAGGTAGACTTAGTTTAAATATTAGGAAGAAATTCTTTACTGTGAAGGTGGTGAGACACTGGAACAGGTTGCCCAGGGAAGTTATGGACACCCCATCCCTGGAGGTGTTCAAGACCAGGCTGGATGGGTCTTTGAGCAACCTGAGCTAGTGAAAGGTGTCCCTGCCATGGCAGGGGGGTTGGAACTCAATGATCCTTAAGGTGCCTTCCAACTCTAACCATTCTGTGATTCTATGACCTCTGCTCCAGGTAAGTTTTTGTCTCACTGCCAGCAAAGCTATAAGGTGAGTTAGTGGCTCCAAGCACTCCCTGGATCCTGGTGGACCTGGGTACCCATTCTGTGTAGCCCCATCAGCTGCCTGTCCTCATCTGCACTGACCACCACACTACAACCAGGGCACAATGTGCTCTGGTTTGCAGATGTTCCCCATTTGATAATGGAATAAAGTCCACCAGCACTGTCAGGGAGCATACAACTTCTGCGTCATGGAGCTGCCCAGCTCCAGGGAGTCGTTTGCACTAGAGGGCAGGGGGGGGAGGAATTTTTTGGCCTTTTGGGGGGAAGTTGAGTTTGCAGAAACCTCCCAGTTTCCCTCTGCCTTTCTAAGCAAGAGTAATGTCTGTATCCAGCTGAGTGCCTACATCTCCAGCGCACTATCTGCATTTCAGAACAAGGTGAATGGGGCAAAACCCAGGGGATGGGGTAAGGCTTGGTTTCTTGCATGACTTCCTAAAGAAATCCCACACACTCCATACGGACGCAGAGTAACAGTTACAACTGATGTGGAGTCAATGTTAAAGATGTCGCTCTGGTTGAAGCCTGGAGCGAGGGAAGCATACCAGTGTTTTGGCTAGGAGGTTACCCATATGCTTGCTGGTTATCTTGCCAGCAGGAAAAGAGGAGGACAGGGAGGAAGGAGGTGTTTTATAGAGATGCCACACCAAAGATCTTCGGCACCATCTTCTCATCAGGAACAGCCTGAGGTTGTAAGGCCTGAAGTATCAGCTCTCAGGCAAGAAAAGAACAAAGAGATGCTTTCTCTCCCTTCCTCTCTTGTTTATATCTGTACTCACAGTGGGACTGCTACCGACAAGCCAGTCATGGCACTGTTACTTTTATTTTTAAAAAATACTTGGTTGTTGGCTTGTTTTTTTTTTTTTTTTAAATTGCCCCTCTATCTCTTTTGCAATACCATGCAAATGCACAGGGCTGTACTTTGAACATGCCAGTGTTGTGCTGTTAACGGGAAAGTAACAATTGACATCTAAACGGAGAGAGACCACCCATCTCAGCAGCTGGGTGGGATCCGTAACATACACCAGGCACACGATGCCACTAGTGCTTAATGTGTCTTGTAAAACTGGATATAAACAGCTCCTCTCACCTGAAAGATTCATAGCTTTTGCTAAAGGCAGCTTATTAGTATGCAAATTTTACAGCAGTGTCTTCTGCTGGCTTGAATTCAGCATGATTTTACTTACTGAAAACTTGCCTAATTACTGCTTTCATTAATGGCGGCACTTACTTGCCGTTTATCCCCTAACACTTCTATACGGATCAGGGCACCCACATTTATCTGCCTTCTTTCCTCCCATACACTCTTCTCTTTTTGGTCTGTGATTTAATGCTGTCATCCTCTCTGCTATCCTCCATGCACAGTCTCCAGCTACACACACAAAGGCCATCCTTTGAGAACTGTGCCTCTCCTGGTGTTTCCCGGCACCAAATATCCCCGAACCTTTCTCATAATTCGAACTCTCACATTTTATTTCATTATCTCCCCCACCTCTACCATTCTTGTCTAGCAATGGACAGACTTCTCATTTAAACCTCCCAGCTGAACCCCTTTTTTCTTACCTGCACCTGATGACCTTCATGTCTTTCACTGTCTCAAGGGCTCTCCTCCTCCCTCTCTTCTCCGAGAGAGAAAAAAGCCAAGAAGAAACTTCTTCAAGCACTTCCAGGATCAGTCCTTTGGTCTGGATTTGGTTCACCCTGCAGGATCCAGTTCCCATCCCATTTCCCAGCACTATTACCATTTTTAGCTAGATGTAATCAGGAGTGCACCTCAGTCAAAGAAGTTTGGGGACATTACCAGATGGGAAACCCAACTCCACATTTTGTATATTCTCCTGGTTTTGCTTCATCTCACTAAACTTTGCACATTTTTACCACCACTACTTTTTTGCTAAAGAAAAGATGTGTTGGTGCTGTGGCAGAGATCAATCTTTGCAAGTGTCCATTGCTGGTGTTCTCCTGTCATGGAGGTGGCCCTCACAATCACTCTAATCATTTGAGGCTAGGAACAACTAAACCACAGAACACGAGAGTCAACTTGAAGGATCCAGGACATCCCTACTTTCAGCCTTATATAACAGAAATCATCTATATATGAGCAGATAATTAATGAAATTTTCCCAACACCCCCAGACAGTCTGTACTATTTTACAGAAGGATAAACTTGCAATCAGGCAAGAAGAAGAGTTCAGTAGCTGGCTCTGCTGCCCTCAGTGTAAAGGAAAGTACTCCCATGGATATTTAGGGGAGCAGGATCAGAATGACATATGCCATAGCAGGAGTCAGTGTCACTCTGGGGGTAGGCAACAGCTGTCTGGAAAACCAAGACTTGCTCTTGCTAGTAAATGCTGTAACCTTTCCCTCCACAAGAAGCATCTTTGTGTTTAAGCTGTTCAATATACTGGAAGAAATATGACTTCTTAGGGTAGATACATGGAAGCAGAGGCTTACAAATATGCATAATTACATTCATCTCATTAATTGTCCACTAACATCGGTTGCACAGACCATTTTGCCCTAGATTATATAATTCCTTGCTTATTTAACATTTGAAGTGTTAAATAGAAACAACTTCAGAATTACTTGATATTTTTCCTGCCGTTTTTTATCAGACCTCAGTTCCTTCAGTCAGCTCTGTAAATTAAAGTTAATCCGGTGAAGCCCTGAAAAATTCAGCAGGGTGTCAAGAGATGAAAGTTTCAACACATTATCTGAAAACAAGTCAGATCGTTCCTCAGTCTCCCACACAAGCCTAGAGACAGTCTCTTGCTGCTTGTATTTATTTTTTTTTAATGGTTCTGTCTTCCACGGGAGGGAATGAAGCCTTTCCCTGCATCACAGGAGCCATCTGCAAATAGATAGACCTAAGAAGTCCAATACTTTTTATAATTCTGTGAAGAGCCAAATGCATCAATAAAATACTTTATGCCTCCTGCAATCCTTTGATGACTAAATTAGTGAAATGAGCAGTGATTTATAATGGGCTGTAATGAGAAATGAGTTGAACTGCCTTCCAAACAATTGACAGGGAATAGATTCGTTTTAGCAAAGTAGTGATTAAAAAGAACAGAGGAGGAAAAGCATTCCCCTTTGATCTCAGTAACAGGGAAGTTTCTTTAGACATGAGCTGATCCCAACAACTACCGAGTGAAAGGTTTATAGAACGGTGAGGTTTTTAGGCCTCTCCCAAAACAAGAGGTAGTCCACAGTTAGGTATTGAGTTTCTCTTAGAAGTCTCGTTGCTATGCAGGAAATGGAAAACTTCCCTACATTTCTGGAGAATAACGACAAATTCTTGTGAACTTGAGCTTATAATACAGGAATAAAAAGCAAAGCACACCTTAACTTGCACGGGAATTGCTGTAGATCAGAGCTACGTTCTTCACAAACTCTACAAAAAACAAGTATGTTCAGATGTCACGCTAACTTCTAGTCTAACACTGTGTGCTTACTACTGATCCAGCAGAGCCAGAAGCACGCACCCAGAATCATCTCATCTAAATTAAACTAACCCCAGCAGTAAGGCCAACCAAATATCCACCCGAGCATATTTGGGAAGGGAGGTGATGGACCAGATCCAAAGAAGAGGCAGGCGAGGCTGGGCTGAGTGCCAGGAAAGGAGAACCTGACCAAACCAGGTAGGGCACAGCATGGATATTCAAAGGACACTCCTTCATTTCACCTCCTGCAATTGCAGTCCTGCAGACACTGCTGCCTACAGGCAAGCTCTCAACCACAGTGACATAAAGCACCTGGAAAACTTGCCCCTCCATGGCCTTGCCCTGCTTGGACAACACCTGGCTCTCTCTCTGAATGGGAAATAGATGCAAAGCATCACCCTGCAGGTCTGGTGAGGGCAGACTGAGAGTGCAAGCCAGGTCTGTGTGGAAGAAAATCAGAGCCCTAACTTACTTGGATCAGGGCAGCCTGCTAGGGACCCAGTATGGTTGCTCACAGAACCCGGGCAAGCAGCAAGACTTCAGACCTGTCCTGGGAAGAAAACTCTTTCTATTACTAGCAATTTCACACAAGAAACTCCAGAGTGGCTGCCTACTAATGGCAAACCATCTGGCCCTGTCTGTGGCCCAGGGTTACTTCCAACACCACCAAAACCACTGCCACCACCTGCTGGCAGCGCTGCGATGAGTCAGAGATGGTTTCACAGGAGAAGGCAGGACAGGACTTCACACAGGCCTCAGCACTGTTCAGATGCTTCACCCTTCTCCCGCAGTCGCTGACAGAAAGACCCTTCTCACAGCGGTGAGAGGTGAGCACTGATCTGACACTTACTACCGACGGGCTGCACAAGTATCCATAGCACATTTTGCAACAGGGCCCCCAAACTTTGCAAACAAGAGCTCGGGCTCTGCAATTATTCTCTCCCATTAGATTGCTGCACTCTGTTATGTATATTAATTGGCTGGTTGGGTTGGCTGGTTGGCAGCCGGCTTCCTTTCAAGCTAAAGCTTATTCCCCTTAACTGCGTGCTCCCAAAGTTTCTGCTCTGCTGAAAGGTTAAACAGATCTCGTTATCCCTTTCCTGCAGAGACCTAATTTCTACAAAAGGCCTTGAGGAGGGCAATATGATTGGCAAGGAAGAGGAAGATTACAAGAAGCTGTTTTCACATTTGGCCAAACGCCAAGAATCACAGAGACCATTTGAAATGGTGCTCCACGGGGGTCCCAGCAGCTGGGTAGAACATCCAGCCTCTTCTGGTTTTCGATTATTCATTCCTGCATCTACCCCTTTCGGCACAGCATCCTCCAATGGCATCCCCCAGCGTGTCAACATATTAAGTGGCTCAGGGTGAAAGACGGTACAAGCCAATCTTTGTCTCCATTTCTACTCGATTGTTATATGTTGCTCAACGGCACCTATGAAATAGCAAGGCAGAACTTGCTGTAGCCTTGAGAGACAGCAAGGAGCAGGCCAGAAGAAGAGGCAATCTCACTGTCCCCTACCCAATCTCCTGGGCAGGCCTGGTTCATGCCTTACTGAGGGAAAACATTACTTCTACCTAGGGGTGTCACATCATTCACAGGCACAGGGTATCTGGTTCACCATGGCTGAACAGCTTAGGGTAACAAGACGCCCATACAAACCCTGATCCCCTTGGGGAACTTAATACTCTTGGCTGTCCCAAAGCCCACACAACCTACTGGACTCCATAGAAAAGAAGGCAGCTGTGGTTTTAGGACCCTGCTGGAAGTGAAGACTGTAACGAAAAGAGCCCAACATCCTATCCCCCTTTATTTATCCAAGGGTATCAGCAATTCAGATCAATTTTCACTTCTGCTTGAGGGGCTCAAACCCGCACCATGGGCTGTGCCTAACCAGGCACAAGCCCTTCTACTGAGGGGGCACCATCCCATGCAAGATAGCTTACCTTGCAGATAATGGAACAAGAATCACTTGTGCCAGTGTGGACAAAAGAAAGCAGGAAGCCTTTAAGGAAGACCTACAGAGGTTCCAGAGCACAGGCCTTGAGCACCCCCTTCCAGAAGGGAGTTCAAGCCACACACTCTTAGCTGAGAGCCACTGGCTAAGGTGCTTGCAAACTGGCACGGTCTGGTCAGAAAATGCACTCTGTCCTTCAGCTTTCTTTATTGATTAGCTCTACAAGGTCTGTGGCTAGTATCCTAGGGTTGTCTACCTGTCTTTCAAACACCAGTTCTGATTAAACAACAAGCTTTGGATCGAGACACCTCTGTCTTTAGTTAGTGCCTGCCCTGGGCAGGATGCAAAGGACAGAGGGAGCCAGTCAAATAGCCCCATCCAAATGCAATGGTCATCCTGCTTTGAGCTCCTCTCCTGCTGTAGTCTACGAATCACCAATGGTCTAGAAGACAGTGAAAAGGCGGCTGCAACCTTATCACTACTCTGCCTCCACAGAGGCCCTGAAGTGGGAGACAATAAAAGGGGGAATAACAGAAATTTAAAAGTATCCAAAGCATTGACTACTTTTTAAATTAGATTTCAAACTGAAGTTGTCACAGCAGCAATACAAAATGGATTGCAATTTCCACCTCCCCTTCCTAGAAGGTTTGATAAACTTTAAATTAAAAACAAGTCAGAGAAGAGTATGGCAGCTGTGCCTGCATCAGCGATTCACACATCTGAACAGCTGCAGATCTGGAGGGAGAGGCGGAGGAGATGGCACACGCTCTACAGATGTCAGAGGGCCTTATTTCAGACTGGCTTTGGCCTACTTCTATCAACCAGATGCCCTTTAGGAGCGGTTCCTCCAGACAATTTCCTCCAAAAGTCCACATGCTCAGAGGTCACTTCAAAGCACAGTTAAACGAGGACAAGCGAAAGATAAGCAAAACAAGCAGGCTTTTATGGGGAGAAAGTCGTCCTAGAATGTGAGAACACGTAGGTAAGTGCAGAAAAGCACTGGGTCCAGTGTCAGGTGAATAGTCCAGCATCAGAAGTGTGGCAATGTGTACAACAATCATATTTAGTATTGATCAGCTTGTATCCCACAGCATTTGGCTCCCTTCCACAGTGTTTGCATTTCAGCTATTTTGTCAAGAGGAGACAAAAAAAAGAGGAGACTTAAGTGACACTCAAATAACCATTCTGATTTCAAAGAGGAAGCTCTCCATAAGGATCTTACAACTTCACCTGAAGTTTAAGGAACAGTTATTTGTTATTTGAACTACACACTGGGGAGACTGGGGAGACTGCAGAGTGCAGGAAACACACTTAAAAGTTGCTATGAACTGGTACCAAACTAAAATAAAAACTGCTACTTATTGAGCATTGCACTCTGTACTATCCACCCACAGAATCCATCAGCAATATAACAAAATGTCCTTGGGGCAGCCTTGTTAGCAAAAGCTCTTGGAGCTTGTTAGCCCAAGAGCAGACAAACTGAAAGTGTAGGTGGACATTAATTCCAACCCCAAAATATGCAAGCAGCTCCGAGTGTCAGCAGATCTATAATTAAGGTGGTATTTCAGTTCATTCTCTTCTAAGGTTCCAATTATTATTATGGTACCTAGAAGAAGATGGAAGGCTTTAATACAGAAAGATGTCAGCTCTTCAAGTATGATTTTCTCTCCCCTTTGGCAGTGGCACTACCATAGTATTGCATCAGACTTCTGATTTTGTGGAAGAAGTCAGTAATTTCATACTTGAGCACCACCATCTTGAATTTTCTTTCCTGATCAGCAGGTAAGTGTGGTGCAGGAAGCTCAGCCCCTACAAAAAGGCAAAATACTGCTGCTAAATAAACTGGTGCCTGTAAAAGAGTTCTGGACTCAGCATGACCCAGGAGACACTTGCTGTGACTGAGGCTTCTCTTGAGATATCTGGTATCTCAGCTCATGGCCTTTTGCTGGCTTCCTGCCAGCACACCTCTGCCAAGCGCCACACCTCACCTTCAGCAGTGCCCATGTCACAGGTCACCTCCCCCAGCTCTCCAGGCTGTCCAACATTTATGCACAGCAGGCTGATAGAAGGCCCAACTAAATGCTACAACCAATTATGTTTAAGACCAGCTATTTAGATTAGATTTACACAAGTTAAGCTTCTCAAAACCAGTGCACTTAGGGCCACTTCGTATTTCAGCTTTTTTTAAAGTCAGCAACTTATTAAGAAAATAACAACAGCACACCTTTGTTTCTACTGATGCCTATATTTTAAAACTTTTGAGTAAGTTTTACTGAGGCTTCATAATATAAAATGTCTTTCAGGATCCTAAGTGAAGTTGCAGTAAGTTTGGTGGGGTTTGGTTGGTATTTTTTTTTGAAGAAACTTTTTTAAAAGTTTCTGGAAATTTCTAGAAAAATGGCTGTCTTGAAATACTACCCTTCTGGGGCTCAGCAAGATCTTCATGAGTGTCTCCAGCGCTCTAGGTGGGAACACTGGCTGCAAGTGCACTGTATCAGTCTTGATGCAGACATGGGAGTTAGTCATCCTCTGAGTCACTCTCCCCCCTGACTGGGACACACGCCCTGATTGAGGACATGAGCTGGTCCTGGATCTGCTTCCTGGGGTTCTCCTCGAGGTCTGTCTTGATGGCGCCAGACTCGGAAATCTTCCACTCCAATTCTGTGCAGAGGAAAATGAGAGGCATGAATACAGGGAACTGACTGGGCTTTCTCCAGCTGTGCCTCCTTCTGACACATACTAGTTTGTTTATTTCTGTACAACAGCACCTTGCACTTCCTTGTTTACCTTCTGAGGTCCTTTACTTCTGATCACCACAATTCCCCACTGCCCTTCTTACCCTTACCAACTGACTTATCACCCCAGCATCAACACCATCAAAAACAGGGCCCCACTCTATTCCCTCCCTTCCTCTTGCACCCCCAGCTCATAGCCCCTACCCTGTCCCTTGCACCCAGTCTGGCTGAGTCCCCCCTTCACAGTCACTAGTGTTGGCACGAGTTTCAGCCCAGGAGACACAGTTCAGGGTGCTGCTCTGCAGCACACCGCTGGTGTCCCTGCTCCCTTAACAACTGGGAGCAATACAGAGCAGCAGCTTTAGATTGAGGCAACTCCCCTGGTGAAAGGGAATCCCACCTCCTTCTAACCACATAAGGGCAGAAAACAGATTTGCATATCTACTGCTGGTGAACAAATACTGCTCATGTGTTACAGTTGTTACCATCACACACCAGAAGTTCATCACAGAAGAGGCAGGGACTAGATTTGCTGAGGATCAAAAAAGCCCCAAACCAACTCACAGCAATTCCATTAACACATCTGAATTACAGGTATTTTTTAGGGATGTACTGTATAAATGCAATTCACCTCTTTCCCACCACAGCATGCACTGATGATTAGTTCCTTAGTACGACAGTAGAAGAAACTCCACCATCAGTAGTAGGCCTGTTACTGTATAGGCACAAATTGGATTGCTTCCCAGAAGTGGTAGAAAGTCAATACAACACATTCAATTGAAACCTTTCTCCTAGTCCTGCCAGCAACCCTATCATTAAATCTCATTTCCTTCAGACATTATAGAGTAATGAATACAACCTCACACCTTCTTTAATCTCCACTGGAAGTCACCTAGGCTTAAGGAAGAAGGAAGAATGAAAGGAAAGAAAAGAAAAAGCAGAATTTCAGTGCCCAGCTTTCTGTGATGGCTGAATTAAGTTGGCTCAGTCACCTTTGGACACTCCCCCAATCAATTATTTATGTGCTAAAAATAGTAGGTTCTGCTACCATTGCTCACTTCAGTGCATAATTAGGCAACCTCTGTAGTTAAGAGTTCACTGTTCTCACATCAGCAGTATCACTGGTGAGCTTTTCCCCTTTTAACACTTCAGGGCAGGGGAGCATTTTCTACAGCACACACTGGAGATACCTTGTAAACTTCAGGGGTTTAGTGAAAAACAACCAACTCTTTGCATCCTATCCCAGTATAGGCAGTGACATCATTCAGTAGGGACCCTGAAATGCTGATTAACTGCAGTTTACTTCAGATAAAGATGCCCTTAAAAGTCCGACCTTCAGATAGACTGAAAGCATCTGGACCAATACACCTACTCAGAAAGCTGATGAGTATCCTTTTAACTGAAGTAAAATCCACTAGGTTGCATCTCAGTTGAGTTTGCTTTCCAAGAAGAGCCTTTTTCACTGCTGACCTCCATCTTTTAGCACTGCTGTAGGACACCATCCCCTACAAGCCACCTCCAAACAGCAGCTTTTACTGAATAGCCACAGTGCCCTGCGTCCACCACCCTCATCTCCTGAAGCATCTCATGCTGATGAGGCTGCACGACCCTGTCTGCCTCCAGGCTGTGGAGATGGACAAGGAGAAATAGGTCTAGGGAAAACAGGAAAGTAACAGCCTCTTCCCAGAGAGCCCTGTGCCCCCTCAACCACTGAAGCAGGAGCTTAACACACTGCCATCTCTAGGAGATGGCAAGAGGAAAAGGAAGGAGCCCAATTTCAGGGTAACAGCCCCATTTAGGCAGAGGGACAGGCTCTCTTTAAAGGTTAATAAGGAGTGAAACCTAGTGTCAGCAAGGTACAACAGACAAATATATGCTATCAGCTTGAAAATTAAAGCCCTAGGATGCAACAGGCAAACACCAGTTATCCAGTGCATGGATTATCAAGTAACTGGGGGGACAGTCAGTCGTTCAAGTACAAGAGCCCCAAAGAATCTGTATGGGTACTTATAATGAGAAAAATTTGTTTTGCCTGAAACAAAGGGATTCAGGGTGTGAATACTTGCACACAGAGAAGATAAATATGTGTATGTTGGTCTACTCAGTCACTCACTGCTTGTAAAAGATAGCCTTAATAACATGTTGTTGAGCCATAAGGGGGTAAAAAAGCATTAAAAAAATAGAAGTATGATGTTTTTAGTAACTCCCTTCTCCACCTAAGCCTCACTTCTCTCATTCCCAGCAAAAGGGTTTTGCTTTTCCTTTGGAAGGCCAGAGATGCAGACACTCACCGTCCCTTGTCAGGTTCATGCCACCGAACACCAAAGGCCCAATGAACTGAGCTTTGATGTCTCCCTCCAGGTAAACGAATATCGTAGGCAGGTTCTTATCAGGGTAGTTGGGAATGCAGGTGGTAGAGATAGCTTTGATGAATTTCACGTCTCTGAACTTTCTTGCAAGCCCACTCATATGTTGATTAATTAAGGCACAGAGTGGAATTCTGTGAAGAACAGCAACAGGCACACATAAGGAAAAAACATAAAAAGACCAATTAAGACAGTAATCTGCTCCACAAGAAAGGCCAGAAACATCAGCTCAATGAGTAGTATTTCTGGAAAGCCAAATGTACCAGAAGCAGCTTCTGAATACTTTTGTTGTCCAGCATTCCACCATTCAAAAGAAACCATCATCACTGGAAGCTTTGAAGGGTGGTGGGCTTTTTGTTTTAAGACATTAGCAATACAACCTTCCCCTGTATCATACAGAGAAACTGGCTTCTGAAGCTATGATATTTAGAAATTGCACAAGCAATTCTAGCAGCTTATCTGACCTTTTGACAAGTTTTTCCATCATGCTGACAAGACTGGAAACCTTGTTCCTTCCATTTCTGTGCCTCTGGAAACCAGGCTAAAGACACACGCTGATCCTTCGAAGGCTCAGCCCCTCGCACTTTATCCAGAATAATTGCCAAAGCTTGGCTATTTCAGTGGCTACCTCTGTGGTAGCTGTATGGTACAAGTCATGCTATGCTGTAGAGATGCATTAAAAAAAAGCCACTTCGTGATAATATTGTTGAGGCTAACACTCAGTAATCCTGAGTCAACAGTAATGAAACTACTAATTCAATATTTATTTCTTTTTAGTTTCTTAGAACTTCAGAATCAGTTCCTGAATTTCCACAATAACTACACATTTGTCTAGAGTATCTACAGCTATTGACAGTCGAAGGTTTAAAGGTTAAAACCAAATTCTTACCCTTGTTTGTAGAGGTGCAGGACTACCCATATACCTTTTCCAGCTTTTGTGACCTCTTGAACGTAATCTTTTCCTGAAATCTCCAGAACTTCCCCAAATTTATTCTTCATTTGAGCTGCTTTCATTTCTGCTAACCTTTGCTGCCTGAACAGCAAGGAATAGAAAAGAGATTTTGACAATTGAGGCATTTTTGACAGGAGAATGCTTAAAGGAGATGGTTGAAACCTAGACTGCAGAGGCACATTACAAACTTCTTCAAACCCCAGAGCAACAAAAGCAAGTTGACATAGTCAATAGATGCTCTTCTATTCACAGCACAAGTTAAAACCACCAACATGTGAAAAGTGCAACTATGTTACATGAATTTTTTTTTCCTCTCATTTCTGTCCTGAGCAGCCATTTCTTCTGCAGGTAGTGCACTTCCAGATTAAATGGCAAAAAATATAAGAGATGGTAGAAAGAGAAAATGGAAAACCAACACTGTAATTATGTAAATCTGAAGCACCTTAATCTCATTCATGCAAAAATTGAGAAATATTGGAGGTGATTTTCAAAGCTCTCAGAATCTCCAGCCATGCACTCAGCAGGCACACATTACCTCTGCAAAGCTAGGCAGTAGATAAAGGACACTGAATTTAAACCCAGTTATCCTATTAAAGACACTTAGAGGCTCTACAAGAGACCAGAATCACAACCCACTTTTTCTGTCATCAGGCCTAACAACATCCTTCCTCTCATCAACGATATCTAACAGCACATAAAAGCAAAAACCTCCAATTTTCATTAAAACCAAATTCTGCATGCTGCTCTGACCTGTACATTTCAATAGCTTTCTCATCTTCCTCATTAAATTCATCTTCATTCTCTTCCAGCTCTTCCAGAGTCATGTCCTCATAAGTTTTCACTAGAACAGAAGAAATATCAAATCAGCAAAAACCTTATTCCAGGATTAAAAGTCAGCTTTTATCCAACAATTTATTTAAGGACAGTTTAACTCTGGCAAATATGGCTTTTCTGAAGTACTATTGTTTCGGGATTTTTAGAAAATACTATGCACTTTAGACTTACAGATGGAAAGATGTAAAGGACTGAGCTGAAGGCTGCCTAGACTAGCACAGGAGTACCTGCACTAGCTTTCAAATTTGGTGGCTGCAGCAAAGACATACCTGACGCACACCCACGAGACGGCAGGGATGCCTGAACAACGGAGGAAGGAGGAAGCATATAACAGGCAACGTCATGAGATAATTTTACTGGCCCATTGACTGGGCAGACTCCCTTCACACTGTTCTGTTTTAGTTTTCAAACATTTGCTTCAATAAAAATATGGAGCTGACATCAAGAACAAAGCTTTCCTGTGCTGGAAGAATCCACGTATTAAGGAAAATATATTGGTTTGCTATTGTTAACAGGGTGATCACCCTGTATGAGAAGGAGCTTTGGTATCCCTTACAGGCTTGGAAGAGGACACACTGATTTACAGGCGTATAAACATTACTGCTGGCTGTTTCTTTGTACAAGCTTCCTTCAGGAGCTATTGCAAGACTTGTCTTGCTGCTGCTGCCTGAGTTGGGTGATTACTCACCGAGAGACTTCTGAAGGATGGCAAGCTGCTCTTCTTCCTTTGCGCGTTCCTGCTCCTCCAGGTTTTCCTTCGGAGGAAGGATACCTTTCTTGCGCAGGATGTCATTCCACTCCGTGTCTTTGTTTGGGTCCTAAACAGAACAAGAAATGCACCATGTTCATTCAAGGTGAAATTTACCACTTCCAGAACTCAACCCAGGCAAGTTTTTCAAGAGACACAGCACATAGCTAAACTGGTATCTGTCTGGATGGCACCAGAAAGTCGCAGTGTGCATCCCCTTGATGCTGAGGCTTCTTCGCAGCTCCAGACCAGTACCCTTAAGAGTGACTGTATTTTACTCCATCCTGTTCAGACTACATCCAGGAGGTCTTGCTAGGATACAGAAGCTTGAAAAGGTGTAAACATCATTGCAGCTCTCGAGGCAAAAGAAAAGGGGAGGAAAGCATAGAATTATCTAGGTTGGAAGGGACCTTTAAGATCATCTAGTCCAACCATCAACGATCAGCTGGGTGATAGGGGAGCATGCTGGCCACAGTGCTTACGCAGCCTTGCAGAACAACAGGCCAACAGATCAGCTATCACTGTATCGGGACATGTCAGTGACAAGACACACAGGCACCAGCCTTGAGGACCCAACTCTAGATACGTTGGAAGTCTCCTTGGTAGATTCAAGCCAGTGTGAGTACACAAACGCTTAGAAAGAAGCAAGCACAGTCTCTGCCAGGCCAGCCCATTGCTAGAGCATCAGATATAAACCTGTGCCGAGACTGTTTCTGGAAGTTAAAGAGACTTTACTGTGAAACAGTCACAATAATCCAGTGAAACAAGGCCAGTGGGCACCCACCCATGTGTGGTTGAGAAGTTCAGTAAAAGTTGTTGCAAGTTGGATAGCTGTTTCTTTTTCTTTTTAAATAGATGACAACTCACTGATAAGCACTCACAGGCTGAATCTGGTTCCTTAGTCTCTTGACCAAAGTTCACTTATGAAAGCCGAGTATCACACCTACTGCTTTGCTATGTCTTGTATTAACATAGCTTACACTGGCTCCGTTCACAGAATCACAGAATATCAGGGATTAGAAGGGACCTTGAAAGATCATCTAGTCCAATCCCCCTGCCGGAGCAGGAACACCTAGAGCAGGTCACACAGGAACGCATACAGGTGAGTTTTGAATGTCTCCAGAGAAGGAGACTCCACAACCTCCCTGGGCAGCCNGGTTCATGACCATATCTCTTCTCCGGATCAAAACACTGTACTTCTGGACTACTAGGAGGACGGGACAACAAAGAGGGGGGAAATAAAGTAAGAAAGGGGAAAGAAAACAGAGTTACAGAGCAAAGAGTGTACCAGATCGCTGGGTTTGGGGTTGGTTTTTTTTTTTTGGGGGGGGAGGTCTCTGGCTCTGGTCATTTTTAGCTCGACACTGAATTTCACACCATCTACTGCTGTTTACTAACACACCAACCAAGTGCCAAAAAAACACCCACCCGCCCATCTGCTCGCTACCGTACCGAAATACCGTATTTGGGGTGGGAGGGGGGATATAATTAAATAAATAAAACAACAAACCACCACAGAACCAAGCCACAAAGCTTCCCAACAAGACCGCCCCACGACAGACACCTTCGCCTCCAGAAAGGAGGATGAAGCCGGGCTTTCCTCCAGCCACGACCCGGCCCGGCCCGGCCGCTCCTCCACCCGCCCGGCTGAGGGCGGCCCACGGCATGTTGCCTGC
>VZTM01019456.1:577142-624204 GCA_013400555.1 Jacana jacana
GGTCCCGGCGTGCGCGGCGCGGCCGGAGGAGGCGGCGCTCCCCGGTGGGGCGGGCGCAGGGCCGCGGCGGCTTCCCGTACCGCCTAATAAGGACGGGCCCGGCGGAGCAGGCTTCGGGGAGTGGTGATGTGGAGGCGGTTTGTTTGAAAGTGGTGGGGCCGCAGTGCTGCGGGGACAGATCCTGCTTCGTGCCCCGGTCAGGGACCCTCGGCGTGCCCGCCGCGGACAGCAGCGTGATGGAGAGACTCTCCTTCCCCGGCCTGTCCGGCCGCCAGCGGCCTCGCTGCTCACCGTCCTCCTTCTGCAGGGTGCCTAATGGAGGAGCCCGGGGCCGACGGGCACCAGCCAGTCCCGCCAGTAGCCGTGGTGGTCACCCACTTGCCCCCCACGTATGCAAGCAGACCTCCCTGGGTGCCGTGGCCAGAGGGGGTTTGTACGATGGTGGTTCACCTGTGTCATGAGTCTGCGTAGCCCCAGCGGGTCTCTGCATGAGCTGCGGGCCTGCCCAAAGCCCAGCAGGGCTTTAACCCAAGTACCATTCTTCTGGAAAGGGGCCCCTGCCCTCTCTCCTCACACTCCACAACCCACTGTTGGCTCAGAAGCCGTGAGCCCTGGAGGGCAGAGGAATTCCTGCCCGGCTTCCAGGTGGCACAGCCTCCTGTCTGGCACAACCTAAGAAACCTTTCCTCATTCCCAGGCAGTGCCCTGGCAAGGGGAGCTTGGCCAGGTTTGCAATGCAGCTCTTGCCCCTTCTATCGTCGTTTCAGCAGCTACAAAATCACATCCTCTAAAAATAGCCTGTAAAATGCACCCTTGGGAAGGAGTTAGGCAGTGGAGGGTGAAAAAAGGGAGGGGAGGTTGAACTAGATCATCTTTAAGGTCCCTTCCAACCCAAGCCATTCTATGATTCTGCAATTCTATGATACCAGATTGAAGGACGTTTAACATACTCTGAAACTCATGTTTCAGAAGTTAAAAGCAAACAGTCAGCTTCTTCCAGCACTCCTTTCCCACCTGTAAAACAATCAGGCAGGAAGACAAAATGCGTTTTCTGTGGGTCAGCCCTGCTAAAATGAGTCCAGCTCACAGCTCTGCCCCACTTCTCCTACCCAGCCCTGAGTGGCTTGTCCTTGTTGGATGTTGTGGCTCTGTAGGGCATGCATAGCAAGCAGTGTGGCCATGAGACGTGGGATCCCAACCAGGCAGTGTGTTGAGCTGGGCATGGCCTCAGCTCCTCTCGCTGGCCAGCCATTGGTGACAGAGCACTGGAACAGGCTTCCCAGGCAGCTTGTGGAGTCCCCTTCAAGACCAGCCTGGATGCAGCCCTAAGTAATGTGCTTCAGGCAATCCAGCTTTAGCAGGGGAGTCGGACTAGATGGTCTCTAGAGGTTTCCCTTCCAACTCTGAGAAATCCATGGTTCTGTAAACATGAACTTATAAATCAACTGGGCACCGACATGGAAACACCCCAAATATATCAGCCATAGGGAACACTTCCCTAGGAGCATCCAAGTACTGTGGGTGAATTTTGGGGCCCTCCTCTGCCTTATTTTTCCTCTGAAACTCCTCCCTTTTCCCTCGTGGAGCCTCTTTTTTATCAGTTTGCATTTCATATCCTGCTTTATTTCTCCACTGGTTTCTCTTCTCATTTTTCTTTCCTTGTTCTGTTAAAAAAATAAAATGAAACAAAACAATCAGACCTGTATTATCTATTCTTATCAGTTATAATTATCAATGCTTCACATATTGTTAGGATTGGGTCATAGCCAATTAACATTACAAGAAATTTGTGTCTAGATAGTTACATTTATTTTATTTTTGAGCCTGTATTAAAGCATCACTCAGCAAAGACTGAGGAGTGAATTGAAGGCGGTGACCCCAATACATTTGGGATCAGCACCCCATTCCTTAAAAACGGGCCCCTCTGCCCTTTCAAAGAATTAAGCAGAGCATATGCTTTCTTAGAGGCAGCCAAGAAGAAGGGGGCAGAGACCCATTCCCACCTCCCCCTCTTCTTATGCTCTAGCCCGATGGTCAGCATGCTCACCCAGAAAAGCGGGGCCCAGCTCTGAGTCCCCACAAAAACACAACCTGGCAGCAGAGCAATGGTTGTTCTGGGCATGCGGAGAAACGACCGTGTCTCCAACTCCACCGAGGGTCTGAAATGGAAATTCAGAAGCCCCATTATAACACATTATAAAATCATGGACATCCTATTAACACCCATGTATCCCGAAACATGTTGAGACACTTGCCCTGTGCTAAGTTTGGTTTACTGAAGGGAAGACAGAGCCACCTTTTTTGTTTCTGAATTAAAAGCTGTGCTTTGAGAGGACATCAGTCCTTATGGTGAGTTTTTGGATGCACAGAGGGTGCCTCATACCTGTCTCCCAGCACCCTGAGGTGAAGGAAGATTCAGCCTCACCCAGCTTGGACCGAAGGCCCATCCTTGCAGGAAAAGTGCCTGTCTGAGGGACAAATGGAGGCACAAGTGTAGATGATGTAAGAACATTAAATCAGAAGATAAAGGACTCTGGAGTCTTCTGGCAGGGCAGCATCTGAGCTGAATTTTTTGCGATCACAATTTTGGAGTCTTCTGCAAGCACCACGAAGTCTTTTGGATTGGACCCCAGTTAGGTACCCAGCATGCAGAACCGAAGGCTTAGCTGTTAGTGCCAGTTTTGCTGTACAAATATTTTGTCAGAGCATGGGCTTTTAGGAGGACCTCCTGGTTTAATGGTCGTCTTCTGTGACTGAAATACCATTCACACCCATGGCTCTTGTACATTGCTGGTTGAAACCTATTTTGAACATCTCAAAACAGAGAAAGAGCATGATCAAAGAGCAGGCTCTAATTTTTTAAAAGGTGCTAAAAAAATATTCATTTGCATTAGGTAAGATTTTTGCCCAGGTGAACTGAGAGGAACTAGCCAAGGACCAAGAATACCTCTGTTCCTACAGTAAACCTGGAGCCCCAGCTGGGGCAGAGAGTCACCAGAAGAGGTGGCAGAAGCCCAAATATTAGGAGCAGACCCATCGCATCCCTTGGTGGGGCTCAGAAACAGTATGAGTGAAACATAGTTCTCTGCCCAAGACCCATATAGAACAATGCACAGTTCCCCTCTCCCACCCAACTAAAAATAACATTGTATTTATAAGGCACATTTCCTCTATGTACTTTTTTTTAACCAATTCAGCAGGAAAGAGAGGGTTGTTTTTACACACAGTATACAAATAGAAATAGTCCATCCGGAGTGGGTGAGAGCTGGCAGTGTCACAGTGAGACTAAAATATAGCTGTGGCTCAGCACTTGGAGTCAGCCTAGCTGTCAGCCCCTGGAGAATTTATTTCTAGGCAGCTATAACAGATTTCTTCCTTTTCTCCCTAATCAGGGGTTAGAAGGAAGATGAACCACATGTGAGAATGAGTCATTAACTCTCCAGGTGATTCACTGATAAGGAGAAAACGTTCCTGATAAAAAGGTTCTGCCCCAAGAATAGAGTGAATTGTGTTATATGGCTTGTTTGCTGTTGAGTGCAGGCTGTAATAAAGCCCAGACTAGGCCAAAATAAGACTTTTTGGAGGTAATAGAATATATTTTTCATTTCTAATACGTGGGGAAAGATTTGGAGTTATTGTGGACTTTATGTTAATTTGTAAGTTAGCTGTATTTGTAGCACAGTATCTCTGTTTGGTGGGAAATCGGGATATGAAAATTATAGTCTGGTAACAGAGATAAGAAGCTATGGCTTGGTTTGCTTGGATTTTATTATGGGATGGGTTCTTTTGTTCTTCCAAAATCATATCTGGATTTTTTCTTAAAAATTTAAATTTCTCTATGAAAACCTAAGGGAAAAAACATCACATATTAATCTAGTAATGGATGTTCTTGTATATTGTAAGCAGCTTTGGAAGCTAACTGTACCATTTACTCATAGATTAGAAATGTTACTTAAATTTAGTGGTTTTGTCACTTGAGTTGGAAAAGTATTCTAACTGGACTGGACTTCCTTAATATTGATTAAATAGATGGTAATTTCTATTCTTCAGTCTGCATTGTGCTGTTCAAGTCAATTCTTCCTTTTCCTGGTGCAGAACACCACTAGTATTCTTATAGCAGCCAGAGAATAATCCCCATAGGGAATTAATTTAGAACTTTCTATGAGAACCTCTTGGAATATTTTGGGTCTAAGATTCTGTGGGCTGCAGGAATTTTTTAATTGTTAGATTTAAAAGGATACAACTTGATAATGGAAGAAGTTAGAATACAGATTCCTTGTGGAAGAAGAGGCAGGGTTGGATTAAAGTTAGCTTTGAAATAAGTTAATGGTGTTTAAGAAAACCTTATTGATGAATACCCACTGTACCTTGATCCCAAAGAGCAGGGAAAGCAGCAGGGAAAAGCCTCTTTTCTTCTGAGCTCTTTTTATCTACTTGAGATATTGTCAGACCTGTCTGGTTTTATGAGGCCTCACTCCTAAAAGGTAGGCTGTAAAAGCATAGTAGTTAGAATCTTAGCTCTGCTATTAATGAACTGTGGTGTGTGGTGCTCTCTCCTCTTCCTGTAGAAGAGCAGAAAGTGTAACTTACCTTTCTGTCATCTTCTCTTGCTATCACATTGCTGTAGCCCAAGCACCTGGTTAACTTGAAGATCTCCGACCCTTCGTGTCTTCTCTTCTGTCAGAATGTCTGGACACGGAAAGAAACCTACAGTGGCTGGAAAACCTGGATCTGCACGGAAGAAATCCAGATCAGCCAAGGCTGGTCTGCAGTTCCCAGTGGGTCGTGTCCACAGGCACCTTAGAATGGGCAACTATGCTGACAGGATCAGTCCCGGTGCTGCCATCTACCTGGCTGCCGTGCTGGAGTACCTGAGCGCAGAGGTCATAGAGCTGGCGGGGAACGCTGCACATCAAAACAAGAAAACCAGGATCCTGCCCAGGCACATCCAGCTGGCTGTGAGAAACGATGATGAACTGAGCAAGCTCTTCTCCTCTGTGACTATTGCTCAAGGAGGGGTTATACCAAACATACTTTCTGAACTCCTTCCCAAGAAAACTACTGGAGATGCTGGCCCTTCTCGGCAGCAATGGGGTAGCCAGTGAAACTTGCTTTTCTTGGTCTGGTCTGTGCACTTATGGATGATGGTGGGACCTAGTAGCCCTAATTTGTATACATTTGCTTCTTTGTCAAGTATTTTTCCTGTCAATTTTAATGTATTTTTAAAGCTTGCAATAATATTCTTAGAATGCAACACTGTTAACACTGTTCTCCTTTCCTCAGGGATGGAGGAACACAGAAACTGTAAATAAATAAATCTAGCATACAACCCAAGTAACTTTCTTTCTTTCTTTCTTTCTTTTTTTTTTTTTTTTTTTTTAAAAAAAAAAAAAAGGTCAAGTACACATTTACTTTTGAAAACATGTTACAGGCTACTGTTGTAGAGCAGGTAGAAGAATAAAGGCACACACTGCCATTCAGTGACCTTTTCCTTCCACACAGGCTTATAGTGAAATTAGTTCAGGTTGCTTAACTCTGCCTTAAAAGTTAGTAATCCTTCTTTTAAAGTCTTACTGCTGGTAAAGCTGCAGCAAACAACCACCTGTCTTTCGACTGCTCTGTCGTGACACTAAAACCTTGTTTAAAACCTAAAACATTACAAGTGTAGGTAGTTACAATTAGTTTAAAACCTGCTACAATATTTGTGCTTTTGGTAAAGATGACTGACTACCAGGGCAGAAAGGCGAAAGTCTCCGTAGCCAAACAAGCCCCCAGGCCTTTGCTGAACAAGTCATTGAAAGTCTTCCCCCAGGAAAAGCACCTCTAGGGTTTCCTCTGATCATAGTGGGTGCTAAGGTTTGCTGCTGAACTGGAAATCAGATCTGCTGCAGCTGTGTTAGGCTCAGTTGGCCCCTGAGGCAGTATCTCACAGATTTCATAGCATCTTCCCCAGAGATCCAATCTGGGCCAACTTCTTAAACTGCAGCTGGAATGTGAACATTCTACTTGAAAAGATCTGCCTATCCTGTTGAGTTTGACTTAGCTCCTTTGTCCCTTCAAGCCACAAGGGTGTCAGAGCCTACTGACCAGGTTTTAAGATGCTGACAGACGTCAGTGCTGTATGCGGCTGAGCTAATGGCTCACTCCAAGCTGTGCTTACACAGAAATGGGAAGAGAAGACACCGTGATATCAGGGTGGTAGTCAGTTGGAACAGTCATTGCACGCTGCTTGGTTTTCAAGAGCAATTTGATGAGATCTTGGCTGGCTTGCCAGCCAATCTCTTCACTTCACTGGGAAGTGAGAAACAGTAGAGAATACTGAAGCAATGAGAAGTTAAAACGTCTGACAGTAGATCTTAAGTTTTGTGCATATAATAAAGATGTGCTATATATAACTAGGTTTGTGCTGCATGTTTATACCTGTAAATGAAAAAAAAAAAGAGAAAAAAGCTCTAAAGGAGGTACCTGAGAAATGAGCACATGAAATTTGAATTATTTCAAATTATTTCCTGCATTTGATCATGGCAAAGGAAAGCAGGCTTGGGTGTGATTATTTCTTTGCACCGTGCAAAGATTTGGAGTAATGGTAGAAGGCTCAAGCGAGGTACTAATTTTGTGCAGTTTTAAGCACGGGCACTCACAGCACCCTTTGCTAATCTGGAGAACTGTGTGTCAGTCATCATGCTGATGCTGGATGCAAGCTGCTCCTGTGAGCCTGCTCTGCACCACACTAAACAGACCCTACAAGGTACGGCTAGTGCTCAAGGACCTTCTAGAAATGCCTTCACCTGCCCTTTTGTGTACGATAAAAGACACAGCATGAGCTGTTTGGCCCTATTTCTACTTGCACCCAAAGCCAGAGTTTATGTTGCAGTACTTGTCCAATTCAAAAGTCAATTTTTTAATGTATTTCTTTGATCAAGAACAATCTTGTTTGCTTACATCTAGCCAATAGTTCAACCCATTTGTAAATTAACCAGGTAGCATAGCGATCTAAAAACTCACTCCTTTGGCTTCACAGTTACACAGGATAGATATCTCTTAGCTGAGCTGCTCAGCAAAAAATTTTGTTGCTCAACTTTCCAGCACTTGTTTACTGAAGAAAATAAAAGTAATAATCCAGCTGTTACCACACCATTGACCCCAGAAAGTATATATTATGCTTTGCAACACAGCTATACATGACTTTGGAAAAAACTAGAATGTTTGACAGATGGGAACAAGTCCTAGAGAACCCGCTGCAAGAGGTCCTGAGATTGCCCAGCCTCTGTAGCATGGTCACAAAGCACCTCTTGTGGTGTGCTGGCACCATGAAGGACAGTGGTACAGGTCACTAGCTTTAATTCTTGATGACTGCAGCAAGGTGAGGTGTGCCCCCTTCCAGCTGTAATAAATGAACTGCTAATCAGAGATTCTGCAGTTCTCTGAGGCAGTAAATATTGGGCTTGTTTTCAGAGGAGATAAGCTAACAAGGTACTAAACAACTCTACAAGGAATAGTAACTAATTCTTGTGCTCTTAGGGACTGCACTGAGTTGTTCTTGTGTTGAGACCTTGATTGGTTCTTATTCTGAGTGGCTGAATCATTGCTCAGCCAAGTGGCATTAACTTATGCAGGAGCTGGTAATGAGATGGCTACCACTGTGAAGTTTAAAAGGGAGCAGTTCTCGCCAGAAGTTGTGGTTTGGGGTGCTTGTGTAGTGGCATTCTTAGGAAAGAAGCTAAGTAAAGAACTGGTTCAGGTAAGGGTTGTTCTCAAGAAATGGCAGTATGTTTTCTTTGTGTTAGATACAAAAGTGTTATTTTACTTGGAAGTGTATAGTTCTGTGTTTGGTGTGAGCTTGATTAAAAGGGGGCTTTTAAATTTTTTTTGTTGTTTATTTACTTCTGTAGATTATTTTTCAATGCTTGTCTCTTTAATCCCCACAAAAATCTCCTAAACTAACTTTGTAGTGCATTTTTAAGCACTTAAGTTTGATATATGATTTAGTTCCTTCCTGTGTCTGGGTAAAGCTCTTAACTACTTAAAAGCAACTATGATTAAAACTTGAGAACAATGCTATGTACAAGGGCAGAATTTGCTTGTGTTTGTTTTCCAGTTGCTGTGTGTTGCACATTGAAGAGTAATTAGTACTATTCAGTAACAGAGACTTTATGTCAGTAATAAGCGATGGGGCTTGTTCAAATGGGTGCAAATACCATACAAGAAGGTGGTACTTGAGTAGCCTGATGCATGGTGTGCTGAGCAGAGTAATTTCAGTGTCTGGTTTAAAACAAAGCTCCTCTTCTTCCCATAAGTATTGCTCCTGATTGAGGTCTGTTACCTCACAGCAATAGGTCCCCTTGCATCTGGAAGACAAGATACACTTGAGGTGGTTTCCAGTGGATTAAGTTCCTTTCTGTTGTTCTTGCTTCAGACAAATATGTGAAGTTCTCACTCTGGCTCTCACAAGGTCTCTAAAGAAACAGGTCAGGCTCTTACCAGGGATAAGTTCAATGAAGCTTCCATGCAGGGTTTCTGAAACCTGTAATTATCTTGAAGTCAAATTTACTTAACCTTTTCCCCTGAACAGCAGTATTCCTTTGATATTGGGTCAGAAGACCTTGCTCCTGTTCTACCTTACTCTCTTGAAAAATTTCGCAAGTCTAGCCAATGGCTGACCTGTTGCTCTGGCTGAGCTTGCAGATGCCTCTTGACTGGGAACTTGTCAGACTCTCTTAGAGCAGCAGCCTGACCCATCTGCTCCTTCAGACAAAAGTATGAAAAACTACCAAACTTTCTGAGAGGGGAAAACTGGCTTCTAGGGGCGTTAGAAAGGTAGTGAAATGAGGAGAGAGATAAAGGACTGAAATACTTAGTTTGTGTCAGTTTGATTCAGTTTCTTAATTCTTTCTCTTTTCATACTAGATTGATGTTAGAATGTCTGAACGCGAGAAGAAAAACGCAACGTTCCTCCTTGTGCCAAAGAAATCCAGATCAGCCAAGGCTGGTCTGCAGTTCCCAGTGGGTCGTGTCCACAGGCACCTTAGAATGGGCAACTACGCTGACAGGATCAGTCCCAGTGCTGCCATCTACCTGGCTGCCGTGCTGGAGTACCTGAGCGCAGAGGTCATAGAGCTGGCGGGGAATGCTGCACATCAAAACAAGAAAACCAGGATCCTGCCCAGGCACATCCAGCTGGCTGTGAGAAACGATGATGAACTGAGCAAGCTCTTCTCCTCTGTGACTATCGCTCAAGGAGGGGTTATACCTAATGTTCTTCCTGAACTTCTTCCTAAGAAGACCACCTCTCTTAAACTGCCCCACAGATATGTCCAGTCACAAGAGTTCTAGGTTCCTCAAGGCCCCTGACCTTACAGTATTAATGGTGGTTTTCTCAGTGGCTCATATTTTTTTCATGCTGGTTGGCATCTTTAGTCTAGATTTGTGTGTGTGTACTTGTGCACATGTCTGAGAAGCTGCTAAAGATGAGGTTGCTAGCTAGGTTTCCCTAGTAATGTCCTTCAAAATGAAAAAGTCAACAGACTACTTCTGTGAATATGTATGTGTGCAAAGGACTCATCCCTCTTCTTTCCTTCTGTAAAGATTTGGTGCACCAACGAGAGAACTTTCTTTGGTAGTGCAGTTATTTAAGGAAGATTGTTCTATAATTTTTTAAAACTTGTGTTTCCATGTGCTTAGCTGGAAACTCTTTATTCAGTATATATAGAAACCTGCTTCATCTGACCAATCCAGACCACATCACGGGCAGAGTTCTTTTTGTCAAAATAAACGGATGTATCTGAGAAACTTAAACTGCACTGTCTTATAATGGTGGTAAAGCTGATGATTAATTTTCTCTAATATTTGGATACAGTAGGGCTGTGCTGTAGCTTCAGAGTGTTACTCCATGCACCTCGGTCCAAAGATGATGTTGGAATTGTCCTCTGAGTTTCTGCGTTGGCGTGCAATCCAAGGTCTTTTCTACAGACAGTATATAAAATTTTCCAGTGCTTAAGCCTTAAAGCTCTTCTAGCAGCTCCTCCTGAAAATTAATCTAAATATAATTTCTACCTCTCTGTTACCAAGAATCTTCTTAACTGCTTTGAGGCTGGTTCCATTAGGATCCAGACCAAGGAAACCTTTATGTTAAAAGACAATCTAGGAAGTGGCCTTTTCCAGGGCCTTCCAAAACTCTTATCTTCCACCTGCTCAGCTTGAAAGGCTACCTAGATTCTACTAGATTTGTCCTCTAGATTGCAAAGCTATGGTGGTCACGCTAGTGTTAATCTGCTTGATGTGCTGCAGAAGACTTTAACAGCTTCAGCAGGAGGATGACCGTGAAACTTAAAGAGCTTTATAAGTGTGTTATTAGGCATGTGAATTCCATTCATAACGTGAAATGGGAAGACCCTAGTGTCTACTAGCTTCAGGTATATTAATACAGCCAAGCAAAAAGGTTGTTTAGAGAAGTGCCTCAAGACTGACCCTACTAGTCCAAGTTTTGGGAACCTTTGTTTCCCCTATCTGCCCCAGAGCAGTCTGTATTATGTACACTGTAATCTGTATTGTCTAGTGTGACTCCGTTATCTCCCTGGCTTTTTGACCTTGTGAGAGTTGGGACCTCCTAAAGAATGGGCTGCAGGGATCTCACCCAAAGGTATAGGCAGGCTAGGAAATGCAAACAAAGGGCTGGAAGTCAAGAATGTGGTATTGTGGGACTGCAGCCAGAGGACTTGCTCTATGTGAAGCCTCTAGCATGTGTGTAAGCTGCGAACACCTACTAGGGGCCATGCTATGAGAAGGCAGAGAGAGGACAGTGTTGGTATTGGGTCAGTCCCAGTATAACTGGATGCTATAGGCACTGAAGAGAAGTGATTTATGGTGTGGGTAGTAGACAAATGTTATTTTGAGGGAAGCCACAAGAACAACCATTGCTACGTGTTTTGGTTAGAAACACTGCTGACCTGCACTATAAACCCAAACCCTCCAAGCTGCTGTCTTGGAAAGCATGAGCAGCTCCTCCTGGGACTGTTGCATGTTTTTCTACAGCAGTTTCAATCAACACGGACTGCGTGAGCTGTGTTTGAAGAAAAACAGTCTCCTGTTTCCATCAGGCTGGTGGTTACTTTTCATGCTGTGTTGGCTCAGAGGCTTGCTCCTGCCCTGTCCAAGCCAGCTGCCTGCAGCATGGGCTTGTGCAGCGCCTGCCATGCTGCACCATTCCTTCTGCTATGACAACACAGCTGCTTACAGCACCTGCTGCAAACCAGGCTGCTGCTGGGCTCATCTGTCAAGCTTTTTTCCTTATCTTTAAAAAGCACAACTTGCATTAAACTACTTGTGTGTGCCTTAGTTTTCATGGGGCCAGGAAGAAGAGACTGAGGGTGGGATGACGGCTGGAGCTGCTGAGGCAGAGATTGTCTCCAATGCCTCCATGGTGTGAGCTGTGACTATGAAGTCCTGTGGGGGATTTCAAAGGTTTCTGCCTGGAGTGAAGTTGTATCACACCAGGTATGTGAGTTGAGATAATCCATGGAACAGGAGGTTTCAGGAAACCCCTATGGTTATAGAAAGATTAAAGAAAGGAAAGATTATAGAAAGGAAAATGCATGGAGACCTTTCCCCAATTCTCAGCTTTTCTGCAGAGAAAGCAAAGCTTGACCCTTGCTTGCATAAGGGATTGCCCCCCTTCTTGAGGAGCTGTATGGCCTGTGCTGAAACAAGCTGGCCAAGAGGTGATGCTGCTGCCCTGGGTACAGAACTCAGCCTGAGACCCAGTCAGAGGGAAAACAGCCATCATGGTGGTGCTGGTTGGTCTCTCTGTCCTTGATGCCAAATTACTAATGTAATACATTTTATATTAAACTCATCTAGCTTTACCAGAAAGTTTATGTAGGTTTAAGCGTTATTTCAGGATGGCTGACAAGCTCAAGGCTTCCCATCGCTACAGAAGGAGCAAACAGAAAGATGTGGTTGGTCACAGTCTGCTAAATTGCAAGGAGGGGAGTGGCATCACCTTTGGCAGTGACTCACCCTTGCTTTCTTGGCAAAACTCAACAGATGAAAACAAACTGTGGGAATACTGGAATGGGGTGGGGGCACAGGGTACAGACAGGTCTAGGAAGAGCCACCAGGAAGGAGCATCCCTAGAGTCCCAGCAGCTATCACAGCTTTGCTCTGCCTTTAGTAACTAGTGTTGATCTACAGATGTACTGGTTCCTAAAAGAGGCCTTGCTGTGGCTTTCCTGGTCTCTATGCCTACTATTATGGCTTTTCTTGTTGCACTTCTAAATGTAGAATCACCAGTGCATTCAGTCCTGCTTTTCTTCTCAAGACAAATTAAAAGATAATACCTAATGTTAAGATACTAATCTTGCAGAATTCATTAATTCTCCCAGTTCTGTTTCTCTCTTGTGGCTCTGAAGCCTCTTTTGTCTCTCTTTTGAAGATACACATGCTTACAATATTATGCATGTTTCAATGGAGTACTTCCAATCTTTTGTTAAAGAAATCCATTGTCATAATTCACAATAAAATATACATTCAGTCCTCTTGCTTATCCTCAGTCCTGTTCATTATCAGGTTGTGTGTTGCTCTACCTCAAATAAATACCTTGATAATATGTGAAACGTGGTTTATGAGAGTTTTCCTAGCAGCTGGGTCAGACTGCTCCTGTTTCCACCACTTTCTCAGTGTCTCTCTTCCTCAGCTCTCCTTTCTATAACAGTTTATGTGCTTCCTTGACTTCAGGGGGCAAATTGCTTATTAGCTAGCTAATGTTCATTGACTATTTTGAGGCTGTCGAGTGTTTATAACTACTGGAAGTTATTGCTTTGTTTATACAAGCAGCTCCTTAGACTCTCAAACAAGGGCTTATAGGATGGGAGTGCGTGGAAAGGAACAGCACGACCATTTCCAGCATTGGAATGAACAGTGCATTCTTTCCAGCTTGCTCCAACTACCCCTGCAGCTTTCTTTGCAGTGCTGTGTGCAGCATCTGTGAGAATGTTTTTGCCAGCAGTATGATGGTGGGGTTTCTTAATTGTTCTGCCCCAAAAAGGACAAGTTCCCTTAAACTTAGCTAGTAACCGTTTTAACATTTATTGTGCCTGCAAAAACTTGGCAGCTGGGGAGAAGAACCAATCATGCTTTTCAAAATGTGTAACCGATGAGCCAGCAAAATGTGCCAGCTGACCCTGCATTTTCTCTGTGCTCTGACCTCCCTGGTCTGGGTGTACCTCTCTTTACCAAAAGCACCACAATTTAGGTGTCTTTCTATGCATGCCCCTGATCCAGGAAGATTTCATAAAGCTGCCTATGGTTAAATTTGGCCACTATGCTTTCTTTCAGACTGGCTGCTGTCAGCCCAAGGCATGAGCAAGCTCTGTTGCTCAGTCTGCCCTGGAGCTGCGTTATCTCAGCACCTTGCCGTGCACGGTATGAGTCTATAACTCTGAACTGCCACCAAGGCAGTTGCCAAGGCATTGCCTTCTGAAGCTGCTGTGAAGTCCAGAGCACAATTCTTATGAGGAGCAGAGGAGAGAAATAAGCTTTTTAGTCTGGAGAAAAGGAGGTTGAGGGGAAATGTTATTGCTCTCTGCAATTACCTGAAAGGAGGTCGTAGAGAGGTGAAGGTTGTTCTTTTGTCCCAAGTAACAAGCGATAGGACAAGAGGAAAATGCATCAAGTTGCACCAGCGGAGGTTTGGGATGAATATTAGGAAAAAAGGTTGTCAAGAGTTGGAGCAGGCTTCCCAGGGAAGTGGTTGAGTCCCCATCTCTGGAAGTATTTAAAAGACATGTAGAAGTGGTACATAGGGACGTGGTTTAGTAGAGGTTTTGGCAGTGTTGGGTTGATGGATGGTCCAGATGATCTTAAAGGTCCCTTCCAACCTAGACAATTCTATGATTCTAAGATCTCATGGTAAGCGAAGGTACCACACAGAGACAACGCAGCAACAGAAAGAGGGAGCTTGTCTCTATTACCCAGTGTTTAGATAAATCAAAAGGGACTCTGATATTTCTTTTTTCCTTTTTATTCCGCATTTCTAGTCCAGTTGTAATCTCAGCCCATAAGTGCACTTCTAGGTATCATGCCACATAGCAATAAAAGGCAGAGTCAGCAGGCCTACCTTGCATAATGTAGACCATAAGAAAAGTTCAAGTTAGTAACCTGAAAATAGCTGTTCTTCATCTAGGTCAGAGGAGAAACTTGTCTCTTTCTCATTGTAGCAGGCACTGAATCCAGGGCACTGGCTAAACTGGAATTAATGACACAAAGGAGCAAACAGTGAGGGGCTGTGTCAAGCTGTCACAGCACTTGGCCAATTTTTTCTTTAGAAACTAAGATACAGATGAGTCTTTCAGGCAAGCTCAGAAGCCCAGTGGAGATTGCTGCTTGAACTAGGAAACAGATCTTTTTATGTGCTTCTCTATTCACTCAAACATCACGCAGTTTCTTGATGAGGCTTAAATCATACTTCACTAGCTAAATTCACACTGCTGTAAGGGAACACAAACTCATGAATTCGTCAGGGCAATGTCATTAAGCATCTGTTATACATCCTGTTCCCTATCCTTTCCCAAATTTTAATATCCTTACTTATTTCAGATTTACTTATCTGTTATTGACCTCTCTTTTCAGGGTCATTGGAACACATCAGATAATGTACCTGGGACCAAAGTTGTCGAGGGTACCCTATACATGTAGCCTGCTCACTGGGACATCATTCATAGAATCATAGAATGGTTAGAGTTGGAAGGGACCTTAAAGATCAAGTTCCAACTCCCCTGCTATGGGCAGGGACACCTCCCACCAGAGGAGGGTGCTCAAAGCCCCATCCAGCCTGGCCTCAAACAATTACAGGGGCAGGGCATCCACAACTTCTCTGAGCAACCTGTTCCAGAGTCTCACCATCCTCACTGTAAAGAATTTCTTTCCAGTATCTAATCTATATCTCCCCTCTTCCAGTTTAAAACCATTACCCCTCATCCTATCACTACACTTCCTGAGAAAGAGTCCCTCTCCAGCTCTCTTGTAGCTCTCTTCAGATATTGGAAGGCTGCTATTAGGTCTCCCTGGAGCCTTCTCCAGGCTGAACAACCCCAGCTCTCTCAGCCTGTCTTCATAAGAGAGGTGCTCCAGCTCTCTGATCATTTTTGTGGCCCTCCACTGGACCTGTTCCAACAGGTCCATGTCCTTCCTGTGCCAAGAACTCCAAAGCTGGATACAATACTCCAGATGAGGTCTCACAAGAGCAGAGTAGAGGTGTGGAATGACCTCCCACAAAGCTGGTCTTGCTTCTTTTGATGCATCCCAGGAGGCGGTCATTCAGTAGCAGACCTGGGAAACTTGCCTCGACATGCTTCCTATTTACCAGTCTGGTAGCTTCTTCCTACGTGTTATCACAGGGCCTGAGTCTCACTATGAATTTGGCTTAAATCTCTTTGTGTTGATGGAGATACATTGGTGTGAAACTGTTCTGAGATGTAGGTCATGGCCTACTTCTGTCTGAAGGCTTCCCTATTGCCATCCTGATGGGTGTAAGGGGCTGTCTTCCACGAGACGACAATGACAGCAATATTGAATCCTGGTAGAATAATATCCTTGTGAACAACTGAGTGCTTCACCATCATTTAATACTGCCTTTGGAAGCATTCTTCAGAGAAATTAAAAGATTTGCATGTTGGGACTCTTCTCTCTGAAGACTGCTCTCTCTACAGGTAGACCTAGTCTTTCTTCCTCTGAAATCATGGCAAATATCCAGAAACTGGTGAAACCCTGTTTCCTGTTTTAACAGAGATGAAAAATTCAGTACTGGTCCATGGTAGAAATGTATATGCAAGTTATTAGGAACTTAAGGGGTCTAATCCTTTTTCTACCCTCTGTAATTCATCTTGTTTCCTTTACGAATCCAGAAATTCTTGTAATAGTCATTTTTGTAATTTTTGAAGAAGTAAAATGACTCTTCCACATCCAGGGGGGTTTAAGTTACTTTCATTACATTAATAATCTACAGTTCCTCTGAAAGGAAATGTCCTCTGGTACCTGCTTCACAGCATGTTCCTCCTCAGAGCATATCCTTTGCCTCCTTTGTCTGTACCAGGACACTCCGTGCCAGGGCAAAAAGAGGAGGAAGGGATAAAGTAGAAGCAGTTGTTGGGAGAAATGGGGCTGTAGCGGTAAGAAACTATCAAATGGGAGAACACAGATCAAAAAGCTGTAAAAATAGAAAGAGATGTAACCAGTGAAGGAAAGAGCAGCATAAATATCAGCAGGAAATGAGCATAAAATTTATTGTGTGAAGTAGCATTTCATGATAGAATAAAGCAAAACAAAGAATAATTTCTTTCGTGGCAGGAATTACCAGGTGATGTTCTTTCGTTTATGGTATAAAGGTTGTCAAGCAAGATGAATGTCAGGATACTTTCCAGCCATTCTGGCTGTGCATTTATACCTGCTGTCCCATTACCTACTCAACAGGACAACTGATATTTTCCAGACGTATTGTTCCTTCCGCAGCACTTGTTAAAAGTGAATGCAGCTCATTAAGCTTTGTACCAGCCCTGGCAGGGACCACCAAGAGATCAAATGTCTGTTGCCAAAGAGGCAACAAACACAGTTATGACACTTCACTGCTGCCTTGTACCGCATCAGCAGAGAAATCATAGATACTCAGAAACCTGGGACATCAAGAAAAGGGTTTTTTTCATTAGAGGCATTACTGGTCTGAATGGGACAAAGGCAGAACTGGGCTTTGGCACCTGCTTTTGCAAAACATACACTGAGGAGTACTTAAAACATTTACTGCAGTAGGGCTAATTACACTGAGAAATAACGATGGGTTAAGGTAATAAGACAACGGCTTTTATTTGAGTGTAAATTTAAATGTCAGGATAAACTCTCTCATTTGATTGGAAGGTTAACACTGGGAACAAGTATGACTAGTCTACTACAGTAATTAAAATAATTATTTATTTTAGACATAGTGATTGGGAACAAATTTTGACAAATATCTAGATCAACATTTGGCTTCCTTGGCAGGTCAGGGGTTTATCCATGTTGATTAATAGACACTCTTGCGGATTTTGAAGGTATTTCTGAGCAGAAAATAACTAGGTATCATAGCAGAACTTTGAGGCTAAATAACTATACCCTTGTTTCACAAAGGGAGAAGCTGAGTCAGGTGGGAAGGTGCTATTTTGGTAGTGTACACACTTAACTTCAGACCCACAGGTAAGCCCCTGTTCAACAAAGCATTTGGTAAGTATGGAAATCATGCCCTTAAGTGGTTCAGTGAAATGTAGGGTTACCATTATATATCAAGAGAGCCAGAACTAGAGCTCAGGCATCCGATTTCTCATTTTATGTACTCCCTACTCAGCTGCCTTACTCCCTTTAGTTTTTTGTTTTCTCCTAAGAAAACAACATTTATGGCAGCACAGCATTTAGTTTCTAATCCATCTCTCCTCATCTGTTAAATTCTGAATCTGCTGAGCAGCTCTAGGCAAATTCTGCTGAAACATGAGGCTGATTCCTACTAGTTACATGGAAATAGGTAGCTCTGTAAACGATAGAGCTCCAGTGTAAGCCCTGACAGAAATAAGGGTCACAGCATGAAATTATACTAGTGAAATGATAATAAAAACTATCTTTCATTAAATATAGTATAGGAGATCCTCCTCAAAGTACATTTCGGATAGAAATAACTTTGCTAGTTCTACTGATCACAGAAGTGCTTGTTTACTTTGGTAAATCAAGACATTAATTGCATAGAAGATTTGCACATGACTAGTTCTGCCACCTCCCATGGTACAGATTTCAGATTAAGTCTAGTCGTCTATAGCCAAGGCTGATACATGAGTTAGCTGTAAAACAAAGCAATGAAAAATTTCAAAACACAGCTCATCTGGCACCTCTCCTGTTACCAGTGCTGCAAAACACGTTTATCTTCATGTAGCATTACTTTCCTAACTCAATTGTGGAATGGTGCAGTTGTCCATCAAAGAAAATGGATGTTTTCAATAACGTGCATTAGAAAATGTGTGTACAAGGTACTCCACAATTCAATGAAGCTGTGGGCAGATAGAAGCATGGAGGTGAAATGACGCCTGGAAAAGCTCTTCTTTTTCTAGCAGCCTGGAGGACAGATGCTGCTGATGGATGTCTGAGTTGGGCAGGGCACCAGCAGTTCACTCCACGCTGAGATTTGTGTGGTTGCAAGCTTGCCATGTCCTGTCACCTTCGTTTTCTTTGTAAGGAGAGGCAACATCCCAAGTTATGGCCCTGGCGAGCTATGTCCAGGAGAGCACAAAGTCTGAACTCATTCCTTACGCCCGAGAGAGGAGCAGATCAAGCACAGGGCAGCAGCGGCAGCGGCTCGGTGGAGCCGGGTGGGACCCAGCCTGCCTCCCCTTCCAGCATCACAAATTTCATATTGGCGTTGCCCTCTGCTGACCGGTCCCAAGACTGCAATGCCGAACACCTCTGTCCTCCTGCCAGTCAAATGCGGGCTCCATTGCGAGTCACAAAACAGTCACTCTGGGTTATTTTAGATTATACGCGGTCTGTGGAACACTACAGGCTATACACAGCTGTGGAAACGAGGGAAAAGTTGGGGTATAAGACTGCCAAGTTATAACCAATGGCTAGTTTTGGTGTTTATTGACGTAGCAGAGTTTCTGGTGTAGACCCTGGAGAGGCCAGACAGCCCAGCAGGGTGGGTGGCTGCTGTGCCTTCTTGGGCTCTGGAGTCACGAGAGGAGATCTGAACTCGGTCCTACGCTGACTGAGGCTCCTGGATTTTACTACTTTTCTGATGGGTCACAAGGCATTGTGTGACCCTTTGTGCTCTGAGGGCAGAACATTATGTGCATTTTGCATTTTTGTGATTTCTGTTGGAAGTTCTAGGCCGTATTTAGGTCTTTTGCTGGTTGATGTTTAGATAGCTATACTCCAGCTATATATACAGAAACATGTATTTGTCTGCATGTGTGTCCCCCCTTCATGCAGTAATTCAGCAGGCATTACCTGAACTGCTGTGTAGAAACCTCTGGGTGCAGAAGCTTTGTGAGAAAGCTATTAAAAACTTTTTTTCTTTCAAGTTTGCTCTATGTTCTCCTTCAGACTTTTTCTATTGATCTCTCAGCAGGTTTAAGGCTAATACATGGACGATATTTGGTGTACGAGGTTACATGCCTCAGAGAAACGTCAAAATTTTAGATGGTGAATCATAACCAGCTCTGAGATCAGTCACATTTTTGTTCCTGCACTGTGGACAAAACAAACAGGTACAGAAATGACTGGAGAAGAAGATTTGGCAGCCACTTCTAGTTGTTCAGTGCAGAAATCTATCAGGGTGATAGCTGTATAAATTAAGACAGTTTATGCAGTCCAGTCTGGTTAAACACATGCTTTTAACGTGTTTAATAAGGTAGAGGGGTGGCAATTGCAATGTGTGAGTTGTCTGGAACAGATAGGTCTTCAGATCGTTCTCCACATCAGCATCTGTTTCGGCTACCAGTAGAGATCCTGCAGGCACTGCTCGACTCTAAGATCCCAGCAGAGAAATCAACTGTTCATTGCTGTGTTTAGAACAATAAGCATCTCCACCTTGTAGCTGCAGTTCATTTGGCAGCTGCACGTGCACTAGGAAAGCTGGAACAGGGCGCTGGCACCTTTTGGCCGGCTTGTCAAATGGCTGCCTGTCATCTGCCCAGCCGGCTATGTTAAGCAAATGGTTTTAAACCTCTGGCAGGTAGATTTGCAATTTCTGCAGCTACTTCTGTCCCATTACCTGCTGAGAATGGTGAAGATGAGACGAGCAGTCAGCTGATGTGGTTTTGCTTCCTAGATGGTATTTCATGTTGGTGCACACATGGCACTTATCTCTCTGGCCGTTTGTCAGTGTTCATTGTTGGTCATTTAAATCCTCTCGTCACGTTTTCACCGCTATCCAGTTTGTGTGCAGTCTGAGTTTGCAGGTCACAAATGGGCTTTTCCATTTTTTCAGTAACACATACATTTCCTTTCCCACACTGGTATGTTTTCTCTTTTTTTGCACAAGTGTTCCAGAAGCAAAAGCCATGTCCTTCTCAGGCCTGCTCTGCAGCTCCGGGCACATACAGCTCTGGGAGTTAGGTGTCACTTTTCACAGCTGTTAGTCCAACAAGTGTTATCAAGAGGTAAAAGCATGTACAGTATAAGTGCTGGGCTCTCTGAGTCTGAATCTTCCACTTCTCCAGAAGCAGGCAGAGAAATTTCTATCTGAAGTATGCTACATATTCAGCAAAACAATGGTACTAATCTTTCATTAAATGAAACATAATTAAGAATAAGCATTGCACTATGATGTAACACTGAGAAAAAGCTGCTTGCAATTATTTCAGAGCTGGGACTTTTATAACTTAGAGTCCAAGTGAGATGTCAGGTGTCAGAGAATTTTTAGGACCAAGAAAAGGCAACTCTGCCTGTAAGTCAGTGCTTCATTCTCCCGATTGTCAAATGTAATGTCAACTTTTCTTCATTTGAAGCTTACATCTCCGGGCAGTATCCATCCTTTGGGCATGGCAGATACTGCCAGGAGTGGTAAGCTTAAAATTAAGCATTTTATCATTCCCCTTTTCCAACTTTCCTCCTTGCAAACTAACCTCACATCATTCAGGATCCCAACTTTCCTTAACCTCTGCCTTTCCTCTCTGCTGGGCTCTCTGCTCTTGGTCCTCCTCCTATTTCTTCTCCAGTGCTACTCTGTACATGAAGTCTTCCCTACAATCAGTAGTGCAATACTCCTATGCAGAGAGTCTCTACAGCTTCTTATTGATTCTACATCATATTTTTGTGTTCTCCCCAACAGTGTGATATTTCTCGGTCTACAGCTACCCATCCCCTTTGTTGCAGAACTGAACTGATTATTCTTCAGTACGTGTGATACCTTTCTTTCAGCCTCAGTGAGCCGTACATGTTTTTCCCAGATGTATCTTTGCCAAGACCATTCTGAATGCTGACTGTCCTCCAGCACTTGCTACCCCTCCCAGCTTGCCATTGCCTGGAGATTTAGTAAGTGTGCTCTTCCCTGTGGGAGCCAAGAAGGGAGTGAGGCTGCCTGAGGCACCAAAGCACGAAGGGACCAGAGCAAGTGAAGTAAAACACCAAGATGTTTTGTCTCTAGTGCTTCATGCTCTGGCTCTTTGGTGAGCAGCACGTCGTGAGACTGGGGGGCACATTTGCAGATCCCTTGCTGTGTGCTCTGCTGAGCAATGCCTGGCTGAGTCCAGCTCCAGCAGGCCAGGCTTTTAAGGCAGGAGGTCCTGGGCCATCTTAAAGTGATTTTTGAGGCAAGCTAGGTGGCATGAATCATAGAATCATAGAATGGTTAGAATTGGAAGGGACCTTAAAGATCATCAAGTTCCAATCCCCCTGCCATGGGCAGGGATGCCTCCCACCAGAGCAGGTTGCTCAAAGCCCCATCCAGCCTGGCCTTAAACAGTTCCAGGGATGGAGCATCCACAGCTTCTCTGGGCAACCTGTTCCAGTGCCTCACCACACTCACAGGAAAGAATTTTTTTCCAGTATCTAATCTAAAATCTCCCCTCTTCCAGTTTAAGACCATTACCCCTTGTCTTGTCACTACAATTCCTGACAGAGTCCCTCTCCGGGTCTCTTGTAGGCTCCTTTCAGATATTGGAAGGTTGCTATTAGGTCTCCCCAGAGTCTTCTCTTCTCCAGGCTGAACAACCCCAGCTCTCTCATCCTGTCATGAAGGTGTGTTCCCCTGAACGCGCCTGCCTTTGTCTCTAACCACTTAGACTCTAAGCTGTGGCAACTAGTTTCAGGAGTTGATGGATAGCGAGAGAGTAATTAAAATAACACTTCTTTGTCTTATCCTTACTGTACTTATAACAGTTTATAGCTGTTAGTAACACTTCTTTAAATAAAAGTATATAGCTGTCAGAAGCCGCTTAAGCAAAACTAAGAAACAACCAAAGGTTGGGATGTGCCGCAACCCTGAGATGAAAGGGAACAAGGAGAACACCCCAGGATGCAGAATAGACTCTACAGCCCGAGCAAAAGATAAGGGAAGTATGCCTGATAGGGAGAATCCGGCTGCAGCTGCCATTGTGGCTGGGATAGAGATCAACCGAGAACTGAGTCTGCACAGGAGCAAGAGGTGAAAAGTGTATTTGTGAGGAAGACATATGGCCTTCATCTTCATGACCTTCAACAACCACTACCAGGAGGCATTGCACAAGCACAGTTGGGAGGAGTCTAATTTTAATACAAAGCAGGGACAGGTCATGCATATGTATAGAGGTGTTGAGAAATCTAATGAATATGTAACATTCTGCTGTATAAATGAAGGGCAAGTTGCCGCACTGGGTGCGCACGTTTGTGGTGGGGTGACCCCCCCCCTGTGCTGCCCAGCGCTGAATAAACGTACCGATTTTACTACTTTCCCAGTTGTGGAGTCTATTTTTGCACATCAATAGAAAAAAAGAATTCCCCTTTTGCAGCTTAAATGTATTGCCTCTCAGTGTAATTGAGTCTCCCTCCTTGCTCCTTTTTATTACAAGAGGATGGATAAGCATCAGATTTACTCTTCTAAACAGACTCAATACTTTGTATACCTCATTATGTCACTCTTTGTTTCTTTTATCTCTTGCTGGCAACGAGAACTGAGTTTTCATTTCTTTTTCTTGAAGGAATTTTTCTGTGCTTCTAATGTGGGGGTTTTTTTGCCACCTGGGTCTGCACTCAATTTCTGATGTGGGTTTTGCAGTAGGATGTTCAGAAAGAGTTTCAGGCCAGGGATGACCTTTACATTTCAATATTATTAATCTATCCTGTTCCACAGGTGATATTTGTGTTGCTCCTGAGAGCAAAGGTTTTCACCAAGCAGTGAACAACAGCTCTCCTGTCCATTTTACAGAGTAGCCACAGCTACTACAGAAATATGGCTGAGGAACCTAAGCTAGTTGCTCACCTGCAGATGACCGCCTATTTATCAGTTGTACAAGGATGTTACTTTTGAAACTTGCTGTGGGTGGAGGAAGCCACGGCTGATGCACAGAACAAGTTGCCTATGGTACGGTGTTCTGGGGGTTAAACCCAGCTGGCAGCTCAGCCCCACATAGCTGCTTCCTCACTCCCCCCTGGTGGGATGGGCGAGAGAATTGGAAGGGTAAAAGCGAGAAAACTTGTGTGTTGAAATAAAGATAGTTTAATAGGTAAAGCAAAGCAAACCAAGGAATTCATTCCCTGCATCGCATCAGCAGGCAAGTGTTCAGCCATCTCCAGGAAAGCTGGGCTCCATCATGCTTAACAGTGACTTGAGAAGGCAAACACCATCACTCCAAATGTCCCCCCCATTCTCCTTCTTTCCCCAGGTTTACTGCGGAGCACAATGTCATATGGCATGGGATGCCCCTCTGCTCAGTTGGGTTCAGCTGTGTCCCCTCCCAACTGCTTGTGCAGCCCCAGCCTGCTCGCTGGTGGGGTGAGAGATGGAAAAGGCCTTGAGGCTGTATGAGCACTGCTCAGCAATAGCTAAGACATCCCTGTGTTATCAATAGTGTTTTGGTCACAGATCCAAAACACAGCACCATACAAGCTGCTATGAAGAAAATGAACTCTATCCCAGCCAAAAGCAGTATTTAGTTTTGCTCAGTTCTACCATATTTAGGCAGAACTAAGAAAACCTTGATACTGTTTAGCTTTGGCCTCTGAGATGAAGCAGGTTAGAAGTGCCATTGTTGTGGTTTTGTATTGTTATCTCGTATTTATTGGTATTACCACAGTGCATCCCCATCACTTGCATTTGGCTTAGCTGTTTCCTCCAGAGAGGCACCCCAGCTGCCTCCAAATACTTGAGGAGCCAGAGGAGCTAGCATCCTTTTGGTAGTCTTTCCATGTGCCATAAGGGCAAAAAGGGCAAAAAGGCTGCCCTGAGCAGCCTTCTTGAGGACCCTCCACCCCACCAGCACTCTCTGCTCAGGTAGAGGCACAAGAGCTACAGTTCAGCCATAGCCTGACCCTGCTAGAGGCTGAAATATGTAGCATGAAATAGTACTTATGTCACAAAATAACTGAAACTGGTAGGGACCTCCAGAGGTCTCTATTTATTTCCCTGTCAGGAATTCAGTCCAGGTTTTGTCTACTCTGGTCTTGAAAACCTCCAAGGACTGGACAGCATGACCTCTCTGGATGACTTTTCACAGTGCCTGGATGTCTCAACCTCTCTTGCTTAGACTTTCGCCTGTTGCTTCTTGTCCTCCCCCTCCAGAAGCCTGACTGTCTTCTTGATGACCCCTCACAGGCACTGAAGGGTCTTTTAAGTGCCCCTGAAGGCATCTCCTCCAGGCTGAACCAGTCCAGTTGCCCCTGCATCTCCTGCTAGGGCAAGTGCTCCAGTCCCTACCAGGTTGGAGTCCCTCCATGAACTAGCTCCAATTTGCCTATGCTCTTCCTCATTGTGCAGCCAAAAATTGAACACTCTACCCTAGATGTGATCTAACAATTGCCGAACAACTTTATTACTTGCCTCTATCTACCAGCTAAACTTCTGTTATTACAGCCCAAATCCAGTTAAAAACTCCTACCCTCCCCCCACTACAGGTTTCTCAGTTTTGTTGTTGTTTGGGGTTTTTTTTAAGATAAAAGAGTTCCCAAATCCAGTTCACATGTGGCTGTGACTGCATAACTGAGATGGTACCGTGCTATGGTACTAGAACTGAGTAGCCAAGGAAGGGCTGAAGGAAAGCCAGTGCTGTGGAACACTGTGTTGAGGAATCTCAACCTGGTGTGTATCCCCAAGCCCTAGCTTTTATTATGCTCTTTTCTTCCTAAGGAAGTAAGTGATTAGTACTTTCAGTTTTCTGCCCATGAATGTCCCCACCTACCAAAACACATCACCCTGCTCCATGCAGTGTAAGCATAAATGGCTGCACCACAGGTTTAAAAGCATGATTTCAGTAAAAAAGGAAGATGTTCAGAATTTCTCTCATAAAGCAATTGTTTGTGCTTTATGATAAGCAGTAAGGCAAGGCTGGGCAAAATACATCATCTGATCAAATAATGCCTGTGTATAACAACAATACTTGTTCCACTTCTTTCAAAGCACTTTGGCTTCATCAGTTATCATACTCAACCCCTTAGTTATTCAAAATAAGAAATAAATAATTAAAATGACTATGAGATCTTAATATCTTATGCTGTTTGGGATGCATATTCCAAAGTGTTGGGGAAATATATTCATGTAGTCAAAAGGGCAAGGTTATCATTCATGACTCTATTAAAGAAGATGTTATCAAATACACTGATGGGCCTGAAAAGTACTCAGATGATTGATTTCCTTTAATTACAGTTGGATACAGGCAATGCAACACTACAACCCAGTGAAATCTAGCACCTGCTTCAATAAAAAAAAAGGACAAGAAGGACAATTAATCATTGCAAGTTTATTATATGGAACAGCAAATTCCAGACAACTGAGTCACATAACAGATGACCAGTGCAATGGGAAGTCTCTTTTCTTTGCATAAACCAAGTCATCAAGCTGGTGAATTGACCCGTGAACTTCATATTCCATGGTACTCTGAAACAAATTAACACAATATTATATTTTATATTGAGAAGTTGATCTGAATGACTTCACATTCAGTTACGTCTGGTCCTTCACAAAATTGGAAATGAAATAGTTTCAAATTCCAGCACTGGAAGATTAAGATGAATGAGTTTGGATATTTAGACAAGTGCTCAAGTCTATTATTTGTATTCAAACACAAATTCTCTCTCCTCATGCAGTTCTCTTTCCTGTGTCCTAACTCCACAGTCCTTCTTTCAGAGCGTGGAGGCATGTCAGGCATCTTCCAGCTAGATTGGCTGAGGCTAAAATTTATTGCTATATATAAGGCTAGGGCATCATTATAGAGCAGTGGCTTGTACTCTAGCCATTTAATGGGATCCGTTGGGTAGGATAGCAATTCTGCTAAGAGCAGAGTACTTCACACAGAGTACTGTGAAGCAAGTTTTCTCTAATTGTTTTTGAACTCTTTTGCCCAAAAGCAACAGGGACTCTCTGTTTGGCTTATTTTAGTGGTTGCCAGCTCATGCTTCCCCTTTTTCTAAACAGATCTGAGCAGCACTACCTGTCCCTACAGGTTTCACAGCTATGAAACATTTCCTGCACACTTGTGTGTAACCTAACAACACAAGACCAGCTACACTGGCTCAAACCAGAGATCCCTCTAGTTCCTTATCTTCCTTTCATCTGTGAAAAGCAATAGGCACAGCTCTGGGTGTCTAAGAACAGAGCAAGCAAGTAATGATGCTGCACTACAACACTCTTCCAAGTCTTTCATTCCTTTCTGTCAGAAATGGTTTAATCCTGAGTATACAGAAAAAGTAACCTTTGCTTGCATTTTCTTTGCAGTTTTTTTTTCCCCATCCTTCTGTCCTGCCCCCAAAACCCTCAACCCTTTCAGTCTACAGCTGGAAGTAATTCCTATATTGCAAGCAGAAAATGTTGATCTATTATTGTGGGGTAAAAGACCAGAAGAACAGAGACTGAAAGAGAGGACACACAGACATTGCTCATTTCCCATTAAAGCTCACTAAGACCTTCACTAGACATTTGCAAAGATGGATATGCAAGTGCCAGGTAAATTAGATCTCACTGTCTTCCTTTCTTACATCCCCACCCCTGCACTTTCTAGTTTATGTTTACCCCCAAACAGGTCCTAATTCTCATGTGAGGATGACTCCCACCTGCATGCAGAGATCTGTATTGGACTGAAGGTCTCTTGGAAAATAGAGGAGCCCAGCTTTTGTGTTCCAAGTACAATTTACATCCTGCTTTTAAACTTTATAATCTCTGTAGCATTTCTATCATTTCAACCTTAAAGAGAGAAGGAAACAATTCCTTTTTCAAGAGAGTGCATGCTAAGTCCACGAGCATTAAAAGATATGCCTTTCTGCCCAGACATCTCCCCTCCTAATGACCAGTAAAACATCAATGTGGGTATCTAGGTTTGTACTAGTTCTCAGTAATTCCTTCTGTCGTGAGGGTCATCATTATTGAAATAAACTGAACAAATTCTTGTCACTTTTGCATGCTTACTTACCACTGCCTTCAATAGTTCTTCCGTTTCGAGGCTGAAAAATATAGTAATTAGACAGTTGTGCAGAAGTATTAGATGCTGTATTTATAAGCAGAGCAAAATACATTTCCCAGCATGCAGACTGAGTAGATAAGAAGGCTGCAGTAAGATTTCCTTTAAAGGGCCTAGTCAAATACCAGGGGGATCCATGCAGGGTGGGTTTTGCCTTTGAATCTGAGAAATATTCATTCAGTCTCTAGCCAAACAGCTAAACAGTCTGGCTTCAATTATTTAAATATTAAGAGTCTTGGTCCCAATTCATTGGGGTACTATGTAGATGCTTCAGAAAGAGCATATAAACACCAGCACTGAAAGTACCTGCCTGGACACGCTTAAGTAAGCTAAAATGTAAGTGACAGCTGAACTGGGACTCTGGTTACTTGTTATGACTTACTTTATAACTTTTTTTTAATGATGTGTTGGAAAATATTCCTAAAAACTGATATGGTGTTAATCGCAGAATGTGTCTAAACCAGCATATTCTGCATTAGACTGTGCCGCAGTTCAGCAAGTCAGTGGGTGAAAAACATGAGAGAAGTGATGATGTCCATAATTTTGCTTTGGCTTTTCACCCTGTTGTGCAGTGTGCCATCACTTACTGGCCAGTGCTTTAAGACCAAGTGGACATTCAGTTCACAAACATGTTTTATCCAGTGAATACAGTATCAGTGCACCTCGGCAGTCTTAGAGATACAAGCCACACGCTACTTTTATCTTTGGATGATTTGGCTCAAGATAAAAACATTTTCAGAGTCACCTCTTCAAATAAAGAAGTGTTTAATTCATTAGTAGCCCAGACCTCATTATCTTCTTGTGGTTTCATTTAACCAGAACTTTGTAAGCAACTGGCTCCCTAAGCTTTCAAGCAAGGCCTCTACTCAGAACCAGTGCAGTAAGAATTTGTGAAGGGAAACAGCTGCTTGACTATGGATATACAGCATTGTCTGTGATTCAGAATCTTTATAAAGTAAAATTCAGATACCCTGAAAAGGAAAAAAGGCCGTCCCAGAGCCCCATGACTATCCTGTAAAAAAAAAAACACAGAGAAGACCACAAACAGTAACAAATACTATAAACTCAGCTCCATAGATCCATTGACAAGTTTCAGTGGCATTCCATCAGAATATCAATAATTCAGGGCCTTTTTTAGCAGCATGCAAACAAAAAGATGTTGATAGTCCCCAATGCCCATTCATCTGGAATGCTGATTAAAAATTAATACCCAAAGGGCATTGTCAAGAAAAATCCATTTTGTCTAGTGTAAATATACTAAATTACCATAATTAAAGATTCACGGGCTTTAGAAAAAAGATGTGTAAAAGCTTTATACATGGTGGGTTGCTTTGCAGAAGCAGGGTCAGCACAGCTCGTTTCCCAACCACCGAAAAAAAAGCCCCACCGAGCTGACTTCCAAAGTAAGCAGAAAAAAATATAGGGAAAGGGCCATCCTTCCCTGTGCATTGCTACTCACTTGTCTTGACATTCACGTACCTTCTTTGTAAACTTTGCAGCAGCAATCCGTGATTCCTGCAGGTGGAGAGTGCAAGTTAATCAAGATGCTGTCATTTCTTTGGTTTGTTACAGTAATCCTCCATCACTGATAATACTCCACCTCCACCTTGTGTGAGAAGGAGGGAGAGTATTCCACGCCAGAGACAGACACAAGAACACCAGCAAACGAATCTTGTTAAAGACTGATTTTAAATCTTGCCTTAACCAGGGTTACCCCATTCATTACCATCGCTCAACTCGCCTCCCTCGCTGTACAGCAAAGCACAGCTTTGGGAGGTGAAGCAGCGTGGATGGAGTGGATGCAGCAGCTTCATTCCTTAGGCTTGAATTGTACTGATAGCTCTTACCTTGTTAAAATGTGACCACTCTCCACCTTTCAGACTGCCCTCGGTTTTAACCCAAGCACGATTGCTGGTATTAAGCTTTCCCCTGCACCCTTTATGCTTCAGGAAATTGTTCATTTTTTCTACTCAGCCTTACATCAAGGAAGAGAAACTTCCCTGTTACTTCATGGGAGCAGACTGAGCTCAGAGTCTATCAAAGTCCTGAGCCTGCAGTCTGGTACCTCTGGTTTGGGAGCCCTCCTATTTCACGGCACGGCTGCCTGATCCCGGGCTGGGGACAGCTCTGTGTGCCACAGCCACAGTTACATCAGTGAACGGGTTTAGTTACCTGGGGTGGGCTTGAAAAACCTGCACATCTAATGAGCAAGGATGTGAAGGCAGGCAATATGGATGGGAAACCGGAGAGGAGGCATTTAAAAAGACAAAATATACAAGCGAGGCAGAGGGAATCAAGATTCAGGGTATGAGATGAGGGTTGCTTCTTGTTCAACAGTTCTCAGTTCAAGCCTCAAGGCAATGATTTCTAGAGCAACTGGCATCAACTTACAGGGCTCTGAAATACTGTAGAAGAAAAAAATGCTTGCTTGATCAAGGTGCTTTAGAAGATGCAGATGAGGATACTACAAGAAAGAGATACTGTGAATGCTAGTTTTGTTCCAAGATTATTATTATGTATCTATCAGACTGACCCATGTCTTACCCTGCAGTTTCTAATATCCTAGAGATTTGACCAGATTGGTAAAAATCTGTACTTTTTGCATAGTTCTTTTTTCTATATGTCCCATTTAGGTTTGATCTACCACTTAATCAGACCACAGTGAGAAATCACAGCAGATATGTAGCTGATATTAGTCTTGTCTCTTGAAAGGATATTGTGCGAGATCCAGCTCCCAATCTTGAGGACAATTAACAGAGCGTGACTTTTTTCTGCAAAGTTAGTAACTGAAGTAGTAACAAGGAATGAAGCTCCGTTCAAAGTTACCTGATACCTTTTTATGTCCCCTCATTAGCTAAACTGCAGAAGTCTAGGAATCCGTACGGAACTCAAAATATTTTTTACACATTTAAGACCAAAATGCTAGATTTTTTTTATACACTTAACTTCTGTATGATAGAGTTTCATGGCTGCTTTAGGAAAGCACACTTGGAATTATAATAAGCTAAAGACACTGGCAGGAAGAGATATTGAAATACATGGCAAAAATACTGTCTATTATTGTCTTGAAGCTTCTACTCATGATGAAAACAGAGGACTTGAACTCCACAAGTAAATTGGCCTTTCTAACATACCCCAGGGGCTGAGTGAATATTATGGGAAAGGCTCTTAATAAACTGGTGGTAATTTTAAAAAGTGATATAAAGCAGAACTGACACTGAGCTAGGTCCTAATATGACTGCACCAATGAGAAAGAGCTATATTCAATAATGTTCAACTTAATATTTTGGATCTGACTCAGATATAAAAAAAAACAAGCTCAAGTACTAAAATCAGTAAAGCAACCCATATGCCTTCATGTTCAGTGTGAGCCATTCATTCTGCTGGTGATCCAAAGCTGCGTAGATTTTTAGCATATTTAACCCATATTATTCAAAAGTGAAGGTCAGGTTAAAATCCCGATCCCCATCTGTAAACAGATGTTTTGATTCTTGAGCTCTGAATTGGTGAAAAACCAGCAGTTTGATATATAATTTAAGGGGAATTAAGAATTACAGGCAAACTACTAAGGAGCAATAAAAATTATTTTATATACTCTCCTTTATCTCCTAACCATGATATTAAATTATACATTACTGTTTGGAGGGAGACGTCAAAAGGTTGGTTTTGGAGGGGCTGCTTTTTAAGTTTAAGGAGGGAGGGGGTGCTTGAGGTAAAAGAAGCAATTACACCTTACCTCATTTGTATGCATGCTGTTGAATATGGAATAACAGAGATCCAAAACGGTGCTGGAGATCTGCAAAGCCAAACAGTACTTTAATACATTGACTGAGAGGATGTGGTGTACGTTGTTTGACAGAGAACAGGCTTGATTCTGACCCCAGCACAACAGAGCAGGGCAAGACCTGCTGAAGGTGCTATAAACTGGAAGACTAGTTTTGCATGAGGACCATACACACAATACTACTAATGCCTACAATACAGTCTTGTGCCATAAGGAAACCTAAATTTGCCTCTTCCATTTAAAATACGTTTGCTAAGTGTTCTACAAACAGGTTTGGCTTTTGGTGTATTTATTTAATCTACGCTCAGTTTAATCTATAAGCATTTTGGTCCACAATCTCTAGCCATATACTGAAATGCATTGTCCCATACTCACTGCCACAAGGCAAGGATTTGCTAATGTATGCAGTGACATCAGACAAGAAATAACTACAGCTCCAAAAGAAGTAAAATGGAAGACACCTGAACAACCGGCTCTGGGAACTATTTTCCACCAGTTTACAAAACGGAAAAATTTTCAACAACAACAAAATCAGCACAAAATGCTGAAAGTTTCCAGTTAATTGCTGATCCTACAAAGACTTTTCTCTCTGCTTTGAAAATGAAAATGACTCCTGGTCTCAGTATAAAATGCACTGAGGCTGGTCTTTCCAAGTTACTCAGTAATCTATTTGGAAGCTCTGGGGCAGACACCACAGCAGAAGGGAGCTGTGAAACCTCCCTCTCGCTTCCGGGCTCCTCTGAGTAACCTCCACCCACCACTGCAGAGCCAGGAGCAGGCAGGACCCTGCCTCTAATTCCGCTAGCACTGATCAGCACTTCTTGCTTCAGCGCTAGCTACCACCCTGATGGGAAGAAAAGCACGTTTTCCCCTTTGTCTAGTACGGAATTAGCTCTTCAGGGAGGAGAGCACATACACCAGTGAACTTGCTTTGCTCTCCGGAGCCACTGGCTCTCCAGAGGATGCTCTGTCACCTGCAGCCACCGAGGCTGAGGGTTACAGTGCAGCAATTAATAAGGGAAAGCCAGTCCTAGCAGAACAAAGAGATTACCAAAGTCAATTTACCTGGGGTTGATTAGACAGTTCCATCCACTGACTGAAACACAGCGCCAGTTGCTTTGAAAAGTAAAAATCAGACATTCAACAGCAGAGCTTTCACACCTTGGGATGTGCATTTGAGCGCAGGGAGTCAGGCCAGGCTGGCTGTTAGCCCGCCTGCCGTTTGCTGACCCCGGTACCCTAGTCTTGGAGCACATCCGTCCCATTCCTACCCCGTCCACCTCCCCACCCAGCAAAGGGCTTCAGCCTCCCTACCCTCTTTTACTACCTACCCCAGGGATTCCATAGTAGATTCCCAGTCCGTTACCAATTTCCTACCTCGTTTTCCTGGCTGGTTTCCCACCACCCCGCGGCCAGCTCCGGGCTGGACCGGCTTTGCCCTACACACCTCCGCCACGCCCCGTTATCCGATGGGGTGGCGGAGAAGACGAAGAGGACTTACCTGGGTTTTGGGCAGGTCCACGCTGTCTCTGGAACGCGAGAAAGGCTGGGGGAACCCTGTGGGGATACAGCGGGGACGGGGAGACACGGCTGTGCCCGAGATGCAGCGGGAGGGGACCCTTCCCAAGGGTCCAAAGCTCCAAGGTTTTTGGGGGTTCGCTTGTATGTGAGAGTGTCCCGTCCATCGTCCATCCCCCCTCCCTCCCCGTGCTGGGGGTGGGACGTACCTGAGCCCCGCGGGAGGGCGCAGAGGCAGCAGGCGGCCAGCAGCCAGGGCAGGGCGGGCGGCGGCGGGGGCATGGCGGGGTGGCAGTGGGCAAGCGAGTGGCTGGACCGGCCACCTTTATGGGGCCACACCGAGCCCGGGCCGCCGCCGCTCAGCCAATGGGTGCCGGGGAGGATCCGCACACCTCTCCCGCTCCCGCCCCCCACCGCCGCCGGACCCGCGCATCGCTCTCGCTCACACCGCCCCCCGACCCGCACATCGCTCCCTCTCCCGCCGCCCCGGTCCGGCCCGCCGTGACCGAGAAACACCCCTGGACTGCGGCAGAGGCGGCAGGCGTTCGGCTCCCCGGATCCTGTCTCCGGCAACCCCTTTGGGAAGCTCCGTCAAAGCTGGTTTTCTAGCGGAGGTGGGAGAAGGGCAGGAGGGAGGGGAGGAAAGCAGAGGCTGTGCGAGCAGAAGCAACAGAGCTGCTGGGGTTTTAATTTGAAAGAGCGTATTCAGTTTTGCAGCGGGGCTTACTGAAGCTCTGGAAGATATTTCTCCTCGTGGCAGCTTGGGAAATAAAGTTTGCCTTCTAATTAGAAAGGATGTGAACTTCCATATCAGACAAGTCCTGGCCCATCTTATTATCTTCTATTTACCTTCCTGTGAAATAAGGAAAGACATCCACCTCTTATTTCATTTCATAGTAGGTAGTTGTAGAACAGGCATAGATCTGCTCATAACAGCAAGGTGATTCTCTATTCCTCCTGATTTAATCATTCAGTTTGACATTGGAAAATGCTTCCCATTTTTCTCTGTGCTAGTTCTAAGGGACAGCAAAAGGCAGAATCCTCCCAACCTCTTCTTTATACTTTCTTTATACTATACTTCTTTATACTCTTCTTTGGGTCTGCTGAAGCAGATGCGTATCCGGTTGTCCAACTTAGCACATTAATAGTGATGTTTGGGAGGCAACGGCTCCATTTGGGATATAAGACATAAAAAGCTGCAGAAGGTTATTATTGGCATAGAATCCCACCTCACCTCATAATGTCCCTCAATGGCTGCGCTGCACACTAAAAGGATGACAGCAGGACTGTTCCTGGTGAGAGCATCTCAGCATCTCAGAGCAGTCAGAGAGGAGACATACCTGCTTTCTCACAGAGAAGGAAAGGGGAGCCAGACTTGAAGTGATTTCATCAATTCCACAACTGTATGTCCTGAGTACATAAAGAGGTGCAGGAGCAGCTGAGTGACCCCAGCACCGTTAGATCACCCTTTGTTCATTCCCCTGGGAGAGGTGGCCATCTTTGTCTCATCACAGCCCTTTGGGTGAAATAATCTGAGGAGGGAGCTGTCAGGAGAGGTCAGACGTTGCTATAGCACTCAGCTGCCAGCCACTCACTCACCCTGGTTGGAAATGGGACTTTCAAGATAGGATAGTCTTGGAATTTTTCCCTCAAAGAAATTATTCCCTCTGACTGTAGAAATTNGCCGCTCAGCCAATGGGTGCCGGGGAGGATCCGCACACCTCTCCCGCTCCCGCCCCCCACCGCCGCCGGACCCGCGCATCGCTCTCGCTCACACCGCCCCCCGACCCGCACATCGCTCCCTCTCCCGCCGCCCCGGTCCGGCCCGCCGTGACCGAGAAACACCCCTGGACTGCGGCAGAGGCGGCAGGCGTTCGGCTCCCCGGGTCCTGTCTCCGGCAACCCCTTTGGGAAGCTCCCTCAAAGCTGGTTTTCTAGCGGAGGTGGGAGAAGGGCAGGAGGGAGGGGAGGAAAGCAGAGGCTGTGCGAGCAGAAGCAACAGAGCTGCTGGGGTTTTAATTTGAAAGAGCGTATTCAGTTTTGCAGCGGGGCTTACTGAAGCTCTGGAAGATATTTCTCCTCGTGGCAGCTTGGGAAATAAAGTTTGCCTTCTAATTAGAAAGGATGTGAACTTCCATATCAGACAAGTCCTGGCCCATCTTATTATCTTCTATTTACCTTCCTGTGAAATAAGGAAAGACATCCACCTCTTATTTCATTTCATAGTAGGTAGTTGTAGAACAGGCATAGATCTGCTCATAACAGCAAGGTGATTCTCTATTCCTCCTGATTTAATCATTCAGTTTGACATTGGAAAATGCTTCCCATTTTTCTCTGTGCTAGTTCTAAGGGACAGCAAAAGGCAGAATCCTCCCAACCTCTTCTTTATACTTTCTTTATACTATACTTTATACTCTTCTTTGGGTCTGCTGAAGCAGATGCATATCCGGTTGTCCAACTTAGCACATTAATAGTGATGTTTGGGAGGCAACGGCTCCATTTGGGATAGAAGACATAAAAAGCTGCAGAAGGTTATTATTGGCATAGAATCCCACCTCACCTCATAATGTCCCTCAATGGCTGCGCTGCACACTAAAAGGATGACAGCAGGACTGTTCCTGGTGAGAGCATCTCAGCATCTCAGAGCAGTCAGAGAGGAGACATACCTGCTTTCTCACAGAGAAGGAAAGGGGAGCCAGACTTGAAGTGATTTCATCAATTCCACAACTGTATGTCCTGAGTACATAAAGAGGTGCAGGAGCAGCTGAGTGACCCCAGCACCGTTAGATCACCCTTTGTTCATTCCCCTGGGAGAGGTGGCCATCTTTGTCTCATCACAGCCCTTTGGGTGAAATAATCTGAGGAGGGAGCTGTCAGGAGAGGTCAGACGTTGCTATAGCACTCAGCTGCCAGCCACTCACTCACCCTGGTTGGAAATGGGACTTTCAAGACAGGATAGTCTTGGAATTTTTCCCTCAAAGAAATTATTCCCTCTGACTGTAGAAATTTTACCCTTTGTGGGAGCTAAAATAGGTTGCAGTGAGCTTTTTGATGGTGGTTGCTCGTAGCAAATCTTCCCAAGCTTTCAGTAACAAGGAGATGCAGGGTTCAAGAAAGCCCATACCCCTTTTCCATGTTGACCCTCCTTTCTGTCCAAGCCCATGCAATGCTAGAGTGAAAGTCTTTGTTAAATTTTCTCAAGAAAAGGAGGATGATATTTTATTGTTGAAGGCAGCAAGAAACAGGTTCCTGTTTGGTGTCCTTTGTGTGAAAGCAGAGCCCCGCTAGTGTGAGCTGGGCTCATCAGAGATAGACAGTAAAATGGTAGAAGGTAAAGGTACTCTGAAGATTCCCCACTTTCATATTAACTATCCTCTCTGTCCTTTAGCACTTCACTTTAACCAAACTGAAAACTGTTGTCCACACCAGCAGTGTTTCTGTTGCCACTCCTGTTGCGCATTTTGTACCCAAACCACTCCCACACTGTAGAATCTTAGAGAGACATTCTAGGTTCAGTGTTTGTAACTATCTTTTTCAATACTAGCCTACTAGATACTAATACTTTTAAATCCTAATTCTTTGCTACATTTTCAAGTAGAGTGATATTAATGTGTTACCAAGTCGGTAGTGGTTATTTACTGTAATAGGAAGTGCTTCTCTGGCTTTCCCTGTCTGGTAAGGAAGGAACAGTCTGCAGCTTTCTTTCTAAGACTACTCATTATCTGCCTAAATTCCCACTTCTGTCCCACACAGACTGTCAAATAATAGTCCCTTTCAAAGCATTGAAATGTATTTATTAATGAGATAAATTTATTAGTATTAATGAGTTTAGGAGTAAGAAATTTTTTTGCAATAGCATAGGGAAAGAGGTGTGTGATCATTTCCCACCTGTAGTACTGTGTCTAGTTCTAGGGTTCCCAGTTCCAGAAGGAGAGGGTACAACAGAGGGCTACAAACACAATTAGAGACTTGGAGCATCTCTCTTATGAGGAAAGGCTGAGGGACTTGGGTCTTTTTAGTCTGGAGAAGAGAAAGCTGAGGGGTGATCTGATCAACACCTATAAATACTTAAGGGGCGGATGTCAAGAAGAGGGGCCAGTCTTTTTTCAGTGAAAGGACAAGAGGAAATGGGCACAAACTGGAACAGAGGAAGTTCCATCTAAACATGAGGAGGAACTTTACTTTGAGGGTGGCAGAGCACTGGAACAGGCTGCCCAGAGAGGTGGTAGAGTCTCTGTCTCTGGAGACATTCAAAACCTGCCTGGACAAGTTCCTGTGCAACCTGCTCTAGGTGGACCTGCTTTGGCAGGGGGGTTGGACTAGATGATCTCCAGAAGTCCCTTCCAATCCCATACCATTCTGTGATTCTGAGTGGGTAAAACTTAGCCCGTGCTGATGTAAAATACTTGATGCTACCTGAACCTTTCCTTCCTCCTTTTCATGCACCATAAAGGATCTGCTGCTATATTTCACCTTTCCCCAGTGAGTACCCTTAATGTACTCTGTGCTTTCCTTCAGCAAATTTTGCCTTCGTCTTGGCCCCATGAAGGCCGTGGAGTTACTGATTTGCTTCAAATGACCCTTATACTTAAAGATGAGACAAAATTTAAGTCATACAATTTCCATTAAAAAAATTGGTACAACTTACTACTAAACTGAAATAGTGTTTTATCAGTGACTGTGCAGTATGAAGGAAAGAATGGAGAAAAGTGCTTAAAAGTAAAATTTCAAATAGCTGAGTGTGTCATATTATGAACATATTTGCCTTCCTTAAATCAGAAACTTTCTTTGCTACATTTGTACATTTCATTTCATAGGTGTTAGCTAAGGTGCAGTTCCACTAATAGATATATTAGCACCCAGCCACAGAACTGAGCCATACTTTTATTGCACAAATTAAATTCCTGCTTTAAGGTACCAGGCTTCCTGCATGCAGAGAGAGAATTAGGTTTAGAGTTTCAGTGCCCACAGTGATTCACAAATGAGTTAAAAATGAAACTTTGGTGGGAGATCAATTAGAAACATGAGGATTTTTTTTTATGGTGAGTCAGGAGGCTTGGCATATATTTAGCAAAAGCAGTATTATGGCACCCATAATTTTAGAATGAAACATGCTGTGATTGATAAAAGAAGAGCAAGAAGAAAATTTGACTTAAACAGGCATAGGGGTGAAGGACTCACTTCCTTTTGGTAAATGATCTTTGCAATGAAATCAGTGGCTTATCACAGACAGCGAGGACAGAGCCAGCAAAATGTCACCATCGTGTAGCTCCCAGTGCATCCCAACTGGCTGCTTGTATTCTCACTCACCTCTCACCCTCTGCAGCTTGGCAGTTCTTGGTGCAATGCCTTATCCTGCTCTGGGGCCTTCTATACCTACCCCATGACCTGTTTGGAAAGATGAGAAAAGCTGCAGAAATCGGAGGGTATTTATTTATTAGGCAAACCTGCCGTAAAGCCTGCAGACACCTCCCAGTACACACCTCTATTAAATACGACAGTACCTATTTATGCTGAATGTGTTTAATGTGGTTTTAGTCAACACTCATTTACCTTTCCAGCACAGACAGGTGGTTCAACCAGTAAGAGATTGTCTCATTTTTGTTTTCACATGGGCAAGGCATCTAGGAATATGAGTGTGGAAATAACTGAGAGCTCAGGTCTCTGGACTCTCCAAGTTACACACCTATGACTGAGTGAGGAGCAAGGAGTTTAACCTAAAGCTCTGCTTCCCTGAGCCATATTTAGAAGCACTTAACTCCTGTCAAAGATCTGAGTTGAATGCCATTCAAAATGAGCAAGTAGTCAAACACTGTCACTTAGAATTATTGCTGCAGATACCTGTATTTTTATTCTTAAGTCATTTGACTCATTTAATATGAAAGCAATAAATTTTCTTACTTTGTTTCAAGTTGAATGCATTTATATGGAATTTTACTGGCATTGAAAATGAACTGATTGATTCTCTTACGTGTTAAATCTCATTTGTATGAAGTCTTGTATGTCTCCTGACTCCTGACAGCTCAGAGACTTGAGCTAACTTTTATTCTGCTCTTTGGCCAAAGTGGTTATGCCTGGACACACATTGCCCTGAGTATTTTCTTGTCTCATCAGATTGTATCACTTGGCAAAAGATTTACTGTAGCACAAAGCAAAAACTTCAGCTTTTAAAGCATGGTTTTGGTCTGAAAATACCGGAACTGTAAGTTTCATGGAAATGGCCACTGATCCACTTAGACTTTGGTCTAAGGGATCAGACCAGACTGGCAAACAACAACAAACTAAGAGCTCCTGATACTAGGTCTGTTCATTTTATTTGGACTTGGGTCCAAACTTGCCTGTCAGTAGTGATGCCTCCTCTGTAACCTCCCTCCCTCCAGTGAGAAGTGTGTCTCACTCAGCAGCTGTTTCGCTCCACACCTGAGTCCCAGAGCTCCTCTGTGCACAGATAATAGACGTTCCTTCCCTAAGGTGGATCACAAAAGATCTGCCTGGTCTGCCCATAAGCAGCTGTCCAGAAGAGTCACTGGCAAACAAAAGGCAGGCTTTCCTCTGGAGGGGACTCTTGGATTTGCAGCTGAATGTCTTTTTAAAGCTTTTCATCTCCTCCTCCTCAAATAAATTTGAATGCAGTTTTTTAAATTGTTGTCCTTTCCCAAAGGTCTGTTTGCAGAAGTCCAGTGGCTTTTGTTATAGGCATGGAATGAAGGTCTGTGTCTTACAGAATTTGGCTCCATTAACACCCTAATTTATACATTATCTTCTTGAGTTCAGTTGTTTCATGTAGACCAAATCTTGAATTGAGAGGGCTCTCCTTGCTTGGGGGAGGACTCCATGAACAAGCCCTTCTGCTCACTTTGGTCTCTGCTCTGGGGACTGTGTGTTGCCGAGTCCTCGCTGAGCTCAACAGGGACCAAAGTTTCTAATCAAAGGTCCAGACCAAGTGTTAGACATAAATGTCTAGAAAAAGAGTTTCCATAATATGACACAGCAGCCAGACAAGACAAATGAGGAAGAATGATAGTGTGGTGGAAGGAATAAAGACGTTTTGTAGCTTCTATTCCCCATCTGCCTTTACTTTCTCCTCTTTATAAGTATTTCTTGCCAGCAAAATATTGAAGGTGGGGAGGGGGGATTGCTCTTGTGGATAACCCTAGGCAAAATGGCCTGGTAAGACAGGAATGTGAGTGAGGTACAAGAAACCATCTGAGAGGGTGATTGCTCAAACAGGTACTTTAAAGAGGGGGATGACCATTAGCAGGTTTTAACAGTAGCCAAGTAACTGGAGTAATTTGAAACAGAGGAGTGGGTTTGAAAACTATGAAAGAAGCACCAAAATTTGTAACAGAGGGTAGTGCCCTGGGGATGGGAACTGAGCAGGGTTTGCTAGTGCCAGGGGTAGCCCTGCCCAGCACAAAAGGTGCAGCATCTGTGAGGGATGGGAGAAGACAGCCAGCACCCAGCACAGTGATTCAGAGGGTGCAGTCCAAAGGGACTCTGTGCCTGCAGCCCCACGGGGCTTCCTCAGTGGTGTGGAGATCCAGGGGGTGTCAGGAGCAGCAGGGGATCACAGACAGCTGGAGCAGCCACATCCCTCAAAGAAGAGGTGTGCAAGGAAGAGAGCCCCACACGCAGGGTATGGGGGAGAGCACTTGTCACTCCCTGGATGGGATTTGAACTTTTGGGAAGTAGTTAAGAGGCGAGTGTTAAAAATTGTGTAGGAGTTAATTTGTGAGTGTCTAGTGTTGTGGTTTATCTGTTGGTATTGATCTTAAATATATACATTATTCACTGGCTGCTGGTTAATCACATTCCACTAATAAATCAAGAAGCCTCTTCAGTCTTGAGTTGGTATTAAAATACGTGAACTGAGCAGTTCTTCTCTGTGACAGTTATGCACATAAACGTCCCTCAAAGCTAGCAACAGTGTGTGTGAAATGCAATGAGGTGAGCTTTCTTTTCCCTTTTCTAGTAGCACATCTTGAAAATGCATCTTGTCTTAAATGGCAACTGCTGCTCTTTCTGCTGGCTCTAAAGGCTCTGAAATAAAGAAGGAATTACTCAAAATCCAAACAAAACAAAAACCCAAAAAAGGAGGGGAAAAATATTGAGAGAGAATGAGTTGAGAGAAATAATGGCAAAGAACGGAGTAGAAAACTAGGTCTCTCAGAGTGACTGTCCACAGAAAAAAAACCCAAGTTCTGACTCAACAGAGGAGCGCTCTACCCCTCATATTCTGTCAAACTAAGTACCTACCTGTCTCAGCCCTACTGCCAGAAATAAGCAGAGACTGCAGCCTCTCTAGCATATGTGTCTACAAGCAGCTGGAGAGGACAGACCTTCCTCCACAATACCATTTGCTGTAAGACACCACAGTTAAAAACTAGCAGAGTACTTAGGCATTTACCTGGAAAGACTGACTTGCTAAAGAAGGAAGAAAAGCCAAACCTCAGAAAGAAAACAGGCAGCCACATCAATGGTTAAGTCAGCCACCTCCTCCCAAGTACATCTCACTGGGGTGAGGTTTTAGCAGAGATGACACATTGGGACTGCATCTCGTCACTTGTTAATATAAAAAGATACAGTGCAATAACTGATGAATCCTGTTTGGTTTATCACTGCTAACCTTATTTAGTTGGATGAATAGCCCTGAGACAGGAAAATTAATGGTATGCAATTTAAATCTTTTTCATTTCTATTGATAAAGTTATTATATGTATTCCTGGCCAGCAATACACTTTCTAAAGAAGTTAGTGCTTAATGGAAGAGTAAGGAGGGCTGTAAAATTAAAATCCAATTCATCTATGATGAAATGCAGTAAGATATATGAGTACAACATTAAAGAAGCCGATAAAGAATATATTAACACTGCATGATGTATAATAAAATTTCAAGAACAAAATCTAGAGAGTTATATTGGATATATTACCAAAATCCAAGCTATCAACTGAAAAATATTTTAAAACGTCCTCTATTCTACCCAAAAAGCATGGTTGTGTCTACAATTTCTGCTGATTTTACATTAAAAAAACCCACAACACATTCATTTTACAGTGTAGCCTGACAGGTTCTAGTCATTTGCTGAGGCTTTGTCACACAACAATGATGCAACTACATACAGTCCATGATCTTCCTTGCAATTTTGAAAGGCAGTGTGCTGAAGTAACTTTAATATCAAATTACCATTAACAAGTATTTTTTAAAGCAGCTTTATTTTTACCATGGAAGAAAGAATGCACTTCACTTATCCGGTTGTGAAAGACTAGTGAAAAAAAGGGATTTTTGGGGCGGGCAGAGGGAGTTGGGTAAGATGAGACCTGCATGCAGGTTTACCTCATACTGACTACAGTGTGACAATACAACAAAGAAAGAAGCAATTGAGCAGAGCTCCCTGCCTTCTGTTTGGAGAACACATAGCCAAAATGAATTTCCCCTATTCTGACTCCAGCAACGTCATTTGAGAGGACAGCAGAAATTGATTTGACCCAGTAACTTCTGTAGCCAGCGCATCTAAACAATAACAGTGCTAGGCACCACCTAGCACCACGAGTTATCCAAGAGAATGAAGCCCAGTGTGTTGCTGTTGTTATCGTTCCTGGAGAACAAAAATAATCTGCTCTCTTTGCATTGCCTGGGCCAATGCGAGTCACTGCTCAGTGACACGGTTTCCTTAATGAAGTGAATGCTCTAGGAAGCTGCACGCAAATTAGGAACTAAGGATGTCGCAACAAAGCACATCCTAACTGCTCTGGTGCTTCTTTTTCTCAAAGTGGGAAAAGCCTACTAGATAAATGATGTCAAAAATAAAAGGACAGAATGTCTAGAGGGAATTGTAAGGGGGTGGATGGATGGCAGTCTCCTTCTTTTCTAGGGATACAAACTACAACAAAGGCAGCGTTGCTGGGGAAACGTGCCTAAATGGTGTGATGCTTCCAAATGCAGGCCTGGGGTGTCCCGTGTGCTAGAACAAAAAAAAAGCAATAGTTGTGATTCTGTAAGAATCACAGGGCCTGAAGATGAACAGGGGACCTAGTGCCCTGCAACAAGAGGTGATAGCCTAAGAAGGGGAGCGGGTTAGCTCTGAATGGTCAAAAAAAGATCATATTCAGTAAAAGTTTATGATGTTAAATTACAAGAGAAGGAATGCTTAATACAGCTGATCTAGGCTATATAAGCATTTATAAAGAAACTGGGTAGGAACTAAGAAAAGCATTGTGTCAATAGGATCTGTGCTCTGAGATAGTATCCTGGACCACTAAATAAACCACGTTTTGTGATAATACTTACTTTATGTTTGAAAATGAAGGTTTTGCTTTGCTTGGTCATTTTTAAATTCATTTAATCATTTTGAATTCAATTGTATATTTTGCAATGGAGAGCAACTCCAGCTGAAAAAATACCCCATCCCAATACTTTTTGAACACTACAGTGACAGATATAAAGCATAATCTAACACATTAAACAACAAAGAGTTTTTGATTTGTTTGAAGTATAATATCAAAACTGGCACCTTCGATACCTTTGTTTATCAAATGCCAATTTCAATGGCAACTGTGACTTCTTCACAGTTCTTAACTGTGTACTTTGTAACTGAGTATCTTATAATACTTTTGGGAGACTGTCTATGAACACAGATCTAATCTCGTTAACCGTCTTTCATTTGAGTTGAATACATAGCAAGGAGATGTAAAATCATTCTTCTTCTGTTTAGATGAAGAAATTCCTGGGGATAAGCCATGATGTTTCTCATGGTTGACTTTCGTGGCTGGTCCTCACACAAGGTTTGATGAATGGTTGTTGATGATGCAGTTCCAAAACACCAGCTGATCTTAGGGTGAGTTGAGTAAGTGGAGAAATTGGTTGATGACCATCAGTTATACTTGAGGATGTGTCAAAACTTTATACTAAGTGTTAAAATCATCTTATACGATTAAGCCTTTTCCTTTCAGTCAGACTGAAAGCAGTGTCATAAAACATTCTACGTTTACCCAACCTCTTGTATTTTCGCTTTGGCAGGGTCTTCCATAACTGGTTGAAATCCTCTCATTTTAAAACAGGACCTTTGAAATAGATAATCTCCCATGTTCTTGCTTAAGTGAGAACAACATTTTATTCTTCATGCTGTGCACTAATAACTTGGGAGACATTAAGCTGAAGTAAATAAAAATTTGCCACAGAAAGTCAAGGTAAAGTTAGAAGATCTTGTGGAGCCCAATATCTGTTTTTCAAGGACAAGAAACTTCAACATAAGTTTCAGTGACCAAAGAATTCTGTTGACCACTGTGTTTCAACTCCACATTCTTTGAAATAATTCAACTTCTCCCCCTTAACTATTCCTCCAACCCCTATTTCTGTCTACATGTTGACTGGGGGACCTCCCTGTCCCTTTCTTCCTTTTTAGTATTTTAGCCCGTGAACACACGATGAGTTCAAGGGTGTATGGTACCATCATTAACAGCTCACATTTGGGAAGGCAGCAGGATAATCCCCTAAAAAACACAAGGAATTTCCATCTTGAGTTTCTCTTTTGCTTTTTAAATAAAGAATCAAGGAAACTATGAACTAGGATCCAGATTCTATAAAAAAATCAAAATAGGCTCTTAATTTCCACTGGAAACAGTCAGATATAAATAGGTCCAAAATTACTCTTGGCTGAGAACCATGAACCAAAGTAAGGTATAGGGGCTGCACTGTGCAGGAGAATGTGGGCCCTGGGGAGTGACTCCCCATGGCCAGAGCACAGGCTGCCTTTGCACTGCCTTGGCAAAGAGGACATGCCAACAAGAGCTATGAAGTAAAGTCCCATCTCTTACAGACTTCCCTTCCTGATTTCAGATTTAGAGTGATGCATGTCATTTTTGCACAACCCTTCTAGATTTACATCCCCTAGAATCTCTGGCATGAACATGTTTTTTTCTTGCCTTCAGAAGAGGGGTGCTGTTCCTAGCTAATTATTGGGCTATGGCAAACAAACGTTCAAGTTCCTCCTGATAAACACCACATCTGCCACCTCCCAAGAGCCAGCCCCAACCAGCAAGTTATAAATTATTTGAAGCACTCGATGTCCCTGTGAAAGTTGTTCCACTTAATGTAAAACACTGATCCTACAAACATTCACTAGCAAATGGGACCTGGGTTCTGTGCTTCCCTCCACCTCTCTGTCTTCTGGCACTCCTATGACTCAAGTCACTCCTCAATCCTCCTTCAGGTGTTTCTGCTTGCCCCAAAACCGGCCAGTTTTCTAACAGGGCAATAATCAGGCAGAAGGCAATGGCTCTCCCAACCCTTGCTACAGCAGCAGCACTACAGGAATGAGATCAGTCAGAAATTGTGTCTTCTGCTTAGCACACTTTATGTGTTTCTTTAACATTTGAGAGTGTGATCTCAAACACTGGTAAGTTAAAGTATTGTATCAGACTAACACAGCTGCCTCCACCATATACTCCCTTTTGAGAAACAACGACACAAAAAAAAATCTTAAAAACCTGCCTTGCTTCTCTACCTGTGCCCAGAGCAGCTCAGGTACTCCATGTCTGCTCATTGCTAAACTTGTGACTCTTGGTGCAGCATGGAGTTGGAGCCTAACTCATAGATGCAATGGTGAGCCCCTTACCTGCAGTGTCACAGTAACTTTGGCACCTGGAAATAGCCTGGAACTAAAGTGTCCTGTGACGGATGCAGCAGGTGAATTTAAGACTCAGTTGCTTGCCAGTTTGACACAGAGACATGAAATTTGGTAAATCCAGCCATCTGATTCAGGCCATGGGGGAGAAGAGTTAAAAGAGGGCAGCAGGTTACTTTGAAGTAAAGTAACCTGTTTTGAATAGTAATTTATTCAGTCAATTGTCTTAATTTATCTTCTTTGGAAAAGACCCAAAACTGGGACTTAAAACTCAATTGTTATTTCTGATTTTTGTTTAAAGAATTGACTTATCTTGCCACATTGACATGATAATTTGCTTGCTGGCTGCAGTCATTTTATGACATATATAATTAATTTTGAATGATTGGGTTCAGTTTTAATTGACATTGATTTGATAATTAAATGTAGTTCTTAGCTACTCTAGCCCAGACCTGGCAAGGTTTGGCTCATAGCTGTTAATAAACCCCACAAAGCTGTTTTTCCTTTCAAACTACCAGCTCAGACTACCTGTCTTAAGAATTTAAAGTAAACTTCAGCTAATGACCTACTTACCTCAGTCTGAACTTCTTGTCTCCTACTCAGAAGGTAATCAAATGGTGTAATGACATATGAAGATTTAACAATTTCCAGTCTACTTATCACTAAATAAAACTTGTTTCTACCCTGAAATAAAAAGTGGATTTACTTAAACTTCAAATGAAAACAAGTCTTGTCTGCTGTTTATGGATCTGATCTTGTCACTACTGCAGCCAGTCTGATTTTTCTGCAGATACCAGCCCAAGACCCCCTCCACACAACTCATTCTTCCCTATACACCAGCTATTTTAGATGTACACTTTATAGGTCACTCCTTGCTACAATTATACGAGATAAAAAATAATCCAGGAAATATATAATACTTTATGTATTATATTTAGATCATACTAGTAACTCCTGCTTCTGAATGAGGCTGTCCACACCTGTATTCCTCAGCCTGTATTTTTTGATTGCTGCTGCATCTCTGATGACTGCAGAGGCCACAAGGTATTCTGTATGTTCTGTCTTGTATCAACCAGATCCACATTTAAACATGCTGGCTCAGGTTCCAGAAAAAGACAGAACCAGGGTTGGAACTAGATGACCTTTAAGGTCTCTTCCAACACAAACCATTTTATGATTCTATTAAGATCTCACCCTAATAAATACATTATATGCCAGAGGTGTTGTGTCTGACCAGTTGCAAAGCAAGGTACTCGTACAGAAAAGATCTCCTGTGGTCAGTCATGCCTCAGAAATGCAGCTATGAAACAGAGCAGTGATTTCTCTAATAATGGCACTGCACTAGGAAAAGCATGTGATCCTGCTGCTTTAAATAAGTTTTATTCCTCCTGAGTACTTGATGCTGAACAGGTGACTTGTCTTGAGGTTAACTCTTATGGAGGCAAAGCACGACCAAAAGGGCTACCAAGACTAATCCTAGTAATTGGCATTAGCTTAAAACCTGAAATAACAGCAAAGAGTGAAAAATAAACACAGTTTAACAATATAGGCAAGCCTATGCTTCTGCTGAATAGGACGAGCTTGGAAGGACAAGGAATATGAGGGTGCCTTCAGTGTGATTAGGTTGATTGTATTCAAATGCAAACTGCAGTATGGATGATTACTTATCTTGTCCAAGACAGGGACTTATTTAAACATTTTGGTATGCTTAAACTCTATTTAGAATTAACTCATACCAAGGGCACTCAAGACAGCCTGACACTGACAGATAATTTTTTGAAATGCTTAAATGTGCTCTTACAGCTCAAGTGCCCAGTGCCATAGCTGGTCCTCTTGACTGGCCAAGCTGCAAATGTTGATCTTTTTGCAAGACTTTTCCAGGAGAAATGTTAAGCCTGAAATACATATATAGAATTATAAAATGGTCCAGTTCAGAAGGGACCTCTAGGGTCATCTAGTCTGACCTCCCTGCAGTCAGCAGGGACACCC
>VZTM01019457.1:3017-17777 GCA_013400555.1 Jacana jacana
AAGTAATTGGTAGATATTTTCCAACTTTTCTCCTGGCACAGGTAACTTGTCTTGTTCAATCCATCTGCTGCTTTCATTTAGTTACTAAGTAATTAAGTAAATCCCTGTTCCCCATGTGATCTATGTTTTGTATTTTGTGGAAATGAATTCTTCATGATGATAAAAATTCATAATGATGTCATAATTGGTATTCTCCCTCTCTCTCACAAGATGCAATGGATTTCCCCATCCCCTGTTTTGCTCTTCAGTACCTCTTTCTTTCTTCTTACACAGTCTTCTTCCTATTCTTCACAATTTCAATGGCAACAATGAACAAAGATGTCTTGAGAGAGTCACAACCAATATACTGTTGATCCGTACTCATGAGTCTCACTTAATGATTCTTTTTTTTTTTTTCCTTTTGATTCCTCAAAAAGTTGAAAACTTGTGTTTCACTAGTGCCATCTGTGGAGTTCTTTGGAAGTTTGAGAGGAAGCCAAAGCTTTGCATACCCTGTATTTGAGACTCAAATCCCAGAGGTATGGCAGAAGTTCAGCTAGACCTCAGACAAGCATTAAGTCACTATTCACAAGACTAATCTCTATTTGAAAAATAAATGGCTAACAATGTTTAGCTGATAGACATTGTTCCTGAAGAAGTGGTACAGCCTATTGTATACCTGCAAACTGAATCTGGCAATTTAATTAATACAACCAGATATTTCTCTGTCAGAGTTTGAAAGGCTGGCTCCATAGTTTGGAGTTAAAATGTCTGTGGTAGCAATGATGTCACCCTTGTGACAGGCTTGAACTGGGGCAATGAAAGGAGCTATTATGTTTCTCCTAGCTCAGCAGGTGTGAAGGCAACACAAAGGACATTCACAGAGGAACCCCCTTACATGAAATTTAATCAGACTCATTCTGAGTGTTGCACACCACTGATTCCACTGCCTGAGGAATGAATAGTGAACAAATGCTGATTCATCATATTTTGCAAAAACTTCTGAAATAAATACTTAATTTTGAAAAGTTACCCATTCTTAATGTCACTTATTTTGTCTCATTTTCAATGTTGCTTTTTTTTCTCCTTCTGTTTGTTTTCTGATTATTTTGGTGACCCTTCCTTCAGCCAAGTCCTAATGTCCAATTAATTTCAATATGTTTAAATGTCAATTGAGCCTGAATGTCAATTAAGCATTTTTGCTTTCCCTTTTGTTTACGGTATCTAAGTTTGTAGAGAGAAAGTTCAGAGGAAGTGGCAACACAGATCCAAAGCCTGTTCAGATTCAGATCAAGCCCTTCAGCGCTGATGAATATTTTGATGCAGCTCAACAGCTCAACATCTCTAGTTAAAAGCTGTCACTTTAGTGGACATGAACCGTAGTTTCTGCTCTTTTTTTCTTGTTTAAGTTAACCTTGCTAGTTAAGGTATGCAATATAAAAATTGATTAATTATAAAAACGTTTTGTTACAGTCTTTTAAATGAAGAACTCTAATTTTCATTTAAGGAAATGCTTGAACAGATTCCCAAATTAAAATAAATGCTACACCATATTTTTTAATAATTTATAAATTATTATTTTATTTATTAAATAATTTGGTCAATAATATAACAAAAAATAAAAACAGAAAGTACTTTTGTAATTCTAACTTAAGAGTAGCTGTACTTTACTTTCCAGTTGGGGATTGCTAGGATTACTAGTATATGCTGCAGGCCATCATTGGCTATTTCGTTGACTCAGATTCATAGGTCTAGCCAGCAGATTTCAAAGGGCATCACACTGAGAAAAACATAGCCACGCTCTGAAAGTATCACGAGAGCCACAGCGCAATGCTTTCATCAGGATATATGTTCAGTATGGTTTCACTTGCAATTTTCATAATTTAGTTGAAGTCCTAGCCCTCAAAAAATTCCCTAAAAAGAAACCCACCTCTACCTTTTTATTTCTAAAAATAAATCTTGGTGCACCTTTCTTTAATGTACAATATTCATAAAGGCCATCTCCTGTTTCTAGTACTTCCAAGATTGTTATTTCTTTGAACAATTACTAGTAAAAAGTAAAATGAGTATGCATTTCATGTATTTAAATGTATGTAATTGCCTGTCCATTTGGACTCTAGAGCACTAGAGGTTTTATGTTCAACACCAGAAAGGCAGGCATAAGAAACACACAGTATTGCTCCATTTTGTGACACAGCCAATGCATGGGTGATCTTGAGGAGGGTAACTGAATGAGACCCTTACCAAGCACAGCAGCCTTTCTTTAAGGACACAGAATGGGAAGAAAGCAGTCCTTGTTCCAAAAGTCAGAAACTCTATCTAGGTTTATTTCTGTTAATTACATTTTCAGACAAAGGCATGTTTGCTAGCACAGCAATGATTTTAGAAGTGCACAGCCTCACAAGATTAGATGCTGACATCTGTTTTATTTCTGCCTTTATGCTTAAAGATGTGAACAATATATATACATATTAATGTGATTTTCAAGAACTAATTAACATACTCATTATTATCTGCTAATTCATTACCATACACTACCACATTCTTGGAGCCCCCTATCTTCAGAGATCATAGAAGTTGGGCTGAGAATGGCTGGAGAGCAGCCCTAAGGAGAAGGACTTGGGAGTGATGGTAAATGAGAAGCTCAAAATGAGCAGCAGTGTGCACTGGCAGCCCAGAAAGCCAACCGTGTCCTGGGCTGCATCAAAAGAAGTGTGGTCAGCAGGTTAAGGGAGGTGATTCTATCCCTCTACTCTGTGCTTGTGAGACCCCATCTGGAGTAGTGTGTCCAGCTCTGGAGTCCTCAACATAGAAAGGACACGGACCTGTTGGAACAGATCCAGCAGAGAGACAGGAAGAAGATCAGAGGAATGGAGCACCTCTCCTGTGAAGACAGGCAGAGAGAGCTGGGATTGTTCAGCCTGGAGAAGAGAAGGCTCTGGGGAGACCTTATAGCAGTGTTCCAGTATCTGAAGGGAGCCTACAGGAGAGCTGCAGAGGTACTCTTTCTCAGGACTTTCCCATAGTGACAGGACAAGGGGTAAGGGCCTTAAATTGAAAGAGGGGAGATTTTATTTAGATCCTGTGAGGATGGTGAGGCACTGGAAGAGACTGCCCAGGGAAGTTGTGCATGCTCTATCCCTGGCAAGTCTAACCATTCTATGTTCAACGTTTCTATGATCATAATTCATAAGAAACTTTATTTTAGAAGGCCTGCATTTCAGGTAGTTGCTAGAGCACGTTACACGTGTTAGGTCAGGAAGACTAAAATTGTCTTGTCACTTTAAACAAAAATTAGATACCAGAATAAAATTCTTTACTGTGGGGGTGGTGAGGCACTGGAACAGATTGCCCAGAGAAGCTGTGGATGCCCTATCCCTGGAGGTGTTCATGTGCAGGCTGGACGGGGCTTTGAGCAACCTGTTCTAGTGGGAGGTGTCCTTTCCCATGGCAGGTGGGTTGGAACTTAATGATCTTTAAGGTCCCTTCCAACTTCAACCAATCTGTGATTCTATTATAGGCATTCTTGCCTTATTTGCAGGCCTAACATCTGCCTCTAGGTGATATTTTACAAAGCTTAGCCATGAAAATGACAGTCTCTTGTCTCATACATGATTCCCTTTTGAATATTTGGTTTATTATCTATCTCAGTCATACTATTGTCAAGTAAAGTTGTAGCTGGCTTGATTTGAGGTACAAAAATGTATTTATTGGACAAAAAGATGGTGGGAGGAAATAAACAGTATAAGATATATTTTAACTTCATATTTAAACAGCTAATGATTCTGGAGCAGAGGACTGAAAGCTGCAACATTGCAATAGATTTAACACCTGGGTAAACTAGCATTTAAACAGTGAAAGAGGAGCAATTTTTAAGGGAGGAGTTTTGTGAAGCTTCTATCCTATGAGTCTTGTGGAACAGCAAGAAGACCATCTTCTAGGATGAGAAACGTATGCTGAAATTTCAACAGCTTGAAAGTTATATGAATTGTCATTTCATGGCTGGGATAAACTGGATAGCCCACATCAGTGGACTGATACATACAAGATATTCCGATGCTGGCATGTTAGTGGTGTCCTCTGATCATTTATCCTTTCCATGTCTTTATGGAAAAAACAGTCAAAATAAAAATATAACAGCAACACTGCAGCAGAAGCCGCTTTTTCTATATGTAAAAAGGGTTTCCCCTACTCAAAATTTTGAAATGAGGATCTTCTTTGCAACACTAGGATTACTCAAATGTGAGACTACATCACTGAAAAAAACTGTGTATTCCCCTTCCCTTTTATTTCCCAGAGACAATTGTCAATAGTGACCATCAAAGGTCATCATAAAGTTTGTTTCTGAGTGAAACACATACTTTAAACTGTTGTACAGGCCTTTGAAGTTTAATTTCAAGATATAAATTTCAGCTCCATGATTCAGGAAGGAATTGACAATAAAAGCCTGTATAAATGCATTTTAGTAGATACCAAGACTCAGCCACAAAGAGTGTTATTAACCACAAGGTCTCTCTTAGGCTTATTAGCTCTTAGTCTTTCTTTAAATTCTCTCTGAGAAAGCTTTGCCACAAAGCAAGCAGACCTTTCTTTGCAAAGGTATTTTAAGGTAGAGATTACTTGAGCTAAAATGTTGGACAACATACATTAAGCCTGGAAATTTTAGTAAACTAGTTAAGAACAAGATGACTCCAATGTGTTTAAAACAGATCTATGTGTTATGTGTGTGTATATATATATATATAAGTATATATATATAAAAATAGTTATCAGCTGCAATGATGTAGACTTTATAAATAGTAATAAAAATATAAAAGTCTGGTAATGGCTAAATTTTACTGAAACATTATTAAATTCTCATTTTTCAATTTCTGAATTTTCAAACATGAGGGTTTTTTTCAATCACAAAACTGTAAAATTGATTAAAATGTAAAGTCAATAAATTCATGATCCTTCCTCATGACAAATTATTAAGAACAGAAAGCACCCAGCTTCTCCCCTCAGGTTACCATGGCTTTGTTGTGAACTAATTGAATTCAGAGTGGTTGACATGTATTACATGCTTTCATATAACCACTGAATGCATGTATGTGTTATTTTTGTGAAAACAAGCATTTATTAGCATAAAAGGAATACAAAGTCATTCAACACCACTCACGCCCCCAACCCCTGCCCTGTTGATACAGGGTATCAAGTTACACAGGTAGCTAGTCCAGCATAAGGAATTGTAAAAGTTAAAACTCATCTATTACAGGTTTTGCTATAACTGGAAAAAATCAGATACCTGTTTACAAACAGAAACTTCTAACAACAAATTGAAATATAAGTTGAGAACAATTTACTAAATAGAGTGCTACCCATCCTGATCTAAAATTTGTACTAAATTCATTATGTGCAGTAAGTAACTGCATAATGGAGAGAGATAAAAGTTATAGCTAAGATCCTCAGATGCACAGAAAAAAGTGAAGACAACAAGAATTGATCCAGTAAAGCACTCACTAATTCTTAGTGATGGATTTCTGTTCATGTAGTTGGGTAGAAATCTAACACAGATGTCACTCACAGGTTAACTATGTGGACATGGTCCACACCAATCAACATCAACTTTGCCTAGGCCTTCTTCAGACTTACAGTTTATCTGCAGCCTACTTTACAGAGTACCTGCTGCTTCTCTGAGAGTTATTAAGAAATTCTAATACACCTACAGAAATCCAAGTTCCTTGAGATCATAACTGACTGGCAGATATTGTTAATTACAAGGGATAAAATGCTCAGAGGGAAAAGTTATGAATTAAAAAAGATTGTTTGGATTATTTAGAGAAAGAGTTTGCAGAGACCTCTGAGAGAGTCTTTTGACTTAACTGCCAAGAGTCTAACATACCCTTTCAGAAGACGTGAATATCTTCGTAGTGTAACCCTACTGCTACTGCTTCACAATGTACATTCATACCAATAGTGCTTGGATAATTATCTTTATGTTATCATGGGATTAGTACACATCTTCCTTCCCTGTGCTTGCTGTGTGGTTTCTGACAGGCTCATCAAAGATATGTCAGCCATTTGTCAGCCCAACTTTTATGAGCTAAGAATAATCAAGTAGGAAGCAAATTTGTCTCTAAAATAAAATCCTAATTGATTACTAGTTTTGAAGCATTGTCTTTGAAGTGGGGCTAGCAGGAGACAGTACAATAAGTTGCCCAAAAATTAGGAAGCATGTCTTCAAATCCTCAAGTAATTAATTAAATACTCTATAGATATGAATAATTAAAACAAGCTTCCCTTGTTTCACTGGTGAGTAAATTTTTCAATATCCTACTATAAAAATGACAAATGTTTTTCTTGCTTTATTTAAGATCATTATAGGTCTACAATAAAATGCCCAACAGCTAATACCAAAAGTTATATTCTTCTGGACTTGGCACTCTATTAACACAACAGAAAGCTAACTTTACCACCTTCATTCTTATTCCTCCATTGGAGTGGTGCTCCATTCCTTCAATAAAGGTTGTCCTGAAGTCACTGAGTAACTCAGATGTGCTTAGGATTACGTACATGTTCAGAGCATCATCTGTTTTCAGCATTTGAAGGCAAAAGATCATGGAGAGGATTACAGGCAGGTATTTACTACTTGTATGTATTTGCGGATAACTACAGCAAATCCATTCTCATGCACTCCAAAACAGTCATTACCTAGCTAACCTATTTGAGAAAACAATTTTAGGTCAGCGTGAGAGTTTTGTCGTAATCAGACTAAATAAAAATTTGTGATGGTATATGAAGTTCTCTAACCTGTTTCCCAGAACAACTGTTTCTTACTATGTAGCCTCTTACATTGCTTACCTTAAGTCTGATCACTCTCAATATTAATGTCACCTGCAAAAAAGGCTCAATTAAATTATACAGCACTACTCAGCAGAACAATTCTTCCCTAGCTACAGATGTCCTACAGCACTGACATGAATTATAGAGTTGGATGAATCTCAGAATCCTCTTTGTGTAATTTGAGGTAAGCAGATCATTCTATGTTTTGATTATAGCTTGGTAAGGGATTCTTTCCAGTTCTATTCAAGCTTTTTGTTATCATTATTCATTTCTTATTGAGGCAAAGCAAGTTCTCAACGTCTCTGGCTATTCTTGGTTCAGTATTAATTCTAATAGCTTCTTCGGCACAAATATCTTTTGGATGCTCTTCTCTGTTACATGAATATTCTCTGCGACTACATGAATCACTGTCTGATAGCTAAAAATTCCTTCACTCAGAGCATTCCCTTCCAACTAGCACATCACAAAATCTGGTTTACATTAACTCTGTCTCAGTCTGACTTCAGTATAAATGAATCACCTATATTTACTGTCTCTTTCACTGCCTCATTTTTGCCATTTGCTTGAAGTCAGGATCTAACCCAAATCCAAAATGCATCAATGCCAGTATTAGAAATGGTTTTCATACTCCAAAACAGCAATAGTTAATTCTGCCACAGACTAATCATTACTTAAGGGGTCAAGTTGACAACAATCATTACAAAAATAGCTGTATCAGCTGAACACATATTACATGAAGATATATAGAACCATAGAATCATACAAACACAAGGTTCATCAAGTCCAACCATCCTTCTATCACCAATACTACCTGCTAAGCTACTAAATCATATCTCATAGCACCTTTTCTGATATATCACCACCTACCAATATGGGTCTAAATCTGATCTATTTGTTATCTTGTAAAACTATGTTAAGACACATTTTTTCATGAAGGTACATGGGAATAAATTCCATATGCTTCTATATGTGGCGTGGGTATCTAAAAATATGTCTTGTGTATTTGTTTACTCTAAGAAAGGAAAATGCTAAAATTTTATTAATCAGCAAAACAAGTGTTGCCACGTTTCTGCTACACACAAACCCAATTGCTTAGTTGTTTTAGTAGGTATAGAGCTTTTGAGTTGTTGGAGTTTTTTTTAAACAAATTTAAATAGGCTTCTCTATTTTTTTTGTTGTTGTTGTTATGATTTGGTTTTGGTTTTTTATCAACAAAATCTCTTCCCTACATTTACTGTACTTTGTAGGGCTGTATGTTCCTAGCTGGGCTAGACAAACCAATTTAAATATGTAAAAATTAAGTAATGTTCCATGAGTGAAAAAACCCACTGTGTAAACAAGTGTAAACTAGCGTAAACAAGACAAGTCCGGCACTTCATAAACAAACATTTCTATCCACCTCTCTTTTGCTATTTTGCTTTCTAATATGGAAAATTACTAACTATTGTGGGAGTTTTGTGCTGGTTTATGGCAAACTAGAATGGGAAATGATGAATTGACACTGACATACTCACTGCCTTGTAGAATACCTCAACATGTTCAGATAAGTGATCTACTCCAAACAGCAGGCAATTTTTGCTTCTTTTGGCTACTTCCACTACTTATTGAATGAGTATTCAATAAACCTTTAAGTACTTTTCTGGCAAATAGCAGTAGTGAGGGAGAAATGAGAATACCTCTCCCTAATTTTCACTGAACTCAACTTTTGTTCCAGGCTTGTATTCTGGTACCTGACAAATCAATAATAAGACAACATAGCTCAAATAATCAAAAATTCAACAGAAAACTGCCTAGGAAAAAAAAAAATTAATTTATTTGCTATAATTGCTGAATGGAAAATTTGTTCTTCCTTTTCTCCCTAGCAGGGCATCAGAGTTTCTTAAGCTGATGCAGGAAAACCAAAGGAATAACAAATTTCATTTTGGCCAAACTGAACTCAAAGTGGTTTGAGAAGTTGACAGTGTTTCTTGAGTTTTGTTTCTGATCACCCCTTTTATACAAGATATGTAGTGAGCAACTACACAGGTTAAAACACAAAGGTATTAGAATTTTGTAATACTGTGCTTAGCAATATAATGCATATATTCTTTTTCTGTCTAAAAATCTGGATAATACTTCCATGACTTAAAGGGATCATAGATCCCTATGATCATGGAAGATTGAAGGAAGCTTTAATTCTGTGATAACACAGCCCAGCAAGAATCTAAAAACTCTAGCTAATATAATTAATTTTTACTATGCGAGTGGAGGAACACATTGCCCAGGATGTTGTTGAGGCCCCTTCCCTGGATGTTTTCAAGGTGAGGCTTGACAAGGCCCTGGGCAACCTGGTCTAGTTGGGCGTGTCCCTGCTGACTGCAGTGGGGTCAGATTAGATGACCTTTGGAGGTCCCTTCTGTCTTGGACCATTCCATGATTCTATTATTTTAATTTTATCTATTTCAGGTTGTGAAAACTTTTCTTTTCCCCCTTAATATGTTTTAAAATTCAGGTGAATTCCAGTTTTCAATTTCCTAGCTCTCAGATTATGAAGTATTTCGCTTGGGTCTTTTTTTAGAAGCAAAATACTTGTGTAACAAAGAAAGCCTCAGATATGACAAAATATTATGCATCATTAGCCCATGATGGTACACCAGTGCAAGATTTTCCCAGCATTGTAATGCAAATGCCCTTGGTAAAGGACTTAGCTTTGATTTTAGTGCTTGATAAATGAGAAGGAAAAAACAGAGTTCAGTCACTCAGATGCGATAATGCTACACAGATTTTAGTTAGTAAACAGGAGTAATTACTAATTATTATATCATTGCAGAAAAAAAGATATGTTTGTAGATGGATCTGGAAGAAAGCATTCCACTAAATATACTGCCATGTATATAGTATTTACTTTTAGAGGCGTTTAGTAAAGGGATTAATTAAATAATTATGTGAAATTCAATTTCATAACGAGCTATGGCTGTGAAATCAAGGGAAGTAAATTTAATCTTTTTATTTTCTGGTTATTCTGAAACATCTAAATTATAAATTTAATCAAGGCCACAATAAAAGGAGATTAAAGCATAAATCCTGCATTAAGATTTGTGTATGTAATTACAGTGTTTCACTTGGAAGTTTGTGGCCTTCTCAACATCAGATACAGAAACTGAAACTTGGTAAATTGGTGCCTAGCTAAATTATTTTGGAACACCAAAAAGTATGATCATGTATAGAATTTTTCCACATTTTTATCAAATGCTGACTTAAAAAAAAAAAGAAAGAAATAAAGATAGAAATATCCCATGAAGATCTGATTCTTAAAGAAATTATGTCAGCCTTAGACCACTAAAATTTTTGGCACATATACATGGTAAAAATCAACAGGAAAATGTAAATTAATAACTTTGTTGAAATAATGAATAAGTTCCTAAGTAACAGACCATCCATAATATTTATTGAGGTTGTTCATATTTGCTTCCTTACAGGTGACTATTAATAACATTGTTAGGCTGAGGGAAGTCTGTGTTGGCAAGAAATCACTAATTGCTGTATAATTAATATTTTACACTTATTGTTTCTTCTTATATTACATAACTAGCTCAGGCTTAATCCCATCTTTAATTCTATTCTTCACATGTTCAAAATTGCAGAAACTATCAGCTTTATATCTCTTAGTGACTTTTAGTAAAGCTTGATTCTTCTCTAGGTATCAATGTAAATTGGAAAAATGGTGAAAAGAATGTCAAGGACTTGTATGTCAACATTAATCCTTATTTCCTTTCCCCCTAGCCCTTCCCTTACAGAAGCACACATACCCTACCACCAAGCACTTTATCCATCAGAAAGGACTTCAATGTATCACAAAAAATGCAAGATGCACAATTCACCTGCTAGTGGAACAAGGCAGAGATGTGGGTCAGGAAAAGGCAGTCAAAGATAAATACAAAATTTTTGATTACGAATTTCCCAAATGTCAACTCTACCAAGTGTTGTTTTCTACATAAAAACTCAATAGATGCAAGTCACATTTCTCTCCTGGAAAACAGTGTATTTGATACTTTCTGAACTAGCTTGACTTCCAGACACTGAGAAGAAAAGACCTTTTGACTGGTCTTAAATTGAAGTATAGTTTAGCTTTCCTTTCTGCCATCACTGAGAAAAAGAAGCCTCAATGGTTTTGCTAGTCACTCAGCCAAGCTTATGTAATAACCACTTCATCAACATTTTATCTGTCCACATAGCCAATCAAATATTTAAAATAAATAAATAGATTTTTGACGTTCAAAGCTGTTTTCTTTCTTTTTTTTTTTATTTGCAAAAGTGTTGCCTTCCTTGAAATGCTTTTCCTAAGCCTCCTTTTTAAAAAATGCCATGTTTAAATTTTAGCAATTAGGTTCATATGCATTTTATATTGTTGTATAAGCATCTGAAAAAAAATTAAAGTTTAATTCTTCAAATCTGAATAAAACTCATTTTTGGAGGGCTTATGGGAGCTACTCCCAACTGAAAATCAATACAGACATCAAAGCTATTTCACATGAAAGAAAAAGCATCCTTTCTCTGAAGTGTTTCAGAATGCAAAAATGAAAAGCCTACTATGTAGAGATAGGTAACTACAGACCAACACGCTTCATTTTAATATAAACCCCCAGACATTCCAATAATTGATAATAAAATACTGTTATCTTTCAGTTAATGAAACCAGTTTAATTTACAGCTCCCTATAATTAAAATTTCACCTGCCTTATAATACCCATCCTAAATGCAGGACTTCGCTTTTCCCTGTAACTCAGCTACTACAATACTTGTCAGTACCTAATATATTCCTTAAACTTTGCTTCCTTTTCACCACTGAAGTATTTGCAGATCTCCAAAACATCCATCTTTTTGATAGGACAAGGGATAGCACACATTTTGTCTGATTTATCAGCTAACACACCTGAGCCAACAGTGCTTCTTAGAACGATAAAACCTGGTGAGTATCACTCATTGCAATTTCATCTGCATTTCAGTGAGGGAACTTAGTTTCTCTCCTTTAAAAGCTGCTGTGCATATAAGCTCACTTTCCCGTACAAATGATAGACATTAGCTAGTTGTTTCAAAAGTTACTGAGGAGGTAAAGATCAACTACCAAAGGAAAGAATAATATCCCACATCTTTTTTTCTACCAGATGTTGAACTAAGTAACTCGACAGAAATAGATAGTGCAAGTGTGGGAAATGATGAAAATGTTACATCAAACTGACATTTCTTGATGTTTTAAGGTAGGATGAAACACACAGGGCTGGTATTAGAACTCTAACAACAGTGCATAAGGCCATCCCCCGTTGGGAGTCTTTAAATGGATACAGCTCTCTGTCTGGAAGCTGGTATGTCTGGCAACATTTGGCTCTGAATAGCAGACCAGTATGCATATCCTGCAAGGACAGGTAAGCAGAACTAATGCAGAGAACATATTTTAACATTAAAAAGTACTTCATTTTTTCCAGCCACATGCTGGCTTTTGAGCTTGTGCATAAAATAGCCCCCTGAGACCTGGAAATACGGTATTTACATTCTGTGCATGAACCTATACTTTGAATGAACTAGTGGTGTGGTTAAGAGGGGGAGCCCTTATAGTTTAGCATGTATGAAGTGACTATTTCTGAACTCCTTTCATGATTCTTGTTCCAGTAAAAGCACAAGATCCAAAGCTATTACAGGAAGGGGTTTATGGTGCTCTCTGGGAGTCAGTCCAATTCTGTCACATCACTGAATGTGTCAGCAGATGTTTACATCACCCAAGTTTAATTAGAGGGTAAAAGAAATTAATCAGCATCATCATAGGTCAGGGGAATTGCATGGTCCATAAGTAAGGACATTGATATGTGTTTTGTACAGTGCTTTAAGTATTAAAAAAGTATTTGGTGTAAAATATGGAGTCTCCTAAAGAATACCATTGAATTGTATATCTACCATTTACACTCCATGCATAAAACTGGGATTAAAAAAAGAAAGAAGTCAGAAAAGCTGGGCCACATATATTACATAACTTATTTTCAATGTTCCAATTAAGCAGAAAGCCTATGTTTCTGTCAAGTCCTCCAGTTTTCAAAATAGTGCAGGGGAATGAATTTATAATTTCTCTCAAAGATAGTTGGTGTGTTACTGGAGCTGATTTTAGCATGCACCCCATGAGCCAATAAAGAGACTGTTGTGGTTTAGCCTCAGCCAACAACAAAGAATCATGCAGCCTCCAATTTTCTGAGAGAGAATCAGACTAAAAAGGCAAAAGTTGTGGATAAAGACAAAGGCAGTTTAACAGAACAGCAAAGGAAAGAGGAAAACAAGAATAGCACTGCTGGTGGAATGTACAAACATTACTATGGCAGTGCTCTCCAACTGGACAAGGGACACCGCAGCCAGCTCCCAAGCATCAAGTTCCTCGACTTCCTGTCCCCTCCCTCATCAGCTCCTCGCTATAGATATAAACTGGGCATAGGATGGAGTACCTGTGCCCCTGCCAAATCCTGGGGAAAATTAACCCTGTACTTGCCAAAACTAGGAGAGAGACCCACCCAATGAATACATTTTTATCCTTCTAATTCTAAATAGAAGAAATTCTAATTTAAGAAAAAATTTAATGTATCCTTTAAATCAACAGAACAGTTGAGACAAGGACTGAATAACTAATTGAAAGGAAGTTTGATATAAAGGCAAAATAATTAATCCTTCAACAGGAAAAATGTACAGGCTGAGATGACACCGCTGATGAGACAAACGCATCTGGTTGTTTATAATTATAATCTGGTGTATAATTAAAAAAGAAACAAATACTGTTTTCCTGAGTACAAACAAAATATTTTGGTTTCTTTCAGAAACTTCCTAAAAGTTTTTTAAAAGATCACAGATACTTTTTGCCCATAGTGTTTTTCTTCCATCTGGTTATGCTATATAGGATACTAAGTGAATTACTTCAAAACAGTTTGGCATTGCTATTTTTTCTGATTATGGTGGCTGCTGATTTAAGTGGTATGCTACCAAGTAAGGACATTTTTGACCATCATGGTTTGTCTGAATTATGATTAGTCAATGATCTTATTTACTCAATATATGATTTATACCTTTTTAAGTTATTTTGATACAAATGTGCATACAAATAGTTTATAGGGCAACAAAAAATACACATTTTTCCCCCAATTTAGCAAAATTTATCAACTTAAGATGAAATAAATGCAGTTCGTATCAAGATGTTTTCTGGTGCAATCAGAAAAAAAGCATACATATAGATGAGTTAAATAAAAAAAGTAATAATAAAAGTAAAAATTAAAGCATACATAAAACTCCATAGCACTTTCTCAGAGTGTGCANTGCCACATCTTGGTTTAGGTCATTTTTAAATATTTTTAGCAGGATATTTCAAGTTTCGGCCATAGAGAAATAGATAAAGACAAAAATTGCCAGTTGTGTATTTTTGATTTGTGATATTGGAACTTTTTGATTCAGCCCAAATATTCTTCATGGAATTAAATAAAAAATTTTATATTCAGAAATTTAACATTTCAGAGCAAATGTGTAGCTCTTATACATTTCATTTTTTACTTCCATGATCCTTGCTTAAGGCATACAGATATTTAAAGACACACATAGATACATACACAAGTCTGGCTTCTGTGTGGGTATTACACCACACTATGTAAAAGTTCTTTGTGTACATAGGCTTAAGAATGGTAGTAAGATATCTCTATTCCATATTTGTTGGTCAGTTTTTAAACCTGGAGGTCAACAATTTTATATACTCTGAGTTTTATCAGGACTAACATAGCTGTACTGAATTTCAGTCTAATTTGAGAATGATGATTATATTATTACAACAAAATGTGAGTTTATAAAGTAAACTGATTTAATTTCTCTCCTACACTGAGCTGATGTTTCTAAGCCATGTTGACATCTAACGTTCAAGTATGGGTTTTATAAATAAAAAGTAACGCTCAGAGTTTATGGTTT
>VZTM01019458.1:0-31779 GCA_013400555.1 Jacana jacana
ATTCTATGATTGTTCATTGAATGTCATTATGTTGCTTGAGATGAGTTCAGTGTAGCAATGTTGTCCAGACTGACAAGCACTGTCCTGGGAACTCAAGTCGGGGACCAGTCAGACGCTGATCAGCATAATGAAGGGAAATAGCAGGGGCAGGACCTTAAGCTGGGAAGAAGAGTTGGAGGAGATCTCAGCTCACCTCTGAGGAGATGCAATGGGTGGTAGGTTACTGCAATGGAGAGAAAGTAGACTAGACTAGACTAGACTAGACTAGAATACTTGAAAGGGACCTACAGTGATCCGCAGTGGTGGCTGATGAGCACCTATCTGCGCAGCTACTGAAATCTACAGCACTGATGTAGCACAGACAACTTATCCAGGCTTGTGATTCACAGAAGAAAAAGATGAGCCCCGAGAGTGCTTTCAACCAGTAGTAAACTCCAAGCAGGATGCCCCCCTTCAGGGATGAGCAGCCTTAAGTCACCTAAGAAGCAAGAGTCCAGCTGGGACTTCTGTTTTGAATCCTTTTGGGAGACTGGAGACATCTGTTACCCTTGTGCTAAATGTCAGCAGCACAATCTGCAGGGACAAACAAAAAAGTCACAGTGCTCAGACCGCTGACGTGGAGAGACTTTAGGTTTTGTGGCCTTTTTGCTGTGACAGACAAGTAAATTTACATTCTCTAAGTCATTTTTTCTAACACAGAGGCCGAAGGGTATTTGGAGGATCAGGGCTCTCTAAATCCTTCTTGTTGCAAGTGTTCTAGGGTCCGGGCTCCAATGGTGGTAGGGCCTAGTCACTTTGAAGTGGCAAAATGGGCTTTCTCAAAACTTCCTTTAAGTGTTTAATATGAAAGATTAACTGGAAAAAGGGGCTTAGATGTGCTTTCCCGTGGAAGAACTATTTTACCACTGGGGTACACCAAGTCGCCCTTTCTCTCTAGCTTCCTTTCTCAGCTCAGCAACGTTGAATTATTCCAAACACCCTGGCAGAGCTTCCAGAGCAGGGCGTGAGGAGAATCCTACCCTGTTGCCGTGCTGACTAGTGCCTTTCTCTGAAAACTGGAGACCTGGTTCAAGTCACACAGTGTTAGGAGCCTGAATGCCTGTTTCTCCAGTTTGCAGCAGCAAAGATAACTCCTTGGAAAGTGGAACAAAGAGGTCCCACCACCACCACCCACCTCCAGCTGCATCCTGGACAGGTTCACACCTTCTACACGTGCTCTGGAAAAGCCCGTTAAATTGGAGCGTGTTGTCCACCCGTCTGCTCCAGAGACACGTGCTGACACCTCAGCAAATAGAGTGAGCCCTAACAGAGAACACAAGGGAAGTTGAATAATTAGGGGTTAACCTTTAATTTTATTAAGATCAAAGAAATGCTTGTTATCAAGCAGATGGAGCTTTCTCAGGTTAATCCGTTCTGGAAATGGGCTGCCGCTTCCTTTCCACGACACGGTGCTATTCTAATTCCCTAATAACGTTGATGAAGTGCCACCGGTGGGGGGGAAGGAGGTCAAATCACTGTTGAACTACCTGCTCAAAACCAGCCCAGCACATTCTGCTATTAGCATTCCCAGCCCAATTATCCTCCTGGCTCTGCTTTGGAACTAGTCAGCTGGATGCTGATACTCGGCAATTACAACCCTGCACCACACACTATAAAGGTAAATACGTCCCATTCAAATCAAAAAGATATTCTTGGGCAGAATTATATCCCTGCTGACTAATTGCCTTTGCCAGCTAAATAGAACCGTTTTCCTGCTGCCTCCCTTCTGCAATCACAGCTTGAAAACACAGCTGATAAAGCGGTGTGTCCCAACAAAGTGAAATGTCTTGAAGTAACAAGGTAACGCCTGTAACAAACTGGGGCTGTATTTTAAACACTGTCACGTTAAACAGGAAGCAAAAATTACATTCGCAGATGCTGTACCAAAAGAAAGGCCTACCCCCAGTGTACAGGGACTCTCTGTCTACATTGCCTTGTAAGACTGAAGGTAACTTTGCTGCCTCATTGAGTCTGCCTGCAGGAAACACTCCGGTGAAATGACTGAGACGGGAACACCTTCCCATTAGAGAGGAGCCGTGGAAGCTGATGCAGTGTAACAATTAAGAGTCATCTTAACTACTGTTTCTCTTCAAATTACAGGCCAGGGGACATGATCACTCTTCTGGAAGACTCCAATGAAGACTGGTGGAAGGTATGTGCTGGTTATTTTATATCCATTTTCTGTCTAAAGGGGAAAAAAAAAAATGTTATTTTTAATACTGAGCTTCTACTAAAGCTACAAGTGTTAAAGTTAACAATGGTTTCTCCACAGGGGAAAATTGATGACAGAACTGGATTTTTTCCTGCTAACTTTGTTCAAAGAGTGCAACACGATGAGAAGATTTACAGATGCGTCAGGACGTTCATCGGCTGCAAAGAACAGGGGCAGATAACTCTGAAAGAGAACCAGGTACGTCCCCCTGCGCCGGATCCCCACTGGATTTGAGCAGCCATCAGAGTCTGACCAGTGACCCCAGGGACAGTCGTGCAGGACGAGCACAGGCAGGGGCAGTTCGCTGCACTTTTACTACCAGGTTTGCTATCTGTGCAGTAACAGTGTGTAGTAGCCAGTTAAGAGCAGCATCTGGCTTGTGCAAATGCATTCTCCATGCCTAACATGGCCTAAATTTTCAGTCTCAGCACCATTCATAAAGCCAGAGCCATAGAATCACTCAGGTTGGAAAAGACCCTCAGGATCATGGAGTCCAACCATCAGCCCCACTCTACAAAGGTCTCCCCTACACCAGATCCCTCAACACCTCTGAAACACACTCAGGGGTGGGGACTCCACCCCCCTCCCTGGGCAGCCCAGTCCAGGCTCTGGCCACTCTTGCTGGGAAGAATTCTTGCCTCATGGCCAGCCTAACCCTACCCTGCTGCAGCTTGAAGCCATTCCCTCTCCTTCTGTGGCTGATTCCCTGTGAGAAGAGACCAACCTCTCTCCAATGGCCATTACTTCACATATTATGCACTCCACTCCTACTGACTTCAGAGGGACAGCTTGAAGAACACATGGTCTTAGAGGCAGACCTAGTGTGCCTGATAAATGATCTGGTTTTCTCCTCACTCATAATCTGATCTAATAAAAGACAGTGGCTCCCTCCCCACAGCTGAACTTAGAAAAAGATCTCAGCACAGCCCATTGGCTGTGGCTTTAGCAGGAGCAGACTTAGGGCAGCACCAAACACAACCTCTACATCTTAAATTTAATTCTTGTTCACAGTTGCAAAGTGTCTTTAATCCTTAATGCCTTGTGTCACCATTTCCACACCCTCTCCACAGGCTGTAATTTAGTCTAAAACCATTAAGTGCTGCTGTGAGTTCAAGCACCCCACGTACAGTGAGGACTTTTGGGGTCATTCATTCACCCTGGCATACTTTCAGCAGAGCCTTCTCCTTTGTGCCCTACAGCTGGCAAAGCCATGGCCACTACTGTGCAGTTTGTCTTCGATCTGATTTTAAAGGTGCTATTTTTAACACAGTTTTTACCAGACATTTAACACATACAAGTCTCGTGATGCTGCTATAGCAGCTTGCTGGGGGCAAGTGAGAGAACAAGATGGCTCAAAACCTGCATGAAGGGTCACCAGGTTTGTGGTTTAGCTCATGTGAATAGGAGGATGGCTGACTAAGGGTGACACACAGCCTGAGTGACACCTGGATGAAACAGAAAGCTAGATTTTTTTCCTCACTGCATCTCCTGAAGCCCAGTGTCCTTCTGCCTCGATAGGTATTTCCTCTCCTTTGGCAAGTGATGTCACATCAGCAGGAATTGTTTGCCTTGCAGTGCCTGGGGAGCCATGGATTGGAGCCATGGACTGGAATACAGTAAGAGCCTAAGGCAGCATCAGAGTGGATTTGGGGCAGAGTGGCTGGAGCTGCCCAGCAGGAAAGGACCCGGGGGTGTTGGTGGACAGCTGACCACCCCCCTTCTCATACAGCCCAGGATGCCATTGGCCTTCTAGGCCATGAGGGCACAGTGCTGGCTCACGGTCATCCTGCTGCCCACCAGGATCCCCAGGTCCCTTTCCCCTACGCTGCTCTCCAACAGGTCATTTCCCAACCTATACTGGTACCTGGGGTTGTTCTTGCCCAGATGCCAGACTCTACCCTTGTCCTTGTTCTATTTCATTAAATCTCTCCCTGCCCAACTCTCCAGCCTGTTCAGGTCCTGCTGAATGCCAGCACGGCCTTCTGGCCTGTCAGCCACTCCTCCCAGTTTGGTGTCATCAGCAAACTGGCTGATAGTGCTCTCCATTCCCTCATCCAAGTCATTGATGAATATATTGAACAGTACTGGGCAGGGGTACATTAGTAGTTGAGTGCAAGTGTGATCAAGTCACTCCAGGAACCTGGGAATGGTCTTAAATATATCCATGAGGTATAGGAGGTACATATCCATGCCTCAAGGAGGCAGGATTGCAGCCCAGCTCTCCAGCCCCGGGGGGGATCCAGCTGCCTCAGTTTTTTTCTCCTGATTAGTCTGAATGCTTTGTTGCTACCTGGTTTTTCACTTCACTGCTTAGTGAAGTGAATCACAATTACTTCATGCCCCCACATTTTGCATCCTGGGATACTCTGTAAGGAGCTCAGCTTCTAAGAGCGTGACTCAGCTGCCTTTGAAAGTGGGTTGAATCATGGGGACTTACGCATTCAGATTGAATCACTTCAAATACAAACCGGCACAGAAAGTGATGTTGTGGTTCTTCCTGTGTTCCCCAGACAGATCTGCTGCACTTCACAGCCAGCCTTCAGGTGAAAAGGGTCTTTTTTTTGCCTTTCTCTTATTTCCATTCACGTCAGACTTGCTGAACAGGGATGGGTGTCCCCATTCATTCAAAAATGAATGAACTGAGGACACGATGGCACACAAGCTTTGCAAGAGTCCAAAACAGGGGCACAGCCTGTTCTTACATCCACTTTAGTCCAGGCCCTCTATTAAACCCTAAATACGTTCCACAGGTTAAAAAAAGCTGGCATTCTCAGTGCAAAAGCTAATCCAACAGCTGATACAAAGCCTGCCATCATCCTTTTCACCATGGCTGAACGGGTACAAAAAGTGAACCACTTACCATTTCCACCCACAAAGCTCACGTAAGCAAGAACTTGGGTGCACAGGCAGCAGTGGCAGAAACTCAGTGTCCCTGTGCTGTCATTCTTACAGGCAAATGCAAGACTCGAGGGTTCAGACCTCTTGACCTGGTACTGTCTGCAGGTTCCAGGACAGCTCCTGAGACTCCACAGTCCTCATAAGCAAAGCCCTGCTTTGTCAGAACCAGTGCAGGTCTGACGGGTGGGTGAAATATACGGGAGAGAGAAGAGAACTAAAAGAAAGCTGCAGAAAATCAGAGCACGTTCAAAATTACTCCTGGACAAAGACAATTTGCCTCTTGAGCCCAAATTCAAAGCACAGGACTTGGAAGAACAGGAGAGCATGAATGACCACGCAGCTTAAAGGATCAGGATCATTTCTTAATTGCTTACCTCCCCCATGACTGTGTTTCAGAGTGGTTGAGCTGTGGTGCTGGGGGGTCTGGTGTAGGGGAGAACTTTGTAGAGTGGGGCTGATGGTTGAAGTCAATGACCCCAAGGGTCTTTTCCAACCTCAATGATTCTATGGTTCTATGATCCGCTCGGGGCCGACTGACAGATAAAAAAGTTCTCAGGGCAGCTGATGACAAGTTCAGACAGCAGTCATCCTCTGACCAGTTGTTTGTTTGGGTTTTAGTGGTTTGGCTTCTTTTTATTTACATTTTTTTTTTACATGAAATGAGATGAAAGAATAGGCAAGTGACTTTCTAATATTTCACTTTCAGCTATTTCTGAAGATCACTTGCTGACTGAGAAATAGCTTGAGATGTGGTTTCCTAACCCCATGGCTCACTCCACTACTAACCTCTTGAGCCAGAGTAGAGGGGGAAAAAAAACCCAGCTGTTTCCCTCCATTTGTGTTGCTCCCAAATTCCCTGCAGAGTAGCTGTTCGGTGGCTCACTCACCTTGTCAGGCCAGCAGTCTGCCCCCCAAAAACATACCAGCCCAAGCTGCCGTTTTAAGAAGTTTCTAATTTGATACAGAAAACTTTGATCACCTGATGTGACAGCCCTGTCACCTTGTGCCTTCACAACCATCATGTTTGCCAGCTGTCACCAGGGCTAGACCTCAGCAACCAGCTGATCCAGTGGGATCCCTGGATACTACCACACGCTCTTCTGGGGTGACTCCTGATTTACACCCTCTGAAGAGAGTCCACAGCCAAATCCCAAGGCTCCAACTTGTGTGTGAAATCCTTGGCAGTGCTCACACAAGGGGAGGAGGAGAAAAAGTGGCCAAAGATGGTGGTGTGTTCCCTCTTGTCTGAAACTGCAGAATTTGGAGCAGCTCCAGGGCTTTGCAAAGCTCTGGCAGCTGCCACAGCCCCAGGAGACCTCCTGAATCGCACAGAACTGGGGAAGTGGGGCACACTGTGGCCAAGCTCACTCTGTCCCCAAGACATCCCCTTCTTTGGGAAGGAGTGGGAAAAAAATTCAGATCGATATGTTAGCATGTAGAGTGAGAGGAGTTGTTGCAGAAAGGCCTTGTGCTCCTCATCCCCAGTGAAGATCTAAAGTTCTTGCTGCAGCAGAGCACTGCCACTGATGTTGAGGAGCACCCAAATCTGCCATCCTTTTTCACTGCAAAGATATACAGTGTTCAGAAAGCTCAGTAGTGTTCTTTTGTCCACAAATCACTCTGCTTGACAGTACAAGGCAATAGGGAAAAGCACTCTGTTCTCGCAGCACGTTCTGCAGAGCCAGCAGAGGTTAAGCAAGACACACAGCAGGGCTGGTGAGAAGTGCAGACCTGCTGGAGGTCTCCCTTCTGCAGACCTGACTATCTGGGGGATTCTTTGGCCCATGCCAAAGACTGGAGGTCTTGTAGACATCTTTACTTAGGAGGAAAGCACAATGCTGGAGTCAGGCATTCCTTTTGATGAGCTGTGTCTATTTAGAGAGGAACTGCAAAGGCTTATTGTCCCACAACTGTAAACTGTCCCACAACTTCACCTCCTTTTGATGACCCCTCTTTCCCTCCAGCAGCGTCAGTGGCACCCACAGGTGTTGTGTATGGACAGGCTGGCACAGAGTGTGGTATTTAGGTGGGGCTGCACAAGCCGTGACAGTCATAATGAAATGGATTTAAGCCAGGAACACTTTAGAGCCATTTTTGTTCATTTCATACCCTTGGAATTATTGTAATTAAACACTGTAAATGCCTATCAGACAGAGCCTTTGTGAGTGTTAGTGCAGGCAGAGGGCTTGAAAGACCTGGCAGTGACTGCATGAGAAATCAGGGGGTTCTTCTCAACAGGACCAGCTGTTTTCTGGCTATTTTTTAACCTTGTGTGATTTGTAAGAAATACATAGTTTTTTGGCACAGATGTTTGAAAACAGTTCTTTCTATGCCTGGCTCCATGCTTAGGTGCCATGAGAAGGCTTTCAAATGGCCCAGCCATTAACAGAGGTGTCTCAGGAAGGGCCCTAAAGTGGAAATACCCGAGATAAGAAGGGTCTTCAGGAAATGCAAACCTTTACTGCAATGTAATATTGGAAAGACCATATGGTTCCACCACACCCAACTCCCATTTGGCAGAGGTTTTACACAGAAACACAGAATGATACGGGGTTGGAAGGGACCTCTAGAGATCATCTAGTCCAACCCTCTGCCAAAGCAGGTCCACCCAGAGCAGGTTGCACAGGAGCGTGTCCAGGTGGGTTTGGAATGTCTCCAGAGATCTCCATCACCTCTCTGGGCAGCCTCTGCCAGGGCTCTGCCACCCTCAAAATGAAGTAGTTCCTCCTCATGTTTAGATGGAACTTCTTATGTTCCAGTTTGTACACATTCCCTCTTGTCCTGTCACTGGGCACCACTGAAACAAGACTGGTCCCATCCTCCTGACACCCACCCTTGAAGTATTTCTAGGTGTTGATCAGATCCCCCCTCAGCCTTCTCTTCTCCAGACTAAAAAGACCCAAGTCCCTCAGCCTTTCCTCAACAGAGAGGTGCTCCAGGCCCCTGAATGTCTTTGCCTCTGCTGTACTCTCTCCAGCAGTTCCCAGTCCTTTTTGATCTGGAGAGCTCCAGCTGGGTCCTCCCCAGGGCAGAGTAGAGGGGCAGGATGACCTTCCTCCACCTGCTGGTCCTACTCTTCTTGATGCAAGACTAGCTGCTACAAGTGACCCACTGTGGCATCATGATTACTTTTCACCACCAGCTGCTGAGGGGAGCCAGCTATCTCATGATACCCATTCCTCTCATTCACAGACAACTAAATCACAGTCACTGCAGCAGGCTGGAGTCACAATTCAGCTTTCAAAAATTCAGCTTTGACCTACCACAAAGTTCTTAAGGATTTTTTAAGTCTCTCATGTGCATGTGGCGCTTCAGGGAGGCACAGGGAAAGGTAACTCTAAATGTACGAGGCCGAGTTTCATGTTGAAGCAATGAGATTGTGAAAGGGATTTTCTACTTACAGACGTAGAACTTACAGCAAGACTGCTGGAGAGCGTGCAGGGCAGGGCTANTGGGTGTTCCTGCTCTGGCAGGGGATTGGACTGGAGGAGCTTTCAAGGTCCCTTTCAATCCCTGAGATTCTGTATGATTCTGTGTGAGAAGTAACTCCCAGGATGTCCAACCAGCCCGGGAAATAGCTGGGAATAATTGCTCTCTTTGATCGTGGCAGAGATTAACATTTTCCTTACCTTCTTTGCGTTCAGATTTGCGTGACTTCTGAAAAGGAACACGATGGCTTTATCAAAGTATACAGTGGGAAGAAGAAAGGCTTTGTCCCCATAGATGTCTTAGAAAACATCTGATTTCCACGGCCCACTTGCTGCAGTAGGAGCCCTTTGTTGGCGCTGCCCGTCTGCCTCATCTCACACTGTGTCAACCCAGATGGGCTGTCTTGCAGATGTTCAGGGAAACAGCGAGAAAACTGCAACCACAAGAAGAAAAAGACATTTAGATTGCCACAGCAACACTCAGAAATAAGGGGAGTGCAATGTTTGAAAGAAAATGTAGCCAGAAACCTCTAGGGAAATGAGAGGTCCTTGGATACTAATGGGAATAAAGGTAAGGGGGAAGAAAAAAGAAGGCTGGGCTGATTTCTGGTGCAAGATGGCTGTTCCAACCCTGATGGAGACAGACAGCTTGTTCTGAAGGACTAAACTCACGTCCTGTTCTTGTGTCTTAGAACTGTTGGACTGCTTTCTTGTTTGAAGTGTGTGTTCAGGGGGAGGGGGGAGGGGATACCATTCCAACTGTCCTCGTACTACAGTCCAATGCTTGGAGTAAAGTGTGGCTGTGGTTCTACGGTTTTGTCCCCGGGATCAACCCATCAAGTTTAAGCATTTAATCCTGGTGTTTAGTCTTGTTAACAAAAAAAGAAGAAAAAAACCAAACCCAAAACAGTTTGGAGACACCACGTGAACATCAGTTTGAGAAATGCACTGTGCCCTGGAACTCGGCAGCTTCCTCTTCCCGTGGGAAAGAGTAGTGAACCTGTGTGTCCTTTGTTCTCCTCTGTATGCAAAGAGAGGCTCTCAGCGGACGGTGGGTGTGATGGCTGCTCTCGTAGCTCACAAAAATAGCCAGTTCCTCCCAGTCCTGCCTGGAATCCTCCTTCTGCACCTCCGGCTGGTGAAGCAGAAGGTGGCTGAAACCGCGGGGAGAGCCACAGGCTGGAAACGTTTTCTATTTTTCTGTGTTGATTGCACTTAAAAAGGTTTTATATATTAATCCTATTTATAAAAGATAAAAGAGTTGACTAACCCCCAGAAGACTGAAAAAAAGCTAGGAAGGGACAGACTGCACACACAAAGGTGAAGTCTGTAATTATCAAAGTCCAGAACACGTGGCAGAAAGGCACCGAGCGTCTCAGCGTTGTGCTCACACACCAAAGGCTTTTTCCTCATTTGCCCAGTAGAAGTTTTGCAGATTCAGCAGTAAATACACTGACAGCAACTCCTCCTTGGCATAAACCACCCTGAGCAGCCCATAAATCTTCTCCAACCTCGTGAGACTGTGCAGACAGCTCTGTTTTGTCCATGTAAGCCTCCATCTCCAAACATGTTTGGGGCATGTGAACCTTTTGGTATCCAGACAGCAGCCGGGGGGGACCTGTGGATCTTGACCAGATTCCACAAGTCAGCCAGTGCCAATCCTGTTGTAGAGCAGGGGCCTTATGATGTTTCAAGACAAGGACCCCGATTTCCAAGTATTTTATTGGCTGTAATGGCACCAAATGCATTTCAATAGCTTAGCATGTATTATGACCTGGAGATTCAGTCCTATCCCAAAGCTCCCTGCTGAATTTCACGCCTTATTTGACCAGTCTGAGACTGAGCACCCGTCCTTACTGCGATTAACCCCATAATCCTGACGCTGCAAAAAGACCCTCACGTGCTGCCAAGCCAGTGCAGGCCTTGGCAAAGCTGGCACTATATCTAAAAAACAAGCTACCGGCCCTGCTTGCGTATATCCAGGCAGTTTGAATCTGTGTGGCAAAGCCCAGGTCTCTCTAGATGGGTTGCTCTATTTGAACAGCTGATCTTCCTCAAAGCCTTGTGAAACCCAGTATGAGTTCAGGCATGATCAGAATTACCCAGGGCAGCTCAGTCTTCAACCTCCTGGAGACACATTTTGCAGCCCTTAACGTATCACTTGGTTGCAGGGGAGTCAACTGCTGAAACGGGGTCCTTCGTAACCTAAGTGGTCCGTTTCAATTATTCCTGTCCTCCTGGCTGATCAAAAGTACCCAATTCCATATCTTCTGTGGGTATATCAGCTATTTCTAATTAATTTCTTGTCTGTTCAAACAATGAACACTTGGCTCACCTCATTTTCCTGAACAACAATGAATTCAGCGGGAGGACAGAGGAATCTGATAAGCCTTAAAGCTCAAGAGGAAAAGCAGTAGAGTCACATTCATCCACTCTGCTTTGTAAGAGCTTTTTTTTGGTCATATTCACCCCTTCAAAGGAAAAACTCGGGCGTTTGTTAGAATGAAACTATCTGCTACTGTTGATCAGACCTGGCAAGTGGAGAAAAGAAATCTCTATGAATCTATACATATGTGCTGTTGTTTACATGATTGCATCATACTGTGATTCCCTCCTCTTTCAGTCTTCTATGATTCCAATTTATCCCTAGAATGTGCATCACACTCTTCAAAGAACTATATGAAAATTACCTACAACTCACAATGGCCTTTAATCAATGTCAGTTTGATTCCTTTTGATACTGAGCAATAAATAATAAAGTGACTGAGTGAAAAACAAGCCAGCCCTTACGTGGACTGTATTACACCGGAGAAAGCATTGCTTCTGAACCAAAGCTTTCATGGTCACCTTTTCTTTGTGTCTTTCTGGTTCGGTTTTGTCTTTTTACTGGGCTTCTGCTCCTGGTTGATAATGTAGACGTAATTTATTCCTAATTTAGCAAGAAGCACATACATGAATCTTGCTTTAAGCATGTGACTCATTGGCTATTTGCATGCTTAAAGCTGAAGCACTTTGCTGAATTATGGTCATTTTCCTTAAATTTATTTTGGATGCCTTACTCTGAAGCCAGATGAGTATCCCATCATTTTTTTTCCTACTATATGTAGTTTGCAATATATACTGCATTAGCAAGCAGTTAGAAGTCAGAGAGAAGATGGAATGGACTTCATCTGACATATGCTCAGAAGAAATTGAATTCCAGGAGATAAATGCTGTTCAGTTTTAATTTAATATTCTGCTTAATAAAGAATATGTGATGGCTGGAAGGAGAATAGAAGTGTATGTTTCTTGGCTTCTTTGCATCAGACTATCATTTTCAGTTATCCACGTGCAAGAACATTCACTAAACCCACCAGCAATAAACATTACTGTGCATTTCCACTAAAAATCTACAGCACTTGCATTTGCCACATGTAGCAAAACTTTAGTTAAAGTACTTCTGCAATGGATGGTGCGTGTGCAGTGAAGTTTTGTGGTGGGGCCATGCTGAACATTGGTTTCTGGCAGCTCAGAATGTATTTTAAGCCATTCAGCATCTCATCACAGCATCACACTGGCTACAGAACCTTTTTGTTAAGCGCTAGGAACACTTGATCTGCATGAATTGAGGATGAGCTGCCTGATGATGACCTCCTCCCATCCCAAAATTACACAGTGCCTCCGTTTATTGGCCTCTTTCTCTGCACCTGGCCACTGTGTCTCTGACTTCCTCTGGAGACAGAAGCTGCAGTGTGCCACCAGCAATGGACTCACTGCCTCAGGGAAACTAAGACACTTATTCCTGCCACCGTTGTGTATCTAGCATTGCTTACAGGCCTTTTTTTAATAATTATTTGTTGAGATTCAATCCACTAAATATAGCACCCAGTGCCATCAGAGGAACCTGCACGAGGCCTGCTGGCAGGGACACTGGAGATTTGGAAGAGCTTTGACCTAAGGAAGCAACTGGAGATCACGTAGGTTATCTGAAATGGCACTAGACAGATGTCTTTGGAAGATGAACCCAATTCATTTATTTTAAACATGTGAAGACAAGTCTGATTTACTGAGCTCTCAAATTACATCTCTCTTTCCCCTAAAGGACACGGAATAAACGCAGCAAACCGTATCAATCTTGTCCCATGGAAATCCATGGTAAAAAGAATCCTTGAGTGCCACGGAAAGTGGAGTTCAGCTATTATCTTGGTAAAGTCTAGTCAATGTTACCCTGCTTGCAAAAAATTGATGATGCAATTTATCTGATCTAACCAGAAATGTCTAGAGCTAGAGCTAATAAATGAATTTGCTTTCCTCCTTCCCTGGAAAATAAAGTAGCAAGTACTGCAGGACTGCGGTTCATCCGACCGACCGAGGGCTTCTGCTTTGGCAGGGCCGAGATTGTGCCTCCCAAGTGCCTGTTTCGCCCCATCAACAACCGAGGGAGCACTGGATTGCTGGGTCAGCTGTAGACCTCTGCAGACCTGCCATCTGTACCAGGGCAGAAACGGTCCTAGCCCTAATTTCTGGACGAGTAGGTGTAACATCTAGATATATATATTTCTGTAACAGATACACTTGACTCCTGTGTGTGTTGTACTTTGTCCTGTGCCTCTCAGGTAACTCATAGTGGTGACTATTAGAAATGAAAAAAGAGGGGCATTTTATTCCTACAGAATTTCCTTTACAGGCTGGTGGATAAAGGTGGCTTCCCAAATGGAACATCTTGCATTTAAATACAAGCACAACTTTAACATCATACAGAACTGAAGCTTTTGAAGACATTTCAATGAATATTAGCATGGTCCTATCCACGCCTGCGAGAATACTGACTGTCTGTAAATTGTGACAGCAAGAGGAGCACGCACTTACCATACACCGAGGGAGACGGGGTCATTTTCCACTAATGTGTCCCAGGGTTTCTGCTGGGCAACATGCTGAGATGCTACAAGCCACCAGAGTGAATAATGCTGGCCAGGGCAATCAGAGCAGGGTGGGTGGGAGCTGCTGTGGTCACTCACACATAACGAAAAGCAAACTCTGGATAGGTGTTTTCTAGTCCCTGGTGATACATTCATCAAATAGCTCGTACAGCACTGAAAATAAGCACAAAAGAAAGTGAATGAGGACCATGTCAGGTGCTATTTAAACTATAAGGAGGGAGGAGTGTGAATGATATTCCCAGGCATATTCCTTCTGTGCTCCCCTCTACTACAAATAGGGTCAGACAAGTGTTTAATTTCATATTTGAGACATTTCCCAAAAAAAACCCCAACAATGTAGTCCCAAATGATCATCCAGATTGCACACACTGCGTTTGGTAAAGCAAGGAGAATGAGTATTTTTCCCAGTGGGAATATATGTCATCACAGCGTTGAGTTTTCCATGGCTAAAAAGAACATCTGAATCTAAGAGGTACGTGAGAGTTATTTTTAAAACCATCCTTTATATAGAAAATATTTTAGTGCCTAGAGAATGAATGCTTGGCAGGGTTCCCACAAAAGAGGCCCAGAAAGCCTATAGTAGCTTTTCAGGTCAGCACATACATCCATCTCCTGAGTGGCTCAAGGAAGTCTATAAAAAGACCTACCTTAATTTAGTGTCATTGGTCCAATCAAATAAGCTTAAATTAAATTAATATTTTATGCATATATATACAAGCAATACAGATATATATATATGTACATATATGTATATAAATCAAATTCATTAACATGAATCAAAGGGCAAGAACACATGGCCTTAAAAACAATCAGTCCTGACTGACTTCTTCCTTGTCTTCCTTGTCTGGAACAGCATGGCCAGCAGGAGTAGGGGAGTGATGGTGTCTCTGTCCTGGGCGCTGGTGAGGCCTCACCTCCAGTGCTGTGTTTAGTTCAGTTCTGGGCCTCTCACTACAAGGAGGACATTGAGGTGCTGGAGCATGTCCAGAGGAGAGCTACCAAGCTGGTGAGGAGTCCGGAGAACAAGTCCTTTGAGGAGAGGCTGAGGGAACTGGGCATGGTTAGTTTGGAGAAGAGGAGGCTGAGGGGAGACCTCCTTGCCCTCTGCAGCTCCCTGACAGGAGGGTGTAGAGAAGTGGAAGTTGGCCTCTTCTCCCAAGTGAATAAGGACAGGACCAGAGGAAATGGCCTGAAGTTGGGGCAGGGGAGGGTCAGATTAGATCTTAGGAAGAATGACTTTACTGGGAGGGTGGTCAGGCACTGGAACAGCCTGCCCAGGGAGGTGGTGGAGTCCCCATCCCTGGAGGCATTTCAGAAATGAGATGTGGCACTTGAGGGCATGCTCTGGTGGCCAAGACTGTAGGGACTAGGTTGTGGTATTGTGTGTGGTTGGACTTGGTGATCTCAGAGGCCCTTCCCAACCCTGACAGCTCTGCGATTCTGTGGTCAGCGTTGAGTTAGGATGGTAACTGGTGCCTGGTAAGTACTGACACAGACTATGTGGATAGACAAGTCTAAGCCTTGACAAGTTTTATCTGCACTAGACAAAGCGTATAACATAAATGCAGAGTTAGGGGCAGCTGAAGTGCCAGTATATACAATCTAAAACCTTGAGCACGTTCAGGACACTCGCTGCTCTCAAACGTATGCATGTCATTTACTGGGCAAAGTTAGGCCTGCATGCTGCGTGCGAATTGGTAGCCTGGAAGCACTGTCAGAACAAGATGTAAATCATACCTCTTTGACCTGGCTGCCTCACAGTAATGAGATATTGGAAATAAAGAATAACTTCTCCTTGGAGGCCTGAAGGAGAGGAAGGCATTCCTGTGGGCTTAAAATAAAACTGCAAAAAAACCAGAGCGCTCGTCGGTCCCACAAACGCACAACGAGAAGGGCACATAAATTTACCTTCAGCAGAGTGGAGTAAATCAACATCTGAGTAATTACCATGCTACCAGCGCCTTGCCAGCTAATAGGGTCAGAGGCTGACAACACAAAATTGAAAGGCTGGGAGAGCTGTTCCAGCTTTGCATCACAAACGGGGACAAAAGAAAAATTGAGAGCGAGCTGTGGGTAAAATCCAATTTTCAAAAGAAAGGGTGCAGCAGCGGTACCAAATCAAACCCTCCAGCGTGTCCCATCCTTCCCATGGAGCCCCCTCTCCCTGGCGAGGCTGGGCTGGGTGGTGGTGGCAGCTGCAGCAGCTCCTACCCGTGTTCTCGCCCAAGGGCAGCACCGCAGGTGTGTGGGCATAATCACAGAACAGAGCTCTGGGATCTGCCCAGCCTGCTCCAGCAGAGCCTGCTCTTCTATCCAGGGATCATGCCAGTTTTGGGGCTGGCTGGCCACTGCTTGCCCTTGATGCCTAGCAGGAGAAAAAGAACCCACATTATCCCAAGCAAACCGAAGCCAAAGAAAGCAGCCAGTATGGCAGCAGTCCCCAAAAACCTTGAAGTCTGGCCTTCCTGCACATCCCTGCAGTGCTGCCAACTGCACTGCAGAAAAGAGTTGCTCTTTGTGCCTCCCTGCCAACTGCACCCTGGGCTGCATCAGAAGAAGCGTGGGCAGAAGGTCCAGGGAGGTGATTCTACCCCTCTGCTCTGCTCTGGTGAGACCACACCTGGAGCACTGTGTCCAGCTCTGGAGTCCTCAACATAGACAGGACATGGACCTGTTGGAGCATGTCCAGCAGAGGATGCTGATGCATGAAGATGCTCAGAGGGCTGGAGCACCTCTCCTAAGAAGACAGGCTGAGACAGTTGGGGTTGTTCAACCTGGAGAAGAGAAGGCTCTGAGGAAACCTTAGAGCCACCTTCCAGTACCTGAAGGGGCTACAGGAGAGATGGGGAGGGACTCTGTCAGGGAGTGGAGCGATAGAGTAAGAGATAATGGTTTTAAACTGAAACAGGGGAGATTTAGATGAGATACTAGAAAGAAATTCTTTGCTCTGAAAGGTGATGAGACACTGTCCCAGGTTGCTCCAGAGAAGCTGTGGCTGCCCCATCCCTGGAGGGGTTCAAGGCCAGGCTGGATGGGGCTTGGAGAAACCTGGTCCAGTGGGAGGTGTCCCTGCCCAGGGCAAGGGGGATAGAACTCAATGATCTTTGGTCTCCAAGCAGTCAAGGAAAGACCTGACAAGTAGACAGAGCAGCATCTAGTGTAATGTTGTAGCCCCTGAGTCTCTCCACGGAAGATGAAGATTCAGCACCTGCTCAGTGAAAATCCAAACACAGATGGAACAGGCGCCTTCCCCCACTGTCTTGGGAGCAAGAGAAAGAAGAGCTGTCAGTGCTAATGAGGTACAGAGCAGGTGATGCAATTATCATCTGAGAGCCTGAGTAGGATGAGACAGATGTTGCTATCAGAGTTCATTGCTTTATTAGTGACGCCTGCTAACCAGCTTACATGATACCTGCCCAGCTACACCAGATAAAATGAACTGCTTCAGGTAGAACTAAGGAACTGTCTAGGTTGGAAGGGACCTTTCAGATCATCCAGTCCAACCATCAACCTCACTCTGATAAAACCCATCCCTAACCCATGTCTCTAAGCACTGGGTCAACCCAACTTTGCAATCCCTCCAGGGATGGGGCCTCAACCCCTGCCCTGGGCAGCCCATCCCAAGCCTTCACAACCCTTTCCATACAAACATGGCTCCTCATCTCCAACCTGAACCTCCCCTGGGGCAACTGGAGGCCATTTCCTCTTGTCCCATCACCTGGGACTTGGGAGAAGAGACCGCCCCTGGCTACACCCTCCTTTCAGGGAGTTGGAGAGAGCCAGAAGGTCTCCCCCTCAGCTTCCTTTTCTCCAGCCTGAACACTCCCAGCTCCCTCAGCCTCTCCTCAGACACCTCAAGTAAAACCAAAACACTCTAGGTGATATCAAAGCTGTACTTGAGGCTGCCCTTAACGGTGGAAGTCCCAGCAAGAATTGAATATGGAGCCATAAATTACTCCCAAATAAAGTCAATATGCCATTTGTATTTCATGAGAATCCGTCTCCCAGTGTGTACATCACATCCCTTCTTCCCAGAACAGGACCATCAGCTTTGCACGGAGCTGCAGGGGAATGGTAACTCCCTACTCACCTGCAGGCTGAGAAACAAGCTGGTTAACCATGGGTTTGAGGTTACTGTAGGAAGGTAGGCCCAGCCAATGTTCACCCCATCTGATTCAAGTGGTGCTGAGGAATGGAGGCAGCTCCCACCACAGTGGGAATGGCCCAGGAAGACTGGAGGGGGTGTAAAAGCCATGGTTGCATGTCAAATCACAGTCAAGCACTTGCAATTAGGCTCCACATGACAGCAAATAGGCAGGATGTGTTTGGGAACTTGGTTTTGCCCTAGGGAAGATGAAGGGAAGCGGGAAGTTCTTGTGAATCAATTTAAAGCCCTGAGTGGCCTGAGTGCAATGGCATGGTAACAACTGTGTGGCATGTGATGCTTGGATCCATGCTCATCCATGCTGCTGAGGGCTGAGAACAAATGGAGAAGGGTGATAAAAGTCCATTAAACACAGGACAAGGCAAGTGAGTTAAGAGGGTAAAGCGCTTTGAAAATCCTGTACTGCTGGAGCCCAAAGTGTTACCACAACACAGATGTCTGGCAGCAACTGGTGCTCTGTAAATCACTGCAGACTGAATTAAATTAACTCCAAGGGCGCTCATGGACAGGTCTGAAATCACACTCACAAAATGTGTTGTTCTAGCCCTTAGACCTGGCTGGATTGTGACTGCAGGGAGAAAGAGAAGTTCTTACTCGAAGGGAGAGGGTGTTAGCAGTGTCAGCAGGCACAGAAGAAATCTGGTTTTGCCAGCAGCCCAACCTCACAAGAGGAAAGGACTGAAAGGACTTTTTCTTTTCAAGTTGTCTTCACTCATTTAAATATTTTTCAGGTAATTTTTCAGGTAATTAACACCAGGCATCAGTGAACTGATGTTCCTTGAAGAAGACTGAACCATTTATTACCCTTCTAGTCTTCCTTCCTGAAATGACTGAGGTGAAAGAAAGGTTAGAAATAGAGTCTTTACTGGGTTGTCTTATTTCTCTTTTGTCTGTCATGTTGGTTCCAGGAATGGAAAGTCATTAATCACCTACCAAGATGGCAGATTAAGAGTTGCCTCGGGGTTAGAGAAGATGGGAAAAGTTCATTTAAGCACGGCAATTAATTGAAATGAGTAAGATGGGAACAGATTCTTTATTCAAAAGTAAGTAGTAGGTGATAGGCAACAGATTTGGACTGGTATTAAGAAAAATTGAGTGAAGACTCTTAGCTGACAAAGATGAAAAGCAGAAAATGAGTTCTAAGGTAAAAAGAATGCAGAAGAATGGAGAAAAAGGTTTATAGTGATAATCTCAATTTATTTATTGTTTTAAATTATTCAGCTGGAAACCTCTGACTCTGCCTTTTCTCCTAACTGCGTTAGCCATGTGGGTACTATACAGACAAAGCAGCAAAAGCCAAACATCAGCCACTTTTGAGGCTCCAGAAGAAGAATGCTTCAGACAGTGATCGCATTGTGCATCCCTGTGACAAAGTTTTCTCTCCCAGTTAGACTCCACAGACAGATACAAAACGCTGCAGCTGCTGAGATGCACAAGCTCTCATCATACCTTCTTGCTGGTTTTAGGCATCTGGTGCTTTTGGCACAGCTGCCACCAATCCCACCATCCTCCTCACAAAAGAAGCTCCTGCTGACCATTCTCCTCTCCCACATTTGCTGCAGACTCACAGGGTTGTTTTACAGGGGCAGACAATATCATGAAAACCCCTCCTACTTCTATCTCCTTTCTGAAGGAGGTGCCAATAGCCTGCTTTGAAGAGCCAACATAACACAATAAAACCTAAACACAAAGATACCTAAAAGATTCAAGAGGCCCTTCCTTTGCAAAGTTTTAGGGTCAGGACAACTAGGGATGAAAAGCAGAATTTTACCCTGTTTGGCAGTAAAAAGTCTGCATTCATAGAAGTCTCAGAGATAAGATTTGACCAACATACGATCTTTTAATGACAATCAGTTTCCCTATGTGTTACTTCTACTTCTGTGATAAGCTCACCCTGTTCTCTACTAAAGAAACTGGCTGTCCCATACCCATGCAAAAAACTTCCTGATGCCCTATTCAGAGTGGGAAGTTCACCAAGGTCAGTAAAATCTCAAATGACACGCTGCATCTTTCTACAAATTGCCATTTCTATATGAAAAACAGAGCATTAGCAAAAAACTGTACCGTGGCAACGGGTGCTGCTGCTTCTGTACTTAGATGTTGTAAAGATGCAACAGGGCTGCAGGATGTTGTGAAGTCTATTGGCAGGGTCTGCCATGCTTCCCTGGGGAGCCCGTTTGGATTTTCAGCTGAGGTCCGGCGCGACACGGTGAAAACACACCAGAGATGAGGCAAAATCCCAGTTTGCCACTGGAGCAGCTGTCAAAAAAAAAAAAACACAAAAAGCTTTGATCTCAGAGGAAACTTGAGGAAGGGAAAGGTTTCCAGGAAGAAAAATCAATTAAATTCACTGATTTTAGCTGGCTACAAACTGTTACTGTTTAGAAAAAAAGAAGGAGGAAACAGGATTGAAATTGCATTTCAGAGACAGTTGTATGTTCAAAAGTCAAAATTTCTCTCCTGGCTGTTACTGAACAATTCCTGGTCTTTAAATTGGGGCAGGGGCACCCAGGACTATGTTTGCAGCTCCTCTGTGCCCACAATGTCCATTTTCTAGTGAATCCTGACATCCAACCACAAAAACTGAAGCCCTCTTGGAAGCGTCACCTTCATACGAAAAAACAAATAGAAACCAAAACCCCCAAACCAGCAAGTTTTGAAAGGGAACCATTTGTGTTGTGAGAGCTGGCAAAATAAAAAAGCAAGGCTGACAACTGATCCCTGTACCACAGGTGAAGCTTTTTGGTTTTGATTCCCACCGAATAAAGGGTCAATTCTAATAAATCTTTGACACCTTCTAATCAAAGTTCAATATTCACTGCAGTAATGTTTTTGCATAAATACCCTGTTCAGCTGTTAGCTGGAGCACACAGAGCCAGGTTGATCTGAAAGCATCAATCTTGAGGAAATTGGAGACGTTCATAATGAGCTCTCAGTCGTATCTGCAATGCAAGATTAACACCATTTCTGCACGGCTTGTCTCAGTCCAGGTCCTGAAAGACCAGTAACACCCAGAGCAGCTGTGATTAAAGTTCACACACTGGGCTGTCATTTAGTGGGACATTATACCAATTACACTCCTGCTGGCTTTAGAGAAGAATTGTTCTGCTGTCTTTTAAGATACCACGGTTGTTGCAATCACTTATATTTAAAATAAATCTCAGAAAGAAAAAAAAAAAGAGAATAAATGTCAAAGAAATAAAAATTCAGATAGCAACTTCATTAAGACTGGGAACTTGAAACTAGCTGTGCTGCAGCAGCAGGGCAGATTCAACTTTCCAAAAATGATGTTTTCTTCAGATATGCTGGCTGGCACGATTCCCTTTGCATGCACTATTACTGCTCAGTATATGGGGCATGACTCATGATACATCACAACACAGAGTGATAGCTAGAGAAAATTGAGCTTCTGAAAACTGAGATTAAAGGGGAAAAGCCACAGGAATAAATAATACAATAGACAGACAGGGCTGGAGCATACAAATGAGGTGTCTCAGAACAAGTTTTGGCCTGTCATCTAGCCCCTAGTGATGAGCTGCAGACATGCTTTATTTTCCTAGCATCCTAAGAGAAGTGTGAAATAAATAAAGTGAAGCATGAGGCTTTCAGCTACCAAGCCCAGGTATGCTGGTACCTGAGGGTCAGAGACTTGCATATTTTCCAGCATCCCCTTGTTTTCGGTCCTTTGATAAGTAGCCCCAGGCCACCAGGCAGCTCTGCCCACCTGCAGCCTGCAAGGACAGCCACTTGCAGCAGCTCCCCTGTGATTCAGGGTTCGGCACAGAGACCCATTCCCACCCATCAAACCCTCCTGCTTCCTTTCTGCAGCTCTGCTCCCGGAGCAGTGGGTCCAAGCACAGCCATGTACCCTCTCCTGGGAAGAAACAGGCAGTCTGGCTTTTCCCCCTCAGTAGAGACATTGTGGTACAAGGGTAAGTATTGCACTTCTACTGGGTTTTTTTACCTTTTTTTTTGTTTGTGGTTTGTTTTTTTTTTTACTTTGGAGCCTGAATTTGAAAATTTGTCCTGTTCTTGTCCTGTCCTGAAAATTCTTCCTAGGAATTTTGTATTTGCCAGGTGGTGCCTTTTATGGCGCTGGATGATTTCAAGTGCTGCTTGCAACTCCTAAATCTCCTTGCAAGCACTGCTTTCAGTACTTCACACTCCTCCACATCTACAAATGCACGTGCAGAACACAGTGCACCAGCAGAGCAGAGCACAATTTACACATCTCTGCTGCTCCCTTTGGGGAACAGAAGAGACGGTAGGTCTGGCAACTGGAAAGAAAACAAACGAAGGGACGAGAAGGTACCAGAGAGCAGAGAGAAGGAACAGTCCTCTAAAGTCTCTTGGCTGCTGTTCTGACTCTGCAGATAAGCACACAAATATAATTTAATTACTGGGGCTTTTTCTTTTTTTCCCCCCAAAATTAATCTCTCTCGGTAGTAAGATGCAGAGGCTGATGTTATAAAAGGGTGGATGATTTCAAATTAAATTAAAAGCAGACGATAACTTCATAATGGCTTCTCCAGAACATAGCCATCCTTTCAGCACAAATTAATCTGATGTTATGGTAAGAACCATTAAGCTTTCCCACTCAAATTGCCATAACATTGCAAACTAAATCCATGCAACTCATGTATTGTTTGATATTTTCAGCCTTACTAGCCTTGCACCGGGCATGCCTCCTGCCCTTTTGTTCTGCCTTGTTTTTCATAGTCGGAGCCGAGCTGCTGGGATCTACATGCCCAGTAAAGTCACCTTGTGTCACCCACCCACCCACTCTCCCACTTGACAGACATCTTTCCTTAAGTCAATACCACAGAAAAGCTCAAGTCTTTTTGCAAGTCCCTGTGGTCCTTCAGCGTTGTTCACCCTTGAAGCAACTGGGAGCACAGTAACATCTGCAACAGCATCTATTTTCTTGAAGACAGTGGAATCTCAGAGGAGTAAAGGAAGTATCTACACTCCATCCTCATTTTGAAATGATGGCCTTCATCCCCAGTGAGGGACTCGGTGTGGGCAAAAAGGTTTAACTGCCAAGAGCTGATGGCAGGATGGAGGTCAGACTAAATGGAGGTCCTAAGCCAGCTTCCACTGAAGTAAGCTCAAAGACTCCTATGGAGAAGATGATCCTACCTCTCACCCCCTCTGCTTTAGAGTTGGAAAGAATTAAGGACCAGGTTAAACAAGAGGGATTAATAACAATTTAAAAAAAAAAACAACCAACCCAAAACTGTGATGGAGAAAGGGAGAAGGGAGGGACAGAGACTGACAGATTTGGGAGAAAACGTAGAATTTAAAGACAGTGAGAGAAACATGAATGAAACATAATCATTAATAATTCAACATTCTAAACTGAATGCCTACACACATATTCCTGAAAGAAAAACGTAATGGATCCAGTGACATGCATCTCTGGCCACCTAAGGAGATGCTAGCATGAAAGTGACACTGTACAGGAGAACTAGAAACCAGGAGAAATTGATACGAAGTACGTTACCATGCACAGAAGTAGATTCTACATTTATCCTTAAGTGTCTTTAATTTTTCTTTTTTTTTTTACCTTCTCCATGTTAAAACTTGCAATTTATGTTGAAGATACCAGGGCAAGATTTAGGACTGTTGAGATGGGAGGAAAGGAGCTTTCAGGGTCTGTTCAACACAACAGAAATGGTGTTAAGAACTGCCAATATTGATGCTGAAGTTCCAGTTCAGAGCTAGACAAATACAGCTCCAATCCTCTATGTGGAAAGTCATGGCAAGAGGTACCCACACGGAGGTGATCCGCTCCTAAGCCGTGTTGGCACCCACAGATGCAAGTTCTCTCCCATCAGGTGAACAGAGACATTTTTTTGCCCTAAGGCAGAACTAACCACAGACCTTCAGATCAGGAGAGTCACATCCTGAAAAGTAGAATCATAGAATCATAGAATCATTTAGGTTGGAAGAGACCCCTGGGATCATCAAGTCCAACCATCAGCCCTACTCTACAAGTTCTCCCCTACACAGATCCCTCAACACCACATCTAATCTGCTCTTAAACACAGTCAGGAATGGGGACTCCACCACCCTCCACCACCTCCCTGGGCAGCTGATTCCACTGACTGACCACTCTCTCCGTGAAAAATTTTTTCTTCATGTCCAGCCTAACCCTACCCTGCTGCTGCTTGCAGCCATTCCCTCTCCTTCTATCGCTCGTTGCCCGTGAGAAGAGACCAGCACCAACCTCTCTACAGTGCCCTTTCAAGCAGTTGTAGAGAGTGATGAGGTCTCCCCTCAGCCTCCTCTTCCTCAAACTAAACAACCCCAACTCCCTCAATCGATCCTCATAAGCCTTGTTCTCCAGGCCTCTCACCAGCTTTGTTGCCCTCCTCTGCACTCGCTCCAGCACCTCGAGATCTCTCTTGTGCTGAGGTGCCCAGAACTGGACACAATACTCAAGGTGTGGCCTCACCAGTGCTGAGCACAGGGGGACAATCACCTCCCTACTGCTGCTGGTCACACTATTCTTTATGCAAGCCAGGATGCCATTGGCCTTCTTGGCCACCTGGGCACACTGCTGGCTCAAGTATGTAACCTGTTGGAGTTTCCCACCCTGCACAAAAGAAGAATCAGCAGGATTCTGTAGGGATTTAAAGAAAAAAATATTCTAGGATATGTTAAAAGAAATAAAAATGTGGCCTACTCTAAGGGAAATTGTGTTACCTCTGCAGATGACACAGATAAAAAGAACACCAGCTACAGAACTAGTTATCTAGTTCTAGGTGCTGAAAAACCTGATGCCGGAAAGGGCAACAAAAATTATGCCAGACACTTTAAAAATTACTTTTAGTCAGGTCACTATTCAGAAACTGATCACAAAAGGATGTTTTCTGAGTAATTTCTTTGCCCAGTGTCATTACCTTCAGAGAGCAAGGCCAAGACCAGTGACATGTTCTTTAGTCCAAGACAGACATGAAAAAGCACCCAGAATTCTAAGGTGAATGTGACAAATTCAGACCAGAAATAAAGCCCATGTTTTGAGGAGCAAAGTTAACCAACTGGCTGGACAAAACACAAAAAGAATGGCAGGGTTTCAGTCTGAGAAAGAGATGACTTAGAAAATACTCTTCACTCTGCACTGAAGGGAATAACTTCAAGATGACTAACTGTGCAAGACTGGGAAGAACTGGGAAATGCGGGAGACAGTGTAAGGGTCACATCAGAACTTCACCTCTCCAAACCATTGTTGAAAACCATTGTGATTAACCTGAAATATAAAATGGGAATGAATCACTGGAAGTCTTTGAGAGGCCTTTCATTCCAAGCATCCTTGCACTAAGTTACTGAGAGCACTTCAAAGACACAAAAAGGGGCAATTGCACTACCCAGGAAAAAGGAGTGGAAATTATTTTAAGCCTTAAAGATGGCACTTACCTTTTCAAGAAGAGTTGCCCAAGTGTCTGCAGTGCTAGTCAGAGTTTTCAATTGTCTCCTCACAGCTAATCTCAACCTCAAAACCATTTATTAGTCAGACAGACATTGGGAAGGGGAAGGGAGGGGAAGAGAGGAAGGTTTTGGTGTCAATGCAAAGCAGCCCTAATGAAACCAGAGGAACCACAATAATCTAAAACACACATAGAACCATAAAATTGTCTAGGAAGGGACCTTTCAGATCATCTAGTCCATCCATCAGCCTCACTCTGATAAAACCCATCACTAACCCATGTCTCTCAGCACTGTGTCAACCCGGCTTTGCAATCCCTCCAGGGATGGGGCCTCAACCCCTGCCCTGGGCAGCCCATCCCAAGGCTTCACAACCCTTTCCATGCAAACATTGCTCCTCATCTCCAATCTGAACCTCCCCTGGGGCAACTGGAGTCCATTTCCTCTTGTCCCCTCACCTGGGACTTGGGAGAAGAGACCGAACCCCTATGGCTACAGCCTCCTTTCAGGGAGTTGGAGAGAGCCAGAAGGTCTCCCCTCAGCCTCCTCTTCTCCAGGCTGAACACCCCCAGCTCCCCCAGCCTCAACTGGAGTCCATTTCCTCTTGTCCCCTCACCTGGGACTTGGGAGAAGAGACCGACCCCCTATGGCTACAGCCTCCTTTCAGGGAGTTGGAGAGAGCCAGAAGGTCTCCCCTCAGCCTCCTCCAGGCTGAACACCCCCAGCTCCCCCAGCCTCTCCTCACAAGACTTATTCTCCAGACCCCTCACCAGCTTCGTTGCCCTTCTCTGGACATGTATCTTCTCCACATATAAAGCAAAGCACATATATTGTGACTCTGGGAATTTCACCCATGCCAATGTGACTGGCACACGATCAAACAGCACTGAGAAACAGCCCTGTGTGCAGAGTCCTGGCATATGCAAAGAGCTTCCCCAAAACCCACTCTCTTAGATGGTGAGTGCCAGCGAGCACTTGCAAAACTAGAGTGGAAGTGAAGTACCACAAACTAATCCAATAGGCACTTGCATTCTCCTGTACCCCAAGGCACTGGTTTTATGGAAGGAAAGATGGTGGGTTTAAGGCAGGTTCCCTTGGTAATCTATGATAATGGAGCTACCACTGACTTAAGCTTTTACCTTAAGGAGACAGGCACAAAGAGGTATGACCCTAATTCTTTCAGAAGTCATTTTCATTTTCATCTGGGGGAAGGGTTGGAAAAAATTAATTTTGGAGAACTATACCATGAAGTCCCATCCTTTTCTTAAAGGTGGACAGAGATGGCATGTAGTGATCAGCCATAGGAGTCTGTATGTTCCTGGTGTGAGCAGAAGACATGGTAGTGTGTGTCTGCTGGAAACGCCACAGAACATTCCTGATCTGTGCTTTGGAAGCAGCTTTTCCCCCTCCTCTACTTAACTATGTCATCTTTTAATATGATCCTGAGAATTATCCTTTTTCCAGTCCCCCATTTGACTTCGTTGTTGATGTCATGGAAAAAAAAAGCAGTCAGTTGTTTACCAGAGCATTTGATTTTTTCTCAGCAGATCTGGCTATGAATAATTATACCACATATTAATACCATAGTAAGCCAGCTAATGGGCTACTGACGCCTAACAAATAACAGGATGAGAGAAAAAAAGGGCAGATTGGCAGCAGGTTGTTTGCCTTTGTGAGGGTTGAATTATAGAACTGGCCGGGCTTCAAGACTATGAATCATTAAGAACATGCACACAGCAGTTTTACATCAGTGAGCTCTATTGACTGTAGAGGAGCTAATATTGATCTGCTAAACATATGGGAGTGGGGAAGCAGGTCCCACATAGTTAAAAACGCGTTTGAATGTCTGTCCTTTGAATTGTGTTGGTTCCCTGAAACACCCCCACAACTTCTGACATCATGACTAGACCTTTATCCGAAGCCTTTGAAACGGTAGATGTTTCCTTTCAGGTTCACAGTGACAGAAATCTTTGAAACATGACTGAAAAAAGATGACTGTGAGTTAACCATGCTTATCAGGTCTTCTGTCTCCCTTATCACGCTAACCCAATGCCTACACTGAGGTCTATATTCATAGAGATGTTTCTGAATAATAACAAAAGAAAATACAGAATTAACTCCCTTTCCTTCATAATTATTTATAAATGAAGATTTATCTTCATTTGTGCAAATGGGGTGGAAAATACTGCCTCCTTGGTCTGCAGACATAACCACTGTGAACTATGACCCGAGCAGCAAGGAGCCACTGCACAGCACTTTGCTCTTCACTCCAGCAAGAAGGAAGAATAAACATCACAGACCATGAAGCTGTGCAGACCCCAGGGAAGTGATGTCAGCCTATGATTGAGTTAAGGCTGAAAGAGCCACGACTCTTGAGCGTGGAGAAGGCTGAAGGGAGACATCAATGCTTCTGAGTATCTGAAGGGTGGGCTGAAGGAGGATGGAGCCAGACTCTTCTCAGTGGTTCCCAGTGACAGGATGAGGGGCAACGGGCACAAGCTGGAACATGGGAAGGTCCATTCAAATATGAGGAAAAGCTTTCTCGTGAGGGTGTCAGAGCCCTGGCAGAGGTGGCCCAGGGAGGGTGTGGAGTCCCCTTCTCTGGAGACATTCAAGCCCCACCTGGATGCAGCCCTGAGTGATGTGATGTGCTCTGGGCAACCCTGCTTGAGCAGGGGGGTTGGACTGGATGAGCTCTAGAAGTCCCTTCCAATGCCAACAATTCCCTGATTTCATGATTCTACCCAAAAATACACCTCCTTATCCATTATAGGAGATAGCACAAATCAGCCCACTAGCTATTAGAGGCTGTTTCATGGGGCAACAACAAAAAAAATGTAAGCAGCAATTATTCCTGTTTTATTCACAGGATTAAGAGACTCTGGACATCCACATCAGTTGAATGGTGACCACATGAGCTTTCACCAGTGTGTTCTATCATGTTTGCATACAAATAACAAATCAACATTTTGTGGTAGGTAAACACTGAATTTAGAATCTTTAATATATCATATTTCTCTTTATGTGCACAGTTCATGCTGCTGGTCAGACATGAATCTTTATTAAATATTGGCACCTCTCACTACCTCTTAAAATTTTCTTGAATTTGTTCATAAAACCTCTCAGCAACACAGCCTCCCATCCCTGGTGACCCGTTGCTGACAAGCTCTGACTGTCACTGTGAACCAAAACCAAAAGGGAAGCTCAACACCGTCCCCTACTTTCATTCTGATAAGCAGGCACACACCCATGAACACTTAGCTGTCTTGGCAGCCTCCAGTGATAAGAATCAGGCCTGCAGCCTGTTGAAATATGGAGAAGAATCTCTCTGCAGAGGGCAGGGTTACAAGAAACACAAGGCTTTGTGAAATTCACTGCTGATTTTCTGTCTCTCCACTGAGCAAGTGTAGGATATGCATCTGTTTCAAGGAAAATGTTTGCAACGTGACCTCCTCACACCCTGTCCTGGGCACCGGTAAACTAAGTAGGCATGATGGAAATCTATCATTTCAGGTTTGGCTGTTGAAAACCAAGAATGTGTGTGATTTAATTTTCAGCTGTTTACAAAGAGGATGAACAAGGCAGAGAGCTCTTTCATTTCTCCTGTTAATCCAACCTGCCTCATGGAAAACCTGAGCTGTAGCCCTTTGTGACCCTTTTCTCTGGCTTTTATATAAGAGAAATAGAGGGAGACCAGAGGAAATAAATAAATAAAAAAAAACCAGCAAGGGCAATGAAGTGATGTCTCAGATGACCAAGACATTGACAAAAATACAAAACCACCTACTCCCCTTGAAGTTTCCAAGTCTCCAGTTTCCAGGACCCTTGCAGGGAGCCAAACCCCAGAACCTTCTGCAGGACACAACATTATCGGCCTCGTCTCCTTCAGAGAAAGCACATGTCATTTGAATGATGAGGGACAAATAAATATTGGCTCTAAGATTAATCCTGACAGGCAAGATCTCAGGAAAGGCCCAATTTAGGGCTGACTGGCTGCCTCCCTTGCATGAACAGTCGGTAATTTAAAATTTGATCACTTTACATCACTCAGCCACCATCAAACTGGAGTTTAAATTGTGTTTTCCTTGAGGTGCTTTTGGGACCAAATGAGATCACTAAAGATATAAATTAGTGCAGAATGTATTAGATATTTACAATCCACCTCTGTGCAGTCAATAAATGATGTCACCATAGAGAGGGGAGTGCAAGCTAATGCAAACAGGCTGGGCATGACAAAAGCTTTTAGTATCAAGTGCATTTAACCCAACTACTTTACTGCATCCTTCTGAATGAAGCAGCCTTTCTGACTGCAGTGACTCAGGCCTGCACAAATGAGAAGAAAATCTGGCTTACAGAGCAAGGGATAAAAAAATAAATACAAACCCTGTATTTCTCTGAAATGTGCTGTGAATCCTTTGAATATTAAGGAAACTTGGCAGCTTCCAATGACTAAAATGTATCTATGGTACTTATACGATGATCAGATTCATGTCTTCTGCTTTATTATACATTTTTAGTCAAAAGCAGTTTGATTAAAAAGCAATCTTTGGTATAGTGTGAATTCACTTTTTTTTGCATGGGGCTTCTAATAATTCTACTTTTTATTGCAATAATTCCAATCCCTGTTAATACATCCCTTTCAGTTTTCACAGTCTTCAGCTCAGACAAAATCCTGAGAAAGCTTTCTCACTGAACCTTCTCAAGCGTCCCAGCTGTTGGATTTAAACCACTGCACTGTGTTGTACATCTGCAGTCTAACAGGTTTTGCACCTGCTGGACCTTGAGCAAACTCTGTAGGGGAAGCGAAGCAAGCCCAATAGGAACGGGAAACTTGCTCTTCCTGGGGCTGTGAGTTGTCATCTGCCACAGTGCAGCCACTTGGCTCGCTGGAAGGGATGAAATGACCTCCAGGAACGGTGAGCAGAACTCAGAAGAGAGAAGACCTTCCTTGCTTGCAGCACCAAGGCAATGCAGTCATTTAATAACCACAGGGCTGGAAAAGACTCGCTTTAAAAGGGGTAACAGTTTCATAGAATCATTCAGGTCGGGAAAAGACCCTTGGGATCATCGAGTCCAACCATCAGCCCCACTCTGCAAAGTTCTCCCGTACACCAGATGCCCCAACACCACAGCACAACCACTGTGAAATACACTCAGGGATGGGGACTCCACCACCTCCCTGGGCAGCCCAGTCCAGTGTTGTCTGAACACTTTTTCTGTCAATATTTTTTTCCTAATGTCCAGCCTAANACACTTGCTTTGCCTCATCTGAGCTCTGGACACCGTGAGGCTGTCCCATTTTAAGTGTCATGTTTCTTGCCATCAGTCCTTTTATTCCATGCTGTCTGAAGTACAGTCCAGCAAAATAATACATCCCCACCACTCCCCTTCCCACTGGTTCTGCACTCTGCTTACAGCTTGGATTTCAACATCTTGTACTCATTCCCTGCACACAGAGCTAATTACCTTGGCTAGATAACAGACCATGCTACTCCCAGAGTGACACTGGCAAACCCAGCGAATTAACTGAGGATCATCTAACTTCACAGTCCCCACTTCAATGAGACACTGAAGTGAGAACTCTTCAGAGTTGTCATTCTCTGGTCCTTCTCCACCTCCCAAAAGAAGTTTTCCCAAAAAAAGGAGCTGCAGAATGGAGATTGCTATCAATAAAATCTTGCAAATTTGCAAGAGAAAGGGCTGTACTGCTAGCTTCTTAATGGGACTCTTCTGTTACCTACACTGTTCATCTGGGGGCTTTAATAGCAACAACTATGTGGAACTGGAATAGAAATCTCATCACAGGAACTAAACTGAAAATAAGAACCTGTGCAGTAAATATTCCCGTGGCATTATCCATAGCAGGAACAGTGATACTACTGCTAGTTGAATTAATGACCAAGAAAACCTGAAGCTGATCCCCCAAGGAAAAGGATGTGCAAATGCTGTCTCTCCTTGCCCTCATTTTAAGACCAGTTCAGACTGTTAATAGGACAAATACTCAGCATTTTTCTTTCCTCTACCATCTACTTTTCCTATTTTTACCATGGCAGGCACCATTACCATAATATAGATTCATTATGTTCTGCACTGTGCCACATTTTAAATGCTTAATAAGAAATCCTCCCTTGTCCATGTATCGCTGTCAAACCCAACGGGACTATTTGTGGGGCAATTATTTACATAATTAAGGGTTGTGCTACAAGATGTGGAGCTGACTTAGCAACGTGCTCTGTGCATTTGGTAACTTCTACTAACAGTTATTAATCAAGTCAGTACGGTGAGGTGTATCATAATTGTTCCAATTTCACTGTCTTAAAACAAATGAGGGAGGCAGAAGGGAGGGGGGAGAGAATCCCACACTTAGATCAACCACGAGGCAAGGCTTAGAAAAATGGAAGGAGAGGAAAGGAAGGAGAGGAAGACACCAGGCAAATGGGATACTGAAGAAAGTAGATATAAGGGAACACCATCACCCAGCCAGAAACTTCATCAGCCAGCCACGAACTGAGGGTGAATACAGCAAGCAGCCACACGGAGCTGAGAGATGAGGTGTATGGTCAGATTCTGCACAAATCTGAGGTTTGGGGAGCTTGAAAGCTGTGGTGAGCTACCACAGAAGTGACTTTTGAATACTGGTTGAAAAAAATGAAAGGTAGTTGCTGATTTAGAAGAAGGTGAAAAAGGTCA
>VZTM01019458.1:35263-73645 GCA_013400555.1 Jacana jacana
GGGTGGGAGGGGGGGGGAAAGCAGGGGGACACACGTTCTCCATTCCAAATCACACTGCTTTGACAAGTGCCAGCTTCTTGCTCAAACAGTAAGACCAAAAAAAAAAAATCAGAAAAATTCTGAATAATCTAAGCTTCAGCTTAGGAAAGCAAGCACAAATAAAGTCTTGATATTGTAGGTATTCATGAAGTGCTTGCTACTTTCTTGGAGGGTGTTTTATTGGTGTTTTTTTTTGCCTCCCAGCAAATGAGGGCTTTGCTATAAGCTGGAACATGGGAAGGTCCATTCAAATATTAGGAAAACTTACTGGTGAGGGTGTCAGAGCCCTGGTAGAGGCTGCCCAGGGAGGGGGTGCAGTCCCCTTCTCTAGAGACCTTCAAGCCCCCCCTGGATGCAGCCCTGAGTGCTGTCCTCTGGGCAGCCCTGCTTTAGCAGGGGAGTTGGACTGGGTGAGCTCTAGAGGTCCCTTCCAACTCTTGACAGTTCCATGATTCTGCATTGAGAGATGCAACAAAAGATTTTGGAGGGTTTGGGGGGATTTTATTTTCTTTTTTAATGCTTAAGAAGTATCTCCTATATGTGAAGAAGCAAAGGACTAGCAGCAGTCCCAAAGCATTTTGAAAAACCTAAGAAACAAGCAACTCAATGAACAGCAGAGCTGCCCCCAAAGGGGGAACCATTGTTGATTAACAGCTAAGAGTTGTGATGAAGGACAAGCAGCTGAGTTTTAGCTTTCTTGAACTCAAGCTGGGGATGACACATCAAGAGGAAATGCCAGACAGACAGGCTGAAATCTCATTTGGACACGAGCAGATGGGTCTGGAACAGAGAGATTGATCTGAGACTTGTCCATATAAAGACAGTAATTAACTTTGTACTTACAGAGTCAGGTACATGAGAGAAGAGAAGGAAACTACAGGCAGACTCCTCTACAAAACTCAGAACAGGAGCTAATATTTTCCTCCCGTGTTTCTATGCTTTCACGTCACTTGCTTCAGTGCTTTCTTATTTTAACAAAGACATCAGATTTTTCCACAGCCCTAAGCCTTCAAGAGGCACCCTGCAATACAGAAATACGGTTACTGACAATAGCACACATTCTCAGAAAAGCAGCAAGATGTATTTCAGTTTGGAGAACCTAAAGGGTTACTGACATATGTACAAACAACAGTGAATTATGTATTAAATGTTGCACATAAATATTTTAATATTACATGTTGGGAAGAGAAAAATGAAGTCTCACTTGTGTACCTTACTGACAGACCTGGAGTCTGAAGCTACCTATCTTTCTTTATACTGCTCACAACTGCAATGTGACTTGAAATTTGTCTGTGAAAGAGGGCATCAGGCTGATTTAGATGACACAGGGTATTTTCTTCCGACACAGGACTTGTGCATGGGATGTAGAGGTTCTTTGGCTCCTACAGATGCTCAGAAAACGCTGTGTCCACCACAAGATACAATCTAGAGTGCTCTGTGGTCAGCTCACCTTCCCAGAAACTCAGCTGCTTCAGTGTAGTTTCCAATAGGGCCTGAAAGATGTGGGATGACCCTTGATACTAGTACTAGGGCATGTATGACACTTCATACTGCAGTAGGACACCTTGACTGCTACTTGAGCCAAGACCAACAACTTGTTCACACTGAACACTTGCCTCACTGATCAAAATCAGTGAGAAGCCCTTCTCACTGTGAGAAGCTGCACAAGACAGCTCAGAGATGAAGTCCATCATTCAGCTGCAGCTTGGAAATGCAGTCCAGTTACAATGGCCCTAAAAATCTATCCTCTGTCAGAATGAGGCACATCCATGCCAACCCTCATCATTTCATTGTAAGCTTCTGGCAGCTTTGTGTTTCTGCCAAAACTCCAATATCCACCAGCATGTGGCAGCCCTCCTGATTTCAGCAGCTGAAGTCCTCAGTAGCCACCAGCTGGTCAACACCAACAAATATTCTTATTGCTGTTCCCTTTCTGCCCCATTCCCTTTGGTGCCTTTGCCACCTACAGCATCTTCAAGGTTCATGGAATGCTGTGCAGATGTGCACACCAGCTGTTATCCTGGTTAGTCCCACTGCAGCCACAATGGCAAAGGGGACACTAAGGTGGTAGCAATGGGTAAGGGTATTGGTGTATGGGTGCACCTGTGGAGACAGCTTGGAAAGGAGTTTCTGTTGCATGCGAATTTTTCAATGCAGGGTTGTGTCTTTTGAATAAACCTCAGTTTTACCAGATCCAAATTAAGCATGTACTGCTAATTCAGTTTGCCATTAAGCACATTTTGCAATAATCTTTACTAGGATATCAAACACTATTAGAGTCCTGTTGGTTAAATGCAGCTATTTTCACACAAGCACCAGAATTTTCTATAGCTTTTTTCTCTCCTCTTTTCTCTTCAGGTCATTTGGTGATTGACAGCTCAATGTACTACAAGAACATTGGAGGGTAAGAGATTACTGTGTGCTGCAGGCAGCAGATCCATGCTGCATAAAAATGTATTCTCTTCATTATTACCTATTTGACAAAGATTTAAGAGGGTTTTGCAGCTGAGGGCCACATGTAGAAAGACTACAGATCATTTCCAACAGACAGATTGCAAAAAGCCTGGGTAATTTTCAGTGAGATATATTCACCTACATTAAGGAGTTGCTGAAAGCCCATCTTCAGAGTGCACCACTGGTGCACACCACATCACGGGGAGGGAATTGGAAATAACAAGCAACAGCACAGCTGGCTGAAAATTCTAGGAATTACATATTCTTTTACTGGAAAATGGAATCATAAAATCTCCGATGTTTGTTTCCCTGTTCATTTTCATGCCTTTATTACTAGCAAAGGGAAAGGCATACATTGTGTCTGCAGCTGTGTGAAGAGGAAAATCTGCTGCTTTTGAGCTGCTAACAGAGCACTGCTGTAGCTGTAGTTTGTTGTCCCATTGCTCTCACCTTCCCTGTGGGTCCTGGGCCCCAGCTGAATCAGACATCCCTGGAGCCACGCCAGCCTTCCCAGAGATGGCAGCAATGCAGCACCCGCTGTGTCACATCTCCCCAGCGAAGCAAGGGGAAAAAAAACGGGGCATCAGGGGCACAGCACAGTCTGCCATCGGTGCCAGGAGTGAAACACCATCCCTGTCCTGGTCTCCTCCTCTATCCTCACCTTCGTATCCTGGGCCTGAGCACTTTTACTTTAGGGTAGGCATGATCCTGGGCAAAGCACAGCCTGAGTGAGAGTCAGTGCTTGGCCAGAGGACAGGAGAGCTGCAGATCCCATGAGGGTAGTTCAGGCAGATGGAGAAACTAATGACAGCTCATAATGTTCAAAGCACTCAGAGAGAAAGCCAGTTGTACATTCTTGTGTGTTGAGCCAGATTACAGGAACCCACATTAATCTCTTATTTAATGCTTGACTGCTCTGCAGTACCAGCCATCAGGAGCCTCGTACGCTCCCTGGCTCATCTATATAATCCAAAGATGCTGGTAGTGATCTTTGATGACCTGAGAGGTCAAAGAGATACTAACCCACAATGCAGTAAATCACCTTGTATTTTACAGAAAAAAAAGAAATAAAACCCAGCTTTTTGGTGAATGGTCAGATAACAGAGCCAAGAAGGTTCCTATCACCAAGCTTTGGAATTCAAGCTTATCCCAGTGATATATGTACCTTAGTCTGTGGGCTCCTTTAGAGAGTGTTCCTGTGTTTAGATAAGAGACACCAAGCGCTACCTGAATCCTCCTTTGAACCAAACTCGCCTTTGCAAGGAGCTGTGCAAGGGCTGTATTACTTTAGCCCACGCTTGCTTTGCTTTTAGTGTTTGGTTTTGAACATCACTGAAAATGGGTGCTTTCATCTTTGCCACTTTGAAACACCAAAACCAAAAATAAACACTAGAATCAATATTATAAAGAAATCAGAAGAAAGCAAGCACATCATCAGGAAATTCCCTTGCTTGCCTAATGAAAATGATTCCCCTCTAAAAAAAAGTAAATCCCATGAACAGGGTTTCCAGAATCTCTTTCCTTTAGTGATTCTCTGTGTAGCACAAGCTTATTGCCTCTTCTCGGTGCATGCTGCTCTCCTCCACCCAGACACTTACTTTCATAAAGCTGGTAGAAAAGTTTGTTCTTTGAGACAGATAAACCTCTGTCAGATACCACTGATGTTGGCAAAGAATCTGTAGGTAGGGGGTCCCCTGCTCCAAGAGCGTGACCACGCAGCCTTATTTCCCTCAGAGGGAACCGCTCTGAAGAGGGCAAACCCTCAAGATGGGAGGCACTTGCAGCCAGACCGTAATGCCACACCACCACACTACATACCTGAAGAGGGTGAGCTACTTGAGGAACCTACAAAACATGTAATAAAGGGGCAGAAAAAATGCTGAGAAGGCAGGATGAGTAATGATTCAGTTGTTTGTTCTGGCACATGCAAGGAAATCCACAAACTCTCCATGCTCACAGCACTCCCAGTGTCTGCACCAACTGCAACTTTGCCTCTTAGACCTGAGCTAGCAAACACTCATCTCAAGGCAGAAAAAGGACTGGTAGATTCACAGCCTGATTCCATACATGCAGCTCTCCCCATTGCCCTGAGTGGCCAGAACCTGCCCAGAAGAGTGGCGGTGGAGAGCTGTCAGGTGACACCCATTCTCTCCCTCCCCACTTTACTGCTCCCAGCTAACAAACTGGTAAGGGAACATCTGCTGGTCCAGATCAATGTGAGGAGAGACACGGGCTGTTGGAGGGTGGCTGAACAGCTGGCACAGCTGCCAGCTCCCGGGGCAGCACAGGAGGCTCCTGTGCAGGTACCATCTTGCACATAGATTTGTGCAAAGGTTTTGCTTGGGATGTTCTTCTGTTCATCTCTGACAGGAAAAAAAAAAAAGGAAAGAAAAAGCAAAGCAGACTTTCTAAAAGTACTACCCCTGTTCCTTGTCTGTGTTCAATTAATTCCCGATGTGCTGAGGAACAGTGCTCCTAGAACCTCCTGAAGGAAACAGTTCTTTTCCACCAGAATAACTTGCACCCCTCACCCCCCCCCAACCTACATCTACAAAACCACAAATAAACCCACAAATAAAGCAAGACAGAACCCAGAGATAGTTGTGGACCAGAATGAGCCACCAGCCTCTTCCAGTATGTCAAAACTTCACACCTAACAACTGTTTAACACGGGCCAAAACAGTAGTACCATCATAAACAGGAAGATTTTCAGAAACCTGAGCTAATGGCATTTGAGATCTTAACCCACAACCTATGGCCTTAGACCAGGCAAATGTCTGTAGGATCCACTAAGCAGCTTTCTTCCTATCTTTCTCACTTTCCTTGTGTATTTCTCACCTAAGAAGGCAATCCTGTCCTGCCTCAATCCTTTCCCTCTCTCCAAGAGGTGCAAGTAAACAGAAATGGGGTGGTTGTTTTTCTTGGCAGGACAGAAAGCACATGTTTTCTGGGAGTCACCCAAACCAATGAAGTTGTCAAAAAATAAATAAAAATCCCCACAACTCTAAATTTATTAAGTATTAAGCTTATGCAGTGCTCCAGCGAGGGATGGGGTGCTGAAAGCAGACCAAACCTCAGTGCCACTCTGAATACCATCGACTGAATAAACTACTTGCCATCAGCATCAACAGGCAGCTACGTCAACAGCAGTACTTTGCCTTGCTTAAATCAGGTCCCAGCTTTAATCAAGCAGGGGCAGGGAGAGGGATTACAGCCTGCAGGTGCTACAGCTTGGAGCCAGAGCCCAACACAATGGCCTTACAATGCGATGAAGCAGCGTGGAGGTAATCTCCTAGCTTCATCACAGGTTCAGTAAATCCATGCTCTAAATTAAAACTAGATGGTTCTGAGCTAATCTTGACAGCACTATTTCACCCAGACACACAACCCCAACAATGCAGCTATATTTGCTCCTTTTCTGGAGCATATAATAAGTGCTATGTAGAAACAACCTCATCCTAAACAGGCTTGAGTACTCAATCACTGCAACAGAAGGAAATGTTGAGTTTTCTCTGCATCCACATGACTGTTTCTTCTTTTGTCTTAACCCAGAATTTGTACCAGAAAGTAGAAAAGACACTGAGTTAGGTCAAGGAGACTAACTAGTCTTTCCTAATCATTCCTTTTCCACAATCTTTGCTGGATTTGGGATTCCTGTTGGGATTCTCCTGCTGTAGACACATTGGCCTAATGGTCCCTCTGGATGGCTCTAACAAGTGCAGTGTCCAAAGTAGTCTCCTAAGCTGGTCTCCCAAGGGTTTCGGGTGCTTTGCAAGAGAAAAATACATCTGACTTCGCACCTCTGGTAGGAATAAGTAAAACATAAGTGCTATGTAAGACCATAAAGACAGTCTGGAAGGGTGAAACAGAAACTCAGCTGCTGTTAGAGCAACATCTAATGTCTTAACTGCGTTGTTATATGTTGTCACCCATCTTCTGGTTCTACAGCCCCGTCATCCAAGCAGTTTTTGCTAACCTTACAAAACAAAAGGCATTCTTGTAAAACTTCAGACTTCACCAGAAAATTAGCATAAAATCAACCAGTGGTAAAGAATTGAGTTCTACTGACAACCTCAACAGAGGGCAAAGGAATGCAGGTTAGTCAAGCGGTGAATTAGGACATTTTGGGGGAAAAGGACAGGTGTTTCACATTATTCCCTACAGTGCCAAAACCATCAGAGCGTGGGCTTGACCGAAGATCTGTGTCCGGGGCTTTCCTGGACCATTTCATTCACATATTGCAGCTCTTTGCCTGTTTTATAAATTGAGACAAGTACTGGAAGATTCAGTTAGGAGAGGAGAGGAGTAAAGAATACAAACATCACCACAGCAGTGCTCTCCATTGCCTAGATGACAGAAAAGGGATGCTCAGTGAGGGAAGTGGAGAGTTTTAAAATTATGTCAGAGAGCATGAATGTCAAGTTCTGCTCGTTAGAAGCCTTCAAGTCTCATCAGGAAACAGTTCATTAGAAATTCTTCTGCAGCTAGTACAAAAGGTCTGCTCCAAATGACTCAAATTTCCCTTAAACTTATTAATAAGCTCTGGTAGAAGCACAGTGTGCCTCGAGTTGCAGTGGCAGACATTATAATAGTTATTACAGTGCGTGTATGAGCTGCTATACAACAGGTATTGTGATGTTAGTAATTAACTAGAGTGCTACTAGTGACGCAATTCAGACAATGTGATAGTTTGGTACGTCTAGAGGGCAATTTATCCTACCTTTTGAACAGATATTTAGGATACCACCACTAAAAAAATATACCAGCTAAAAACAAAACTCTAAGTTAAATGGTGGCTATTATTAACTTCCTTCTTCTTGGTACCAGCATCAATTCTCCAATCAGGCTGATTCCCTCACTCAGCATGCACCAGATCTTTTTACCTCCTTGCGCCCAGAGGAAGGATGTGGACAGGGGCTAGTAGCCAGTCAAACAGCCCACAATCTCAGACACAGAGGTGCCAGGCACACGTGGTACACCAGGACATCTGCTTTGCCAGCTCATCCTGTCATCCTCTTTCCTTTCAGCTGTGAAGGGGAATCCAAGTCTCACTGCCTAAACTCCTGGTACTGACCTCCACGGAGCAGCTCTACTCCCTTCTTTAGCTCTGCTGGAGTCTGCCAGATGTCTCCACTACATCACCAGTAAGTGATCTGCAGGACTATGACTGCCACAGCCACAAACGTGCACATCTCTGACCTCCCTTAGATAGCGCGGAAGATCTCTATTTCTTATTTGTCCTTGGCCAATGGAAGCAGCAGGGAATAACCTTCATAGGATGTCACTGATTTAATGATTCTCCAGATCAACTTCTTCCTTATCTTGTTTGGTTTTTTTTTCTCCAGTAAAATACAGCACAAGGACTCCCACAATGTCTTCATGCATTAGAGGTTACAAGATCAGATTTTTCCTTTTCAAAGGGAAAAATACAAGCAACACCGTGCTATGGTTAAGGGTAGAATGGATTGATATTCCTTGTGAAGGGTGCTTTTTACACTGCACTTCTCTCTACTGCAATTTCATTAAGATTAGCAAATACCCATGTTTTCAACGGTGGTTCATCACATCAGCCACCAGAAAAATAAATGCATACTTACTGCCCAAAGACACAGGTTGTAGAGTCAAATATCTCCTTTGCTCTAGCCAGTCACTGGCAAGCAGGAGCTGTAGCTAAGGCTAAGACTTCTCACTACCTGGAACACCCAATGCTGATTTCTTCCCCGCAACAGGCCACAAAGCAACAACGTCACAGCCTTAGCATCTTTCACATGTTGCCTGTCTTCATGGCCCAGAGTTCAGAAGTCTCTGGAGCAGGCTGACAACTACACAATGGGGCACCAAATATCCACTTTCTTTATTCTTTTTTTTTAAAAGTGTATTCATCCTCCATTTCTAATTATCTCTAAAATATGACATTGCAACTTTATCACTCCACCACTAGTCACTTAGCTCAATAGAGCAGGAGTATCAACCATCATTCCTGTAACCTCTATGAAACCGCTGGCTGAGATGGCTAAGAGGTTAAGAATTACCACATCCAACACTGGAAAATTCAAGAAACAGAATAAAACTCCTGTGAACAGCAGCTACATGACAACTATTTAGACCAAGACATGCGGAGAAAATTGGGTACAGATGAAGCTCCAGGGGACATTAAATATGGATGGGGTACCTCGAAAGAAAAAAGACAAGATGATCTGTCACAGTCTTAAAAAATGCACTGGGTTGAAAGATTCCCTGCTATAAAAGAGGGCATAGTCCAGTACAATCAGAGACCTGCTGCATTACCTTGTGAAACATAGCTTGTCAGTCCTTTGACAGATTACAGGCAAGACCTATTCATTCTGAAAGGGTGAGGCCAAAACAGTGAAGAAAAAAGCCCACCAGTCTGGAGAGCTTTTTTTCAGAGCTTGCCCATTTCAGAATGATGACAGCTAATTATAGCAACTGCTTTCGTTATGGGTGACCTCTGCTTCAATGTGTGGTACCTTGTTACTGGAGCAAATTGGGGAAATGAATTAAATCAGCCAGCTAAGTCCCTGTCCCTGCAAAGCATAGCAGAATCTGGGCCCTGGTTAGCAATGCAGCCATCCTGCCCCCCAAAATTTCCACCAGAAAGGACTTGCTGCTGTAATGGAAAACACTGAGGCAGTACATCACTGTGTGGGCCATACGTGACCTATCTGAGCCTAGAAAGCTACTAAAAATCAATTCAACATACCTATGGGTCTTCAAGTTACCGTCAAGGACGCACTCACGGTTGATTTTCTGCTAACACTTAAAGAAATGTCTGTATTCCCGACTTGTTTTCATCTCCATGAATAAATTCATGTCACAGACAGCTTGGCGAGCTGGCTATTCACAGACATCAAAGGAGACACGACACTTTGAAGGGGGGAGGCAGGGTAGACATCATTATAAACGGTGGGCAAGAGATATTTCTCTTGCAACTTTGCTAAACAGTCACAGGAATAAAACTGAAGCAAGTTACCGCTTTTCTGAACAGAGAAGAGAAGCTGTTCCTACCTTTCAGTAAGCTAAGGAATCAGAAGTCTTCTATCATAATGCTGCTGGCACATTCAAACAGTTCATAGGGGAAAAAAAAGTCCTTTTAAATGCCAAAATATATTCTTTCTTGGAGAAATGTTTAAAAGGTTATTTAGACAATGTGACATTTCTTTCTTGATTTTTTTTTCCACATAGAAATGTTTTATCTCTGGTGCAATTTTTTCTACAGCCCACTTTGGCGTCCACTTTTATTCCAGAAGAATCTCCATCAAGCTCCAGGCTTTACTTTCTTATTCTAAGCCACATTAATTGAATCACATTGCGGACCTGTGGCTCTTCTTCAATATGGCAAAAAACCTATGATAAAGCTAAAGCAATTCGAATCTCATGCTGCTGTACACCAAATTACTTTGCCAGCAGAGAGGAGTTCAAAGGCTGTACAAATACAGATTACTTTTTTTCTTTACAATTGGTGAAATTGCTAAGAAGCTTTGTGCAACACTCAATATCTGTATTCAGAGCAAAAATACTCAAATATGATGATGCACACATGAACTTCAAAAGTATTTTCAAAGCTTTGACGGAGCACTTCTCACTTAAAAGACTTTGAGTGCAAGCAATATGAAGGTTTAAAACTCTACTAATTTGACCAAAAAGGGGAACCAGAAGGGTTTGTATTTATTGTGCTGCACAACAAAGCAATGTGTCTTCTCTTTTAGGAGCACTGGGAGCAATACATTCAGAAAGTATTAGTGACGCTATCGCCCCAAAAGGTTAAGAGGGGGATTTTCTTATCTGTAATGATTTATGAAGCTGACAAGACTGCATCCAAATGGGCCTAGGAAATACACAGATAGAAAATCTTAGAAGGAAATCATTGTGTCAGGGCATGAGCAGATAGATCCTTTCAGTAATGAAACAACATTCTAATTCATGAATCATGTTTGTCAGGAATAAATAAAAACAGAATCAAAATTGGTACCTTCTGTCTTTAGTAAACACTGAGGATAAAGGTTCTCTCCCTGAGGCGTAACAGAGAAGGAAGCATTATTTGTTGATCTACTCCAACAAGGCATATCTGAGCAATGTTTTCCACCCTTCATGTGGTGTTTGTGCTGTATATTATCAATATTGGCTGCTGATGCCAAGGTCTCAGTTGTCAGCTAAGTGCTCTGCTGTGACTCGGGTTTTAAGCAGCAAATTGCCAATGTCCCTCCAAGAGATGGACACTGAAGTAAAACCTGTCATTTACTTTAACGGCTCAGATGTCAGAGAGAAGTTTTGCCATGGCAGACGAAGCTGTCTGTTAATCCTCCCCCCTCCACACTGAGACTGATGGGATGGCCATGCTTACCCATCTAGCAAAGCTCCCCACATAAATGAGTCCAAGCAATTTCCCAAAGTGTAATAAATAAAGATCGACCTCTCACTGACGTTCTCTGGCTGGCATTACAGATGAGATATCATTTGGGTGCAGCAAATTTCAACCTTGGGGCAAGAGCAATACTTGGCACGGTGTAAGATCTTGACCAGAAAAACCTCCCAGAAATACCCAGGATGACCAGGATTTGAATGAACATCCTCTTTATTTATAACAAGCTATAGCACTGATACAGCTTACATCTCAGACCAGTGCTACATCTTCCCCCTGCCATTAAAAGAGAGCAGCTGATAAATGGCACTACAAAAGGGTATCATCTCTCCCAACTTTTATGATCTAAAACTTCGGCACCAATGTTAAGGTGGCTGTCTGGTCACTCTCCATAGCTGACAGCAAGTTGTCTCCATACAGCAGTCTGTCACCTGCTCTAGGTAGTTATCCCAGAGTGTTCTTCAAAGGTGCCTCCCTTTTACCTTTAAGCAGGGAAAAACCTCCCCCACTGTGCCTGAGGTGCCTTAACATAAAAATGACTCTGTGCACTTGAGCAACACACACATTTTGTTTGCCTGAGACAACTCACGCTCTAGAAGTCTTCTTCAAACAAGAAGTGCAAACAACTATGTTAAAGCTATTAAAAAGCAAAAGAACAAGGATAATACTGGGTCAGGCAAAAAGTCTAACTAACATAATATCCTGAATCTAACAGTGTCCCCAGGAGACGGTCAGGGAGACATATTAAAAATCAACAACAAACGAACCAGCATCCTGGGCTGCAGCAAAAGAAGCATAACCAGCAGGTCCAGGGAGGTGGTTCTGCCCCTCTATACTTAAGCTCTTGAGACCCCGCCTGGAATATACTGTGTCCAGCTCCAGAGTCCTCAGCACAGCAAGATCATGGACCTGTTGGAACGGGTCCAGCAGAGGGCCACAAAGACGATCAGAGGGCTGGAGCACCTCTCCTGTGATGACAGGCTAGAGAGAGTTGGGGTTGCTCAGCCTCAAGAAGGCAGCTGTGGAAAGACCTTAGAGCAGCCTTCCAGTACCCGAAGGAGGCTACAGGAGAGCTGGGGAGGGACTCTGGATCAGGGAGCTCTCCTCAGAACGAGAGGCTGGGGGAAAGCACCAGTCACCTCTCATTGGCCAATCCAGCCTAAACCACAACAAAGGCCTACAAGTTGTACTTTGGATGGTCTGTATTTTCTCCCAGAGCCTGTGCTGTCTGGATCAGGCTACAGCTCCCATGATTCAGTATATCTCTTGCTGGCCTAGGGGCACTTGAGATCATGCTAATTACACAGCAGCTCTGGGAGACAGAGAACTGTCACACTGGAGAGGACTTGGGAGTGATGATGGCTCTAATGTCACAGAAGAGCGGCGTTCCAAAAATGCTTTGAGTTTAGGCTGGAGCATTTCAGTTTGGAAACAGGAAGTGTATATGCATGATTTTTACCTTTCAGTTGCTCCGTTGCCTGATTAAATAAAAGCTACTGAATAACATGCATGGAACATTTCAGTCCAGCAGGTGCACAAATTAATAATTTTAATAAAGTGCTTTCAACAACTGCTGATCTACAAAAAAAACCCAAACAACAACAAAAAAAAGATGTCAGCATAGGGCAGGGCTGCCTTGCAGAGCCCTTTCACAAAGCAGATCATGCCCTTCCTCCTCCCCACTGCATTAGGAAACTACAATTGCTGCCAGTGTTGGAGCGACACTGATACCATGCTTAAGAAAGCAAAAGAAGAGCCTGATCCCTTCAGAGCTATTGCCAGGCCTGAGCAAACACCCGGGGCTCCCACAGCTAATCCCTGGGAACACTAATCCCTCCTGTGAAGTTTTCCCCAGGGAGTTTGTTGGTTGGCAAAGGTGCCCTTTTTCATTGCAGCTGGGGGGAGTAGCACCATCCCATTCTGCTCTCCACACAGCTCACTGCCTCCACCCACATGGACCATGGGCTCTGCTTCGGGACCACCACGTGCCACCATTTATGAGAGCCACACACTGTGAAACCTAATCATCACTGATACACGAATGCAATTAACTCAGTGTTTACATGACAGATGTAGCAGTGTGCTCTCCCTGGTTTGCCCCCTTCCCCCCCCAAGCTCCGGCTCAAGCCCTAACTGTCAGTGGGAGCTGTGATGAGTTGCACCTGGATTTTGGGGGAATGGCTGGCATCACAGCAAAAACACTGCAGGGAGTGTTGGAACTGTATGAAGTATAGACCTAGATATTTTATTTCTATGAAAATATGACTATAGGTCAATTATCTCACTCTATGAATAGTGGGCAGCCCCAGAGCCCTTTGAGGTCTCCTGCAGGGCAGTGGCTGCACTCCAGGATCTTCCCTTTTGTGAGGGCACTCATTTAAGGTTCTACTTCTCAAGGTAGAGAGATTCCTCGTCACAACAGATTCTCAGGAAGTGACTAACAGCACGCTAAACTTTGAAATCTTAGCTAACTAATATGAAGGACTGATTGCACATATATAATCATAGAATGGTCCAGGCCGGAAGGGACCTTTAGGGTCATCTAGTCCAACCTCCCTGCAGTCAGCAGGGACACCCCCTTAGACATAAACCATTGACCAAGTCTGGGACTAGGGTTGGATCCAGCTGCACCCAGACTCCTCTCTGAGGAGGAGTTTAGAAAGCCAGGGGGTCCTTTCTGAACCTTGTGACTCAAAGGGAGGGTCTCCCTGACACCTTGTCTGACCATGTCTTCTCTGCAGTAAATAACTGAGTGTACCTCACCATCAAATCTCATAAAACACTGCCACATTTACTACTAGTTTTGTTAAATCACTGTTTCACCTTAATAAATATTGCACTACTCTCTTATGAGTGAAGTCAGTCACTCTGCCCACGACAACAGATCAGTGGTAAATCCAGCATTAAAACCCCAGAGTCCTGATACCCAGCTCCCCGCTACTACCTGTGGCAATACCTCATTCCTAGTGCATTAAAATGAGACAATGCTATTTGCCATCATTTTCACGGCACAGAATGCAGTAAGATTACATTTAAAATGAAGGTTTTTGTTTATAAATTGCTTACAGACCTTCCAAATAATATATATATGTGGAATATTGCACAGTTTAAGTACCACATTGAGTTTCTAACTTCCATACCGCGTGACAAACTCTTATTGAATTATCGCTTATTGACACTTTATGAACAGGACACTCTACGAAGTGTTAACAGCAAAAGCAAACTGCTTGACATCTTGGAAAACTCTGGAAAATTTGGTTGCACAAAATAAGCAATAAATGTTTAGAAGTGCTGAAAAAAAATTCCATTTTGGGGCAAATGCTGCTGCTATCCTGAGGCTTAACTGCTCAAAAATAATATTTTCAAGGAAGAATTCACTGAAATTTGACTTAGGTTAGACAATCTAATGGCCCTTCTGGCCTTCCAATCTGTGAATCAGAACTGAAGCTAAGAAACTCATTCAAAAACAAGAAGAAAAAATTCAAAGGAATGAAATTATGCAGCAGCTCAGCAAGTCCTGTTTCAATGAAGGTTTTGAACAGCCATGCCGTCATCTCACATTTTTCCATCTGACTAGGACACTAACGTTTCAAAACATTTCCAACCATTAATATGGACAGTAAAATTAAAATTGAACTGTGAGGAAACATCCAGGAGAATAACCAGAGGGAACACTGTGTTTAAAGCAATCGGCTGTGCTTCCCCTGCAATTCCTGTCAAGGCACAGAAGTCAGTAGACAAAGAGTCCAAGTAAAGGGGCTGAGCTGAGATTTAACAGAGCAGAGATGATTTTCCCACTGAGCTCAGAGATGGGCAAACCATTCTCCTTCAGGTCACGCTGCTTTGGTCCAGTGATGCTACCCATGGCCCCAATCTTGTACCTGGAGACCTTTGGACACATCATACTGTACCAAAGGTGGCAGAAGAGGACTGCAGCACATCCAGTTATACGAGATACTTTACTTTTCTTGCTTGATTCATTTTTTCCTCCTTCTCTCCTCTTCAGTGCATGGTCAGTCCCTTCATACTTGCCCTCACAAACCACAAGGCTATGCCAGCTCAGCTCCTTCCCACTCATCCCCAGTTTTTGGGGTAACACACCATCACTGCCTTCCACAGGGCATTCTTTCACACCCAGGGCTGGAGAGCAAGGTAGGGAGAAACTACAGAAACTAAACACAGACTCTGACAGCCACACACTGCAGGAGCTCTTGGATCTGCCCTGGTGGTTCAACTGCAGTGGTTAGTGTCTAGCAGAGCTGGGAGCAGTCAAGAAAAACCCAGGGCTGGACGAACACCAGCAAGGAAGCCAGGACTGGACATTTTTTCTAAACATCAACAGAAGTGCATCAGCTTCTTAAATAAACCTTTAGGGAGACTTTGTTGTCCCGCAAGCCATGAGATACATATGATTTTGCTGTTTAATGCACGTGTAGACAAACTTGCTGAGAACAGCACCTCTTTTGCAAGGCATGAATTAAGTCCTCCCAGAGTTTTTCTTTGTAATGTTTTGTGTTCGTTCAAATAATGAGAAAGGTTATAGCCTTTGTAATAATTATCTCAAACAGAGACATTAATGAATCATTCATCAAATGAAAGGGAACAAGTGTTATATAAAATGCTTTAGAAAACTTGCCTTTGTTCTAGTAATTTAGCAGCTGGCAGCTGCCTCATCTCCATGCACACACACACACAGGGATTAAAACAAGAGAAAAATTGGGCTTAAAGCTAACACAACCAAAGGCTAGAGGGTAAAATTCTTAAAATACCCTGTGTAATTTATGCACTCACATGCTACCCAAAAAACACAAGTTTAGAATTTACATGATGCTCCTCTTGCAAAAGCACCCCATTGAAATCCAGTCCCCTGCTGGTGCTGCAGCCACAAGTCATGAAGCCAAACACACATCCCCACTCACAACCGTACTGTCTCGCCTGGCTCCAGGGGCACCTGCACCTGGGTGGGCTCCCCAGAAGTCCAAGCTCTTCTCAGACCCCAGTCCCTAGAGAGGTAAACCAGTGGGACCAGAACAAAAGCACCGTTACACCCCATGCCCAGAGCTGCTTCTTCAGGCTGTGTGGGAGCTCTTCTCTGCACACACTGATCAAAAACTGCATCTGAAGCGCTCCTTCTGCCAAAGGGTCAAACCTGCCCACTTGGACAGTCTTATCTGCTGGCTTCATACATGTGCTTTATCATCCTTAGCTGCTTCAACAGAAGACAGCCGATGGGCAGATCGGGGGATTTTTCCATTTCTCTCCTTAGTGTGATGGGTAGCGTGTTATTGAATAAACAGACAAGCCAGATCCTGGGAAAGGTCAGGATTCATTATGAGTAAGAGGAAACAACTTATCCCTCACATGCATATAATTGGGCCTGACTTCCATTAACACGAGGCAAACAGGCAGTTTCTGACTGGGTACCTCCAGGGAGCGTGATAAAAATAGCTGCAGGCTCAACCAAGTTTAGAGGGGAGTGAAGACCAGCACAACAACTAACAGGGAACCACAAATAAGATTACACAGAGATGCAAAGGAGACTGCAGGTGACTGTTTGCCCCCCAGACAAGTATTTTACTCCATTCATTCCAGACTAACCTGGGGAGCTTGGTAAAGGACAGAACAGGGAATCTTTCCAAGGACTTTCACCACATCCTTTGAGACTATCTGATACTCAAGCAATATTGCTGCTTCTGGGCAACAATCACGTTTCTGACATTACTCTTCCCTGGCTGTTTCTTTTCAGCTGGACAGTCTAACTCAGTAGTCATTATCTCAAGGAGGTCAGCTGGTCAGATACCTGTTAGCTTTAAGAAGACAGGAGTGTCAGTATGGTTGATGCTACAGTCAACCTTCCACTCTGGTCAGATGGAGGCCATTGTAACTCATGTCTCCAAAAAGCTGAGAGAATTCTTGTGATGACCCTGGGGAAGATAGACAAGAAGAGTGTTTTACCAGCACATTTCTGCTTTGAACTGAGATAACAGATAGAAAAATCCAGGCACGACCTGCCACAGAGAGCCTGAATCAACATACCCAAATCCAATTCAGACCAGGCTAATTGCACTGCTGTAAAACTCCCAGGATAAACAGCTGCCCTCGTTTAAGCTGGTTTAATTTAACTTTGCTCAGCAGATGTTTCAAAACCACGTGAGCCCTTGGTGTAGGTTTTTGCAGCACAGCCTAGCTTTGCACCAACACATCAGAACTGTTCCTGCACAGAGAAGGTGGATCCAGCACATCAGGCAGTACTGGCCTCTTACCCTGCTGCTTTGGGACCCAACCAACAAGCGCTTAAAAAGCAGAAGAAAGCACCTCCTGGCCACAGCCACACTGGGTGGCTTCACCTCCCTCCAGCTGTGGGGACAGAGTAACTTAGTTAAGCATCTACCACCTTTCTGCACTTATGGATGGAGCTATCTTTGCCTTAAATTGTCCTGAGATGTAGCGACCTTCCATTTGTACCACCATATTTTTAAACATTAGATCACAGGTTCAAATGGAGGCCCACACCTGGATTGGCTCACATCTCCTATAGTTTTTCCTCCCTGTAGAAGGCAAAGGCCCTACCACAGAAACTCAAGACTGACTTCTGAAGAAAAATAAAATTAAAAAAAAAAACCAACTAAAATATATGCAGTTCCACAAAATTCAGCTTAAGAAAGGATGGGCATCCCTGATGAAAAACAACTACACTCATTTGAGATGAGATCACTAAATAGGAATCAGTACCAAATGCAAAAAAAATGACATAGAATCCTTTGGTTGGAAGAGACCCTTGGGATCATCAAGTCCAACCATCAGCCCTACTCTACAAAGTTCTTCCCTACACCAGGTCCCCAACACCACATCTAATCTACTCTTAAACACAGTCAGGGATGGGGACTCCACCACCTCCCTGGGCAGCCCATTCCAGTGACTGACCACTCTCTGTGAAGAATTTTTTCCTAATGTCAAGTCTGAACCTACCCTGCTGCAGCTTGGGAGAGCAAGATGTGGAAGTTCAACACTTGAATGAGGCACAGTGCATTTTCCAAATACACAGAAGTTTCATCCCTCATCCAAACCTCACAAGGTATGAGACTCTCCTCCCTTACAAAGTACATGTCAATCTTCAACGATAACACCTTTACTATGAAAGACTGTGAATTAAAATATTGACTCTTTGGAATATAATTATATGAGAACACTCAATATTTCTTAGCCTAATTTATCCCACATCTGAAGTGAGGCAACTGCAGGGTTAAAACCCAGCAGACTCACTGTTTCCCCACACACACATATTCATGTTGTTCTTTCTTCATTTTTGGTCCCCTCAAGAATGTTTCAGAACTTGATCTGATGAGTCTGCAAGTAACGGTCCCATGTTTTAGCAATCCACGTCTAATTGGATGACTAGCAATGCAAATCTAATTGCTATAAGCCACCTGCACAGGACAGTGAAGAATCTGCTCAAAGAAGTGAAAAACTGCACTAGTCACTCCCTTTGCCGAGAGCAAGAATTTTTCAACTGAAAAATGCTTCCTTTCTGCTATTCCATCTCTCTGAAATTCTCATAGCCTATTAATATAAAAGCAGAAAACTGCACCTTTCAGGAATGCATGCTTGTTACATAAAGTTCCGTAAACACAGGCTGGGCTTAAGCTTCATCAGCTTCAGAATCAGTTTGGGTGCTCTTCTGAATGGACGCCTAACTATACTGGAAGCTTGGCAGAACATCTCAGAGGAGCTCCAAGCTGGTGGGAAAAGCACAGCTTGCCTGCAGAGGAGTGGCCGCTCTCTCGCTCAGCCCACACATGCTCTTAGGACACTGCAAAGATGACCCACGGGTCTAGCCTGGTCCACCCGAGTCAGCGTGCCACAGTAGGTACCAAACCACAGGTGTCTGAGCAAGCCTGGCTCATGGAGCCGCACAACACCAGGAAGGAGCACGGGTAGATACCACTGTGGTCAGTGAGGATGGTGCACAGATGCTCTCTGCTGGTGGAAGGGGCTGGAAATGGCAGCAACATGTATGATAGAATCATAGTATTATCTAGGTTGGAAGGCACCTTTCAGATCACCGAGTCCAACCATCAGCCAAACTCTGATAAAAAACAACCACCCATCACTAAATCATGTCACTGAGCACTGTGTCAACCCATCTTTTAAATACCTCCAGGGAAGGGGCCTCAACCCCTGCCCTGAGCAGCCCATCCCAAGGCTTCACAACACTTGCCATGCAAACATTTCCCCTAATCTCCAGTCTGAACCTCCCCTGGGGCAACTGGAGGCCACTTCCTCTTGTCCCATTGCCTGGGACTTGGGAGAAGAGACCAACCTCCCTTGGCTACACCCTCCTTTCAGGGAGTTGGAGAAAGCCAGGTCTCCCTTCAGCCTCCTCTTCTCCAGGCTGAATACTCCCAGCTCCCTCAGCCTTTCCTCACAAGACTTATCCTCCAGACCCCTCACCAGCTTCATTGCCATAATGGGTAAGGAACATTAAGAGCTGCCTTTAATCCATGTCCACTAACTAGCTCCTCTGTGCAAGATGCTAGCATTTCACCTCCCTCCTCGGCAGATTAGAAAGAAATTAAGGCAGAAAGTGCTACAGGCACTTTGTGCTCCCAAGCACCACCATCATTTGTGGCAGGAGAGGGGAACTCAAAAGCCTGGGCTTTTGCTGGCATCCTCTGCGAAGCTCATCTCATGAAGCCTCTCCATTGACTTCATTTGGAGAGCACCAATTGCGAAAGGCTGGGCCTGGCTCTGCGTGGGTCAGAGGGACCACAGCTGTCACAGTGCAATACCAAGGGAACTGCAGCTACGCTGAGCTTCCCTGGGCATGGGCATGGCACTGAGGGAGACAGGAGGCACTAATTAATTGGCAAGACTGATTTGATAAAATGGCTGATAAAATGATGGGTCTAAAGAGTGTCACCAGCAGTACTGGCACTTGCAGCTCAGGTAAGCAACGGCCTTCCAAACCATGATGGGTATGATCAGACTGGTTTGTACTGGGAAGACCCACCATTTGCTCCTGCCAATTTAGCAGAGAAAGGGATTAAAACGCTTTTTATATCTTTTCTGTAGTTCCTCATGAACAATGCTGCTAATGCTTTCAAATGAACAGGCACACCCCTTGACTGCTGGTTTAACTACTACAGGGAAAATCCCCACCATCAGGAAACCCAGGTAAGAGTTTCCTGCAAGTCTCACGGACAACAAAAGTGGTAGGAAAAAAAAATATAGAATACATACCTGTCTGTCCTACAAAAATATCATAAGAAATGTAAGACAGTATTTTGCCAACGACAACTGATTAGAGACATTGCTCTGCCCTCCAAAACACTTTGGCAACTTTCCTAAAACAGATGTGATTTATTTTTTCCAATCTTTAATGACTCTCAAGTCACGCAACAGGCACTTCATGTAATTCATTAAGCTACACTGCTGCTCTCCTTGCCAGCAGCAACCACAAAAACACAGACTTGCCCTTGCACCATCTCCGTGCCTATCGATTATATCATTAGGTAAGCAAATTGGTTACCTCACCTCAAACTCAGTGCTAAATTACAGTCACTAAGGTTTGTCATCACCTTAATAGGGTATCGACTGCCCTGAAAAGAATACATTAAAAATCTCTGTATCCCAGGAGAAGCGATCGTGAAGGAGCATTCCCAGCTCAGATACACTCCCGAGCACGACACACATTGTAATGAATTGTAATTTATAGCAAGGTCAAAATTCAAGCCATTGTATGTGCTGCAAGCACTCATTTCAGTACATCAAACAGGCTACTCATCAAGTACAGATTTCACTAATAATTAAATTGCTCTGTCAATGGACAGCAAGCTGGCCTCCCTGCAGACAGAAGCACTCACTATGCGTTAGTGATGGCTGAACTTCCTAGGAGACAAGGATGGAGCAGATTTATGGGAGCCTCCCGCAGCCGGGATACCTATTTGGTCCAGTAGATCCAACTCCTGGGTTCTATCTCTGGTTCTGCCACTCCCTTCATGAGGACTTTGGGCTCTGCTCACCTCTGTCATGATGAGAAAAGGGCATCTTACTGCTTTCACCCACCTGCAAAACAATCTCAATACGGCTAAAAATTGGTCAAAGTGACTGAAATTCACCAGATAGAGGAGTAGCCTCATCCCTTGTCTGACTTTTCCTACTCACAAAGTGCATCTTTGAACAGGTACTAAAGCCAGCAAATAATCTAGTCCACCCTGCTCTCAGACCCACTTTCCACTTTACAGCACAGATATAACAATAGGGTTCTCCTTCTAGGCGGGTCAGCTTAAAATCCTCTAAGGTCCCCAGAAGGATATCCTGGGTCAGGGCTGACAGGGAAGCACATCATCATAGAATCACAGAATCATCTAGGTTGGAAGAGACCTTGCAGATCATCTAGTCCAACCATCAACTTAACTGACATAAAACATGTCCCCAGGCACCATGTCAACCCGCCTTTTCAATCCCTCCAGGAATGGGGCCTCAAGCCCTGCCCTGGGCAGCCCAGTCCAAGACTTCACAACCCTTTCCCTGAAAACAGTTCCCCTAATCTCCAATCTGAACCTTCCCTGGCGCAACTGGAGGCCATTTCCTCTTGTCCCATCGCCTGGGACTTGGGAGAAGAGACCTGGCCACACTCTCCTTTCAGGGAGTTGTAAAGAGCATGGTGTCCCCTCAGCCTCCTCTTCTCCAGACTGAACACCGCCAGCTCCCTCAGCCTCTCCTCACAAGACTCATTCTCCAGACCCTCACCTTCTCTGAACCTGCTCCAGCCCCTCAGTGTCTTTTTTGTGGGAAGGGGCCCAAAACTAGACACAGCATTCAAGGTGGGGCCTCACCGGTGCCCAGGACAGGGGGGTAACCACCTCCTGAGTCCTACTCGCCACACTGTTCCTGATCCAGGCCAGGATGCTGGTGGCTTTCTTGGCCACCTGGCCACACTGCTGGCTCCTGTTCAGCCCACAGTCCACCAACACCCCCAGGTCCTTTCCTGCCAGGCAGCTCCAGCCACTCTGCCCCAGGCCTGGAGCGCTGCAGGTTGGTGTGATCCCAGGGCAGGACCCGGTACTTGGCCTTACTGAACCTCATCCCATTGGTCTCAGCCCATCCATCCAGCCTGTCCTCTGCAAAGCCTTTCTACCTCCAGCAGGTCAACACTCCCACCTAACTTGGTGTCATCTGCAAACTTACTGAGGGTACACTCCATTCCCTCTCCACATCACTGATAATGATCTTAAAGAGAACCGGCCCTGGTACCAAGCCACATGGGACACTGCTCATGACCAGCTGCCAACTGGATTTAACTCCATTCCCCAGCACCCTCTGGACCCGGCCTCCAGCCAATTTTTAACACAGCACAGAGTCCTCCCATCCAAGCCACAAGCACCAGTTTCTCCAGGAAGATACTGTGGGAGACTGCATCAAAGGCCTTACTAAAGTCCAGGTCAAAAACATCCACTGCCTTTCCCTCATCCACCAGGCAGGTCCCTATCATTGAATGAAATCAGGTCAGTCAAGCAGGACCACCCCTTCATGAACCCTCGGGTGGATCCCATCTGGGCCCATTGACTTGTTTATATCAAGGCACTGGAACAGGTGCCTCACCACCTCCCTTTGGATTATAGGGGCTTCATTCTGCTCCCCACCCCTATCTGCTAGTTCAGGGGTCTGGGTACTCGGGGAACACCCTACTCTACTACTAAAGACTGAGGCAAAGATGGTATTCAGTACCTCAGCCTTCTCCTCTTCCTTTGTCACTATGTTACCTCCCATATCCAACAGAGGATGGAGATTCTCCTGAGTCCTCCTCTTGCTACTAATTATTTATAGAAATCCTTTTTATTGTTTTAACATCCAGGGCCAATATAAGTTCTAGCCAGGCTTTGGCCTTTCTAATCTTTTCCCTACATATCCTTACAAGACCTTTGTAATCTGAGTGGCCTGCCCCTTTTTCCAAAGGCCAGAAACTCTCCTTTTTCCCCTGAGCTGTGAACTTATCTCTTTGTTCAGCCAGGCCAGCCTTTTTCCCCCACAACTCGCTTTACAGCACGCAGGGGCAGCCTGTGCCTGTGCTCCTAAGACTTGCTCCTTGAAAAAGATCCAGCCTTCCTGGAGTCCTTTGCCCCTCAGGGCTGCATCCTAAGGGACCCTGTTGTCAAGCAGACTCCTGAGAAGACCAAAGCCTGCCCTCCGGAAGTCCATGATGGCAGTCCTGCTGGCTTCCCTCCTCGCTTCCCTGAGAATCAAGAACTCTATCCTTTCATGGTCACTGTGCCCCAGATGGCCTCCAACTGTCACATCCCCTACAAGTCCTTCTCTGTTCACAAACAGCAAATCCAGCAGGGCTCCTTCCCACCAGCTGTGTCAGGAAGCTATCCCCAACACATCCAGGAACCTCCTAGAATGTTCCCTCTCAGCTGCATTGTGTGCCCAGCTGATATCTGGTAGATTGAAGTCTCCCACCAGGACAAGGAAGGGTCATCTTAAGACCTCTGCCAGCTGCTTATAGAACACTTCATCAACCTCTACAACCTGGTTGGGTACCCACCACCATATCAGTCTTGCTGGTCCTCCCCCTGATTCTTACGCATAGGCACTCAACTATTACCCTTAATTAGGGTAATGAATTTGAGTAATTTAATTACCTAATATACAGGGCCACCCCTCCTCCTCCCCTTCCTTACCTGTCTCTTCTGAAGCATTTGTAGCCATCCACTGCAGCACCCCAGTCATGCAATTCATCCCACCACGTTCCCATTACCACAACTACATCATAGCTTTCCTGCCACAAAATGGCTTCAGCTCCTCTTGTTTGTTGCCCATGCTGCATGCATTTGTGTATATGTGCTTCAGCTGGGTTAACTGTTCTGCTACTTTTTTTTTTGGGGGGGGAGGGGGAAGGATAAGCCCCGTTTCCCACCTGACTGTGCTCAGACCCTTCTGTAGTTGCCAAGCTATTACTGCTCCTCATGTCTTTGTTACCAACCCCCAGCTCCACTGAGACAATGGGCTGCAAGGCCTTGCTAGTCCTGTTACCCTCGAGCACTGTTCCCAGGCTCCACTTGAGTAATCACAGTTTCATCCCCAGCCCCCCTCAAACCTCATTTAAAGCCCTTTCCATGAGCCCTGCTAACACTTGTCCCAGGATCCTCCTTCCCCTTCTGGTTAGGCTTTCCCCACCCATTACCAGCAGGCCCGGTGTCCTGAAGATCAACCCATGATCAAAGAAACCAAAGTTCTGATGGTTGCACCAATCTTGCAGCCAGGAGTTTATCTGCTGGCTCCTCCTGTTTACACCCTCATCAATCCCTGCAATTGGTGGGATAAAAGGACAACACTACTTGTGCTCCTGATTCCTTAACCAGCCACCCCAGGTGCCTAAAATCTCTCTTCATTGCTCTTAAACTTCTGGTAGCTCCCTTATCACACCATACTCAAAATACCAGCAGCAAGTAGTAATCCAAGGGTCGAACCAGGGCAGGGAGATTTCTCTGTCTGTCCCTAATCTCAGCCCCAGGAAGGCAGCTGACTTTCCTGGGGGATGAGTCTGCTCAGCAAATAGGGCCCACTGTTCCTCTCAGAAGGCAGTCACCCACCACAATTACCTTTCTTTTTAATTGAACAAGTCCTAAGGCATAGGGGTGACTGACTAGTCCTGAGCGAATCACTGAATGAAAACACCTCTCTACCATCATTTACCTCAGGCTCAGTTTCCAAAGCTTCTTCCAAAGCCAATACCTACTGTGCAAGGAGAGCTGGGGGCAGGGGGGCAGGAGGGGTTTGGCTTGCCCCCCCCTACCCCCCGAAGAAGGGACCTGTCTCCATTCCCCCCCGACCTTAAGTCCCTCCTTCTACGTGGTGGCAGGAGGGAAGGGGATGATCCGCCTCAGGTACAGCCTCCACCCGCTACCCTTACCTCAGGCTATGGCTCCACCAATCTACTTCTCTTTCACATTCTCTGATACTCCTCAGCTTTTCAACCTCCGCCCTCAGCTCGACCACTTGCCTGAGCAGACCGTTTGTTCCATCACCGCACACAGGGGTGGTCTCCGACTCCCACGGGTCCCACTGCCAGGTTCAGGCCTTCGCTGTAGCTGGAGGAGACAAGCTCGATCCGAGTCACCGCAATCTCCCTTGCCTCGCGTTTGGGCCCTGTGGCGGCCATCTTCCTCTCTACCGCCGGGCGGGAACCAATCCCCACCGGCTGCTTCCCGCCCCGCGTAGGTGCGCCTGCGCGGATGATCCTCCCTCACACTCAGCAGCTGCGCCGCGGAGCGGCCCTGTAGCTGCTTTTAAAGTTGCCGCGGTTCGCACGGCTCCCTCATGAGGCTCCCGATTCGCTTACGGGGCCTCGCTGCAATCCCTCGGCTTCTCCGTCCCCGGGAAGCCCCGTCGCAGCCTAGCTGGGTTTTTAAGAGCCGCAGCGCTCTCCGCGGAGCGTGAGGAAAGCTGGCGGTGTGTCCGCTTCGAAATTCACCGCACCCGGCCCGGCCCCGGCCGCCTCAGCCTCGCGGCTCCCCCGTCTCGAGAGGCCGGACTCGTTTCGGGCCTCTCCGCTCTCCCTGGGTTTCTCCGTCTCAGTTCAGCCCCATTGTAAAGACGCAGCACTCACCGCTGTCGCCCTCCGCGTGGTCTAAGGTAACGCTTGAAGTGTGGCCGCTTTTAAATTTGTAATCAGCAGGTATAAAATGCCCCGGCCTTCTGGCAAAGTCACAAGGTGAGTGTGTTGAGGTCCCGAAAGCAGGAAGGCGAGCAGAGACGGCTTTTGTTGTGGCCAGGTCTCCGTTCTGCAACAGCCCATTTCACCTTCCACCAAACCCCGTTCACCTGGGCTACTGATGAGTGAAAAAACGTAGGTACACTCTTCTTGTAGGACCTCCCCGTTAGTCACAGTGAACATTCATTAATTTCCATCGGCTTTTAGGTTAGGCCCTTAATTACTGCTAATTTAGGCTGGGGGTTGCAAAGCAGCTGAGCCGCAAAAGGGCTGGCACCTGAACTGCTCAGTCACTCGGCCAAACACCACGTTTAGGCTCTGACCTTAGGTTTGAGGTAAAACCAACCCATTTTCTGTTTTATAATTTTACTTTTTTAGCTGTGCCTCTTCTGACTAATCTCTGAAACGATCAGCAGATCGTTCAGAAACCGCTCCCTCTCAGGGTGCTCAGCCCTCATCACCCCAGGGATGGTGCAGGGAAGCCCTGGTGTGAGCAATCGTACCACATAACCACCAAAATGATTATATGAAGGTGCTTTTATTAGGTACCATGAACCAGGGGTATCCCCAAATCTGGCTCCGACCACCATCCAAAACATTGATGCGTTTATACCATTTTACAACTTTATTAGAATAGTATGCTCGCTTCTGGCTCTGGCCTTTACATCTATTGGCTATATAAAAATATATAATTCTTAGCTTTCATAACCATTGGTCTTGATTCTTGCTCTATTGTATTATAATTTTCAGTTTCTTATGTAACTATCAGTATCTCGGGTGATTATCAGTATCGTAGGTACAATCTCTAATAGTAACCAAACTCCTTTGTTCAGAATCAGCGTTCTGTAGTAAGGGTGCAGTCCTGATTGTTTCTCAAGATTAACACTGTCTTAGACTCACTGCTGGAACAGCCAAGGGCAGGGAATGGCGGGATTTGCCCCATTGGAGGGTCAAAAGCAGAAAAGCCTCAAGGGGTCACCCCTGTGGGGAGAAGCGGATGGGACAGGTGACCCCAAACTGACCCACAGGGGATTCCATCCCACCCACATCATGCTCAGTAGAAAAGCTGAGGAATCAAAAAGTCAACTCTCTTTCTTCGATGGTTGACATCCAAGCAGGACCCTGTCTTTTCTTCTGCCTTCGATCTTGATCTGAGTATTCCTGACTCCCTCCCAGATCTGGAATCCAGCTCCTGTCGATCACCGAGTCCAGTGTCTGGGACTTTTCCCAATGCCTGATGGTGATGTGATCGTCATCCTGGGAGCTTGATACAATTTTGTACGTATTGTGCCTATTTCATTATTTTTCTCTTACTATAATTTTAGTATTAATGCTTCATTATAGTAGTATAGTTCATTCTAAACTCGTACATCTCCTTATCTCTTCCTCTTCTTTCTTTTTGGGGGGAGGAAGGGCCATTTTGCCAGTCTGGTTTTGGTAATTTTGGCTGAAACCACGACACGACAAGCTCAGTTCAGGTTTGGGGTGAATGTGCAGGTTCTCACCCACTTAATCTAGCCAGAACAGATTGTCTGCTTTTGGGCTTTATTCTGTACCTCTCGTGTATCAGTATTCCTTCTCCACATCCATGTACGCTTTTCATGGGGTTTTGCCAGGAAAAAATAATAATAATAATGAGCCAGCAGGTTATTTGCATTTCCCAAGAAGGATCATTAACAGCATGTGACACCCCTGCCTGCAGCAGCGTGATTAAACCAGAAGGCTGCACAACACAAACAACGCTGGAAAGAGAGGAAGATGGGGGGGAATAGGAGGAAATGGAGAATTCTGCACAGCTGCAGTGGTAGGGCTGGAGGGAAACAGCCCTTTTGCCATTCACTGGCATCTCAGCTGCCATTTTACCTAAGGCAGAAGTGGAGCTGGGCATTTCCCTCTGCTATGGAAAAAGAACGGTGGAGGACAAAGCCCAAGAAGCTTGGGCTTGTGGCACTGAGATGCCACAAGTTCAAGGCAGGATGATGAAACATTGAGACCGGGGAGGTTTCTTATCCCCTGCAGCTTCCCTCAGAGCTCTGAACAGGCATTATGAGAAATCATCATTAGGAAGGACCTTATCACACCTACATAACCCCCGAGTGGTGCCAGAGCAGTTCACTGCAGGATAAATAATAGCCTCGGTGTACAGCTCTCTGGGCCGTGGTAGCTGGATGATTTTAGTTAGATTTATTTGTAAAGATATTAAGGAAGCTTATCATCATCTCAGGCATTGAATGCAGTGAAAGATACACTCAAGGACACACAAAAATCTCAGCAGCTCCAAGGAAACTAGATAACTTAGAATTTATCTGACCTCTACAACAGAAATTAAAAAAGTTTGAAGTGTATTCATGGAATATATATTCCCTTAAGAACACCTTAATGTTTATTGGATTGGTGTCTAAATATCTTTACCAATTCTGGGTCTATTTAATCTTTTATAAGATTAATAAAAGAATAAAAAAAATAAAAGAAAAATCTTTTATGATTTCTCTAGAGCAGAAGCATTAGACTTCCATGCAAGGACCCATGGGTACTCTTGGGAAACGACTCTGTGGGGTGAGCTGGCACAGATCGATGTACTCATTCTCTGCCATTTGAATTTGGAAGGAAATTTGGTTTTTACGCTCCTCACTTGTTAGCTTCCATACTCTGAGAAGGCTTCCTTACCCCAGAGGAGGAAGAACCTCCTGCACTCTGCTTAAAAATGACAATGCAACCAAGCACACCTGCACAGGCAATCTGTGAACACTAACTCCTCCCTTGAAAACGTTCCAGAAGAGAGAAATTGTCAGGAGACCAGCACTGCTGTCTGGAGACCTGGGTGTTCCTCAGTACCACCTTTGCACATGAGCATGTGGGTTTGTGAATAAGCTAACTCACGGGTCCCTGCCGTATGGGAGTCAATGCCAGGACAGTTAACCCCTCACTGGGCACCAGGATGAGGGATCAATCCCTGCTGGGATGTGGGCCAAGGCCCCCTGTGTCTATGTGTGGTTGTGCTGGCACTCATAATGAGTGCTTTCCAGGAGCTGTTGCTTTTAGCAAGGCAGCTTCTTCTGCAGGTCCAGCCACAGGACAATGTGCGTGGACACTACGTGCATTGCTCTGCCCAAACCAGCAGCAGCAGGGCCAGGCTGAACTGGTTTTCTTCTGAGGGGAACATACCTTTTTTCACCCTGCTGTAGGATCCCCTGTGTAGGATGGATGGATGGTCCTCCAGCTGAGACTGTAAAACCTGAAACTGCACACTCTGCACATACGGTGAAGAGCTCACAGCGTTCTTCACTCGAAGTGCTCTTTGCTGCAAGGGTCCTTAGAAAAATCACAGTGCACAGCTTTTTCAATAGCACCTTGGGAACCAGAGTCCTAGTTTCACAAAGTGACATGATTTGGTGTGTGTAAGCCACTCAGGCGCTGTAAAATGCTCCATCAACAGACTATTTTTACTCCCAATTCTAGGAAGCAGCAACATGGGGGTACCTGTGCCTGGATAACAAAGGTTGATGTGAGAAGGATGCAGGAGTCGAGTGCTTGCAAATAGACCTGAAGCCTCTGCGTCCCAAAATGCACCTTGCCAGAAGGAAATGAACAATGACAAAATGTGCCTAAGACAACGATCAGATGGATTAAACAGAAATGAGTGGGGAATTCTCAAGAGACTTGAGGTAAGGTGTCATCCTGGAAACAAACGTGAAAGATACATGACAATTGGGGAGAAACGTGGTAACAGCAGCAGGCAAACCCCAGTCCAGCCCTGCCAGAAGGTTAAGAGAGTTAGTAGAGGGAATACTGTGTCCAGTTCTGGGCCCCTCAATTCAAGAAGGACAGGGAACTGCTGGAGAGAGTCCAGGGCAGGGCTACCAAGATGATGAAGGGAGTGGAGCATCTCCCATAGGAGGAAAGGCTGAGGGAGCTGGGTCTCTTGAGCTTGGAGGAGACTGAGGGGTGACCTCATGAATGGTTATAAATCTGTCAAGGGTGAGTGTCAGGAGGATGGAGCCAGGCTCTTCTCAGTGACATCCAATGACAGGACAAGGGGCAATGGGTGCAAGCTGGAGCAGAGGAGGTTCCACTGAAATAGGAGGAAGAATTTCAGGGTGAGGGTGAGGGAACCCTGGCAGGGGCTGCCCAGGGAGGTGGTGGAGTCTCCTTCTCTGGAGACATTCCAGCCCCGCCTGGAGGCGTTCCTGTGTGACCTGCTCTGGGTGTTCCTGCTCCGGCAGGGGATTGGACTGGAGGAGCTTTCAAGGTTCCTTCCAATCCCTGAGATTCTGTGAGTCTGTGAATCTAGGCATTTATAGGCATTAATTAATACCTTGCAAGTATCTAGTCCCATGGCTCACCTATTGCTTTCCTAACACTGATGCTGAACATACAGTTCACTGATTGCTGGTTTATTAGGTGCCCATAATGAATCAATGAAGCACTTTGGTCCTGATTTGATTTAAACCATGTGAGTCAAGCAGTTCTTTCCCTGCAACACACCAGAAATTCTCCTCACTGCAGAGAACGTTAGAGGAGGATCAGGCTTATGGCTCCAAATCCCAAATCCTTCACCCACCTCTGAAAACATGACTCGCCCAGCAGCAGCAGTCCCCATCATCTGGAAGTTTAGAGCACCATTTCAATGCTTCACAGAGTGCTTTGAGATAAAACATGTCATATAAAAATATTTTATGTTTAACACTTTGGCAGGTGTGACACTCTGTCTCGTAAAGGGTAATCAGAGGTGTATATGGGATAACACACTACAGCTTTACCTTACGAATCAACCCCAGCAGAGCTCAAGTGCTTATCCAGCAAATCAGACAGAGCAAAGCCAGAAACCACCCAGAGGATTATTTCTTTTTTAATGTTATGCTTGATTCCTTTTCAAAACCACTTTGTTTTATATTTTTTTAAGAGCTGACAGAAGTCAGATCAGATATGTAAACTCAGGTGCCTTTTCAAATGGGAACAGATAAACTCAGAGCTCAACTTTTAAAGCCTGCATAAACCTTTTGGGTTTCTGCAGCTTCAAGCAGAACCATATTGCCATTTATGCTCCACTCAAGGCAAGACAGATGCAGTCCCAAACCCAAATATGCCTGGATAATAAAGACTGCTCTAAGCCATCCATTTTCTGAGCTTGTGCAACCAGGTAATTCCCTAACAGACTACTTGGCAGCCTTTGTTTTCCTTCTCCACAACAGCTTTCTATGTACAGATTAAACCCCTGAAGTTTTTATTCTTAGGAACTTGTGAGTATGGCTGATCTCAACCTTCATAATTATGTGTTGAGAGTTTTTTTTCCTTCAGTAGATTGCTTACACCCACTGTTGTTTATTTTCTCAGGGGATTTATAAAGCTAACATAAATAAAAAGCCTAGGAAGACAGAAATTTGTACACATAGGCCAGTATGAACTGATTATCAACTGAAATTTGAAATAGGATGGGAGTCAGATATGTTTGTGGTTTCTTTTTCTATCCAGGAGAAACCTAGCTCAAAGCAGTGCCTGTAGCGCATGGACAGGGAGAGAAGCTGAGGAAGCAGAGGAGTCTCTGATTCGTCTTCTGAAACTTCTCTGTTTGCCAAGGATGTAACTGGGCTCCAGGTAATGGACTGCAGCAAAATTTATTTATTTCCAAGACTGTTAGGCTAAAGAAAACTGTAATCCCTAAAGATCCTCAATCTAGGATGCACTTGCATTAAAAAGTCCTTCTCCAAAGGGCTTCCCTCCAAAATATATTCCTTGTAACCAGCTCGGTGCTACTCATGGTCTATAAAGCAGGCTATCAAATCCATCTTTCAGTGGCCAAAGAAAGGTCCAGACCACCCACCTGCTCACAGATGACATATGCACAGATACTCAAGAAATTCTCATTTTTTAATACAAAATCAAAACCCCTGCCCCTTGTCACCGTAACCTCAGCCCTGTCACGGGGATGTGCCTGGTATGTGGCAGCTACTAACAAACTTTCATAGAATCATTCAGGTTGGAAAAGCCCCTTGGGACCATCGAGTCCAGCCACCAGCCCCACTCTACAAAGTGCTCCCCTACACCAGATCCCCCAACACCATGTTTAATCTACTCTTAAACACATTCAGGGATGGGGGCTCAACCATCTCCCTGGGCAGCCCATTCCAAGGCCTAATAACCCTTTCAGTGTCAACATTTCTCCTAATATTCAACCTGAACCTGGGACAACCTGAGGCCATTTCCTCTTGTCCCGTCGCCTGTGACTTGGGGGAAGAGACTGACCCCCCTCCTTTCAGGGAGTTGTAGAGAGCAAGGTCTCCTCTTCTCCAGGCTAAACACCCTCAACCTCTCCTCACAGGACTTGTTCTCCAGACCCCTCACCAGCTTGGTAGCTCTTATCTAGACACGCTCCAGCACCTCAGTGTCCTTCTTGTAGTGAGGGGCCCAGCACACAGCACTGGAGGTGAGGCCTCACCAGTGCCCAGGACAGAGGCACCATCACTTCCCTACTCCTACTGGCAACGCTCTTTCTGATCCAGGCCAGGATGGTGTTGGCCTTCTTGGCCACCTGGGCACACTGCTGGCTCATATTAAGCTGGCTGCCCACCAACACGCCCAGGTCCTTTTCTGCTGGGCAGCTTTCACTCTGCCCCAAGCCTGTAGCATTGCTGGGGATTGGTGCGACCGAAATGCTGGACCCAGCACCTGGCCTTGAACCTTCTAATGATATGTGTTGCTAAATAGCATCATCTGTGGAAATAAAAAGACTAGGAGGATGTACAAAACATATCCTCTGTGTCTCTGGCACCATTCTGAGTATCCAAAACATTAAAATAAAATAAATTTTTAAAAGTATTTGCTTAGATTCTCCCTTGTAGCTGGACTTCACCAAACTCAGCTTGCCCAAGCTTTGGAAGACAGAGAGAGACCTCTTGTGGAAGATCAATATTCTGCAAGCACCCATACCACACCACCTTCTTGGTACCTTCCTTCTTCTTTTCCCTTTCCATACTAATGGACTCTTTGGTGAACATACCCGTGTCCTCTTCCCCATCAATTTCATCTCAGTCCCCAGCATTGTGTTGGGAAGAATACATCCACATCTCACAGCTGACAGGGATGCATAGGTTCTCTGCATCTTTTGGAGACCCAGAAGAGTTTAGACCCTGACCAATGGCTTCTACCATAAGTTAAATTTGTGCTTAAATAACTGGGCAAAGAGCCCTCAGAGTACCTGAGGACCTCCAGGACCTGCCAGCTCTGTTCTTCCCCTGTTGTCCCTGAGGGCAGTTTCCCAGGGGGTCCTTTTGACTGACTCCTTGAAGAGCTAGAGGTTTGCTTGCCTAAAATTCAGGCACTCTCTGACTACACTCCTTGTCTGACACGTATCCCTTAGGACTGTGAACTCTACCAGTGCACGATCGCTGAAGGCCAGGCCACCTCCAGTCTTGACATCCTTGATGAGCTTGCTTGCATTGGTGGCTATCAGGTCCGGTATCGCATCCCCTCAGGTAGAGCTGTCTATTTCCTGCCTTAGGAAGTTATCTTTGAGGCACTCCAGGAACTTCCTGGATTGTCTACAGCTCCCTGGGGTGCTTTTCCAGCAGATGTCAAGGTGGTTGAAATCCCTCAGCAGGACAAGACTCTGTGGGCGTGATGCCTCCTGTAGCTGGAGTAAGGAAGCTTCATCAGTAGGCTCCCCTGGATCGGGTGGCCTGTAGCAGACACCAACCACGAGGTTCCCCTTGTTGCCTCGGTCTCTAATTCCTACCCACAGTCTTTCCACTTCCTCTGGAAAGCTGGTGACCATGTACTGGGCTTCTGTCCCCTGTGGTGGGCAAAGAATGGCTCACCAGCACCTCAAAGGCCTTTTTTCTGCCAGGTGCCCCATCTTCTCATGAAGATGCTGTAGGCTGGGCAGGGGGAAGCCCAGTGCAGGAACTTGAAGAGAGAGAGTGTAATAACAACTGAGTATTGGCTTCGAATAGAAGGAAGACATCAGGAAGAAAAGCTGGGGAGAGGGAGGTTGCTGAGATCCCAGGTCCTCCTCTGAGGCCCTGACTGATGATAAATCTCCACTTCCAGCTGCTTCCTGCCCACCTGAACAGTTTCAGCTGCTTGGAAACAGCTGGTCCGGGATCAGGGTGTGGAAGCTGCAGCAGTAGAGGTCAGCCTCAGCACAGCATGGGGACAAAGCTCCTCAGTTCTGACTCAGTCTCAGGAGAAAGAAAACAGCCCACAGAGCTTAATAAGACACAGAACAAAAGAACCCATTTTCTCTCCAGCGTCTCCATCCACCCTCAACCCATTCATCACTCGGGGACACGACTTACAAGGCTGTCCCCTGTTCACCTCTGCCTGGATCCCCCTTGCTATCTGATAGCACCCAATGGCACCTTCCTGACAACTCTTCTGCTCGTCTCTGCAACGGGCGCACATCTTGGCATTTAGCTCCAAATGAAGAGGAGCTGAATGGGAGGTGAGGGCAGAAGAGTGGCCAAAACATCCAAGCAACATTCCAAGATTGTAAAAAACCACAAGGCATTGTTTGCTGCCAAAGGGTGCTTCCTACAGGCACAGTCTGCTGCGGCGGAATCGTGCCAGGAAAAAAGGGCCTGGGGTTTCCCAACATAGAAACCATGGGGGATATTGGTGGGAGAAGGAGAGGAGACTGCCTTTGTGACTACGTGCAGCTGAGGGGTCTGACTGTGACCTGACACACGCTGCTGGGATGGCTGAGACATCCTTACTGGGACCCACCCTCCAGGACCAGGCACTGGGTGATCTCCTTCAGAGCAGCCCCTTCGGAGCAGCAATGTGACAGAGGCTTCTCAGAGAAGCAGGCAGAGGGAAGAGGTCTCCTTGGCATTTTCCCCTGAGGAGATTCAGGACAAAAGATACCAAATTTCTACACCCACTGCCCACAGCAGCTGTGGCACGTGTCCCAGATCCTGCCCCGCTGCACCCTGTCACCCAGTCCGCTCTCACACGGAAGAAGAGCCACCCTCTGGGCCGCATTCCCTGCCAAGGGGGTGTCAGGAAGATTCCCATTTTTAAACTGGTCTTTGTTTCCCCTCTGGAGGCACTGGAAGAAGATGTCTACGTTTAAGCTACTTTTCCTGGACTCCTTTCAAAGTCAGGGGATTTTTGCACGTCCTGGAGAAAAACAGCTGCTCGTGGCAAAGTTCATTTTGCAAATTAATGCTGCAGCCAAACCGAAACCTTTATGTCATACAAACTCCTGTGCAGAGGAGGAGCACCCTGCAGGGCCCGAGTGCCCCCATTTCTGTGCCAAGAGCACCACCCGGTGGCCTCCCCAGCCACCGCATTCTCCCTGTTCCACGAGCAGCTTCCCAGGCCATCAGTAAGATGAGACAGGTCCAGTATAGCACAGCAGTGTGCCCCTGTTCCACGAGCAGTTTCCCAGGCCATCAGCAAGACGAGGTGGGTCCAGTATAGCACCACAGTGTGCCCCTGTTCCACGAGCAGCTTCCCAGACCATCAGCAAGATGAGACAGGTCCAGTATAGCTGGCCTGGGCAGTGAAGGGCACCCACCTCCCCATTTCTACCTTTTCTCCACTATCATTTCACTTCTACACATGGCACATTTTACTGAAATTTTGAAGAGTGTCAAGATCTTTTAACCTCCTGAAAGGGGGTTATAGAGAGGCAGGGGTTGGTCTCTTCTCCCAAGTCCCAGGCAATGGGACAAGAGGAAACGGCCTCCAGTTGCCCCAGGGGAGGTTCAGGTTGGAGATGAGGAGCAATGTTTGCATGGAAAGGGTTGTGAAGCCTTGGGATGGGCTGCCCAGGGCAGGGGTTGAGGCCCCATCCCTGGAGGGATTGCAAAGCCGGGTTGACACAGTGCTGAGAGACATGGGTTAGGGATGGGTTTTATCAGAGTGAGGTTGGTGGTTGGACTGGATGATCTGGAAGGTCCCTTCCAACCCAGAGAATTCTATGATTCTATGACCTAGAGGCCTAAAACTGAGCATTTAACACATTCTCATCTGTTGTTAGTTGCATACAGCTCCCATGCTTCAGCTGGACTTGTGCACTCGTTAAGTTCCATGGGGCACACTCACCAGAGAAGACTTACCCGAGCATGGTGGGGTTTCTGTGTGTATCCTCAAGTTGCCCAGGAAGCAAGAACGTGTGGGAAACAATTTGTACAAGTGCTATTGGCTGCTAATGTTAATTCTCTAAAAGAAAAAGAAAATGCACACTTCTGTTATAATGAAAAAGGGGCGTGTCCATCTAACAGCTGATTCCCAGTAGCCATGCCACAGGATCCATGTGTACTATCAGCCAGTTTGCTGATGACACCAAACTGGGAGGAGTGGCTGACAGGCCAGAAGGCCGTGCTGCCATTCAGTGAGACCTTGACAAGCTGGAGAGTTGGGTGGGGAGAGATTTAATGAAATAGAACAAGGACAAGTGTAGAGTCTGGNACAGAGGAGGTTCCACTGAAATAGGAGGAACAACTTCTTCAGGGTGAGAGTGAGGGAACACTGGCAGGGGCTGCCCAGGGAGGTGGTGGAGTCTCCTTCTCTGGAGACATTCCAACCCCGCCTGGAGGCGTTCCTGTGTGACCTGCTCTGGGTGTTCCTGCTCCAGCAGGGGATTGGACTGGAGGAGCTTTCGAGGTCCATTCCAATCTCTGAGATTCTGTGAGTCTGTGAAAGGATGAGAAACCTGCACAGCTTTTAGTGTGCTGTTCTGTGGAGTTTTTGTAAGATCTGAGTGAATCCGAGGGAAGATTGAAACGGGTGCAAGAAAACCATGCTCTGCTGGCATGGGAGACCTTATCAAGCAGGCAAGTGAACTCACCAGGTACTGAAGTAGGAATAACTAAAAGGACCTCACAACGGTACAGGCAGAAAGGAGGAAAGGGTCGGGCTGGGCTCATTTGGGAGCGAGCAGGCTACGCCAAAAGCCTGCAAGCTCAGCCTGGCTGCACAGCACCTGCTGACCTGCAAGCCTGGATCCCCTGATGCACCTTCAGCTCACAAGATCACGGGAACCATGGCAATAGCATTCAGCAAGCTTTTGCAGTCCTTCACTTCACCTTCTAGGTAATTCTAGCTTTACTAAAGCACTTGTGATATTTTAGCCAAATCCAAACGCCTCTTTATGATGTGGCTGTATTTTGGTGAAGTGACATCCAGAAGATAAACAGAACAAGTGGGTGCTGGGTGTATTTATCACACATTTGTAGTATTTGTCACAGCTGGGACTGCATGCTCTGCCAGCCCCTCTGTTTACAGTAGGGCTACAAAGAGGATGAGGAGCATCTCTCTGCTGAGGAAAGGCTGAGGGACTTGGGTCTGGTTAGTCTGGAGAAGAGAAGGCTGAGGGGGGATCTGATCAACACCTGGAAATACTTCAAGGGTGGGTGTCGGAGGATGGGGCCAGGCTTTTTCCAGTGGTGCCCAGGGACAGGACAAGAGGGAATGGGCACAAACTGGAACATAAGAAGTTCCACCTCAACATGAGGAGGAACATCTTCACTTTAAGGGTGGCAGAGCCCTGGCAGAGGCTGCCCAGAGAGGTGGTGGAGGCTCCATCTCTGGAGACATTCCAAACCCACCTGGACACATTCCTGTGTGACCTGCTCTGGTGGACCTGCTTCGGCAAGTGGACTGTGGTTGGACTAGATGATCTCCAGGGGACCCTTCCAACGCTGTATCATTCTGTGAAACAAAACCCCGGAGGAGAGAGTCTGAACCCGTGCTTATGCACAGAGCAGCCCCTCTCAGCCCCTTCCTGCTCCTAAGGATTTCCTCTCTGCATTTGTGCTGTTGAAACAAACCCTCTTACAAGGACCGACTTTCAGGTGAATTCAGCCCTCTGAAGATACGCTGCAGCAATGACAAAATAGCTTCCACCTCCCTGACAGCCTCCCCTGCCTCTACCTGACTGAGGATTTCCTCTTGCACTCTGTCTTTCTCCACTGCATAATTCCCCTCTCCAGGCTAACCTCTTCTAAATTTACTTGGGGGAATCTACCCAATTAGACACTTAAGTCAATTAGGCTGATTGACAGCAGGATTATGTCTAGCATATTCTTAATTGTGAATGCAAACACTCAGCTGGAATAAATACCTGCCTCATAAGAACTTGGTGAGGCTTAATTAGTTAATGTTTGTGAAGGGCTTTGAGCACATCAAGTACTGTGCAAGCACTAAGTGCTGTTCTCGCTGTTCCTAGTAGCAGAGGCTTCCAAGTTGGACACAGCTAAGCCGAGGTGAAAGCATTTCAGGGCCAGAAGGTGACCCTGTCCCAAGGCCACTGGGAACTCACAGCTGCAGGAGAAGACAGACTAGTGACAGGCAGGGCTTTGCTCCAACAGTATTGCCGTTCTGGGCTTATGAAGCCTCTCTTGTTCCTCAGCAGGATGGCAGCAGCCCCTGACATCCAGACCTTCGCACCAGCTCACCTCCTCACTCTTCACCAGACTTCCTTTTTCCCCCTGCTGGAGCCAGCACAGGACTATCAGGACCATCTTGGTTCAGGGAATGCTGGATTCTGGTTGTTCTGCACCCCATGCTCCACTTTTTCTACCAGGAAAGAATTCAGGTTGCTGTGCTTTTATAGAAGGCCTATTGCAAAGCCATTTACTGGAGGCATCACTGGGCCAATGCCTCTGAAGATCATAGAATCATAGAGTCATAGAATCATTCAGGTTGGAAGAGACCCTTGGGATCATCAAGTCCAACCATCAGCCCTACTCTACAAGTTCTCCCCTACACCAGATCCCTCAACATCACATCCAATCTACTCTGAAACACAGTCAGGGCTGGGGACTCCACCCCCTCCCTGGGCAGCCCA